>JAXIVH010000018.1:6681902-6689402 GCA_036785325.1 Urophycis tenuis | reverse complement strand
GAAGTTCACTAATCTGTAGTCGGTCATAACCGCCACAAAACTGAACACGCACGTTCAAGCAGCAGCCTGTCGACACATTTCTCATTTTATATATAGCAACACATACATTTGTGTAGGCTATAGACATACGAATAAGGAATAGAAATATAATAACAAATACGAATAAAATAATAAATACATGGAAATGTATGGGTGTACTATAGGGAGCTAGCTCTATGCACTATAGCTTCCCAGTCTATGGCTGACGTTGGGTACTCAGAGCCAATCAATCACGGCCTGGTTTGGGGTCAAGCTTTACTGTTCACTGAGAAATTCAAAGCCATACTGGAAACCTAGCGCTTTATGTGACGCCTACAGGGGTGCCCAGCAGCCACCAGGGCCGCTGGGTCGGCCGGGGTAGGCCTACGCCTCCTACTGATGGGCTGCCTACATGTCTCCTCTCCACCGCACCATCCAGCCACCGTTGTGCCTCTGCTGTGTTGTGTCAGGGTGGCTGTGACTGGATGGACTCCCCTGATGAGGAATGCCTGCTCACTGGCCATCACCCATCACCGTAGACAACCTGAATAGATATCTTTTTACCTACATTATTAAATATGTTTGCTCGTCTTGCTATCCCTGAAAGGAGGGATTCCCCGCGCTGCATTCCTTCTCAAGGCTTCTTCCTTGCTAATTTAGTATGTTTTTCCTTGCTAATTTAGTATGTTTTTCCTTGCTAATTTAGTATGTTTTTCCTTGCTAATTTAGTATGTTCTTCCTTGCTAATTTAGTGATTTTTTCCTTGCCCTTTTGGGGGTTGGAGGGATGTCATAAATATATGGCAAGGTAAGCACTTCCAGACTGTAATTGTGATTAAGAATAAAAAAAATACAAATCAAATGTGCTTGACTTGTGTCAGTATAGCGTACAGAGATGGGCTTCTGGTTGTCTCTTTATGTCTGTGTGGGCAACAGTTTTTATGGTGTGATTAAAATTGTTTTTCATTTCAAACGGCAGCAATATCAGGCCAGAACTATAGGCCGTGCTGTAACTCTCCAGAACTTATTCAAAACTGTAACGAAAGAGAACTGCTAACTTTCATTTTGTTCATTTCTCTCATGCTTCGGAGAGCAGGATAAAACAGGCCTTACTGTAAGGACGGCCCAAAACAGCGGAGGTAAGCAGTAAGTTACCAACATCCACGCTGTGTGAGGGGAATGGAACTGGAACGGGGCTCGGACATCCAGAAAGAGGATGACATTGTTCTGAAAAGCAAATGTGTTGAACTCGTCCCAGAACTCGCATGTAATGTTTTGGTGTCTGTATGGGATAGAATAGCCTGTCGCTACGGCGACGCCGCGACAACGGGAAGCCTGACTTTATTGTGGGACCATTTATTCATAACCTTTATGGTGGGGAAAGATTCCCTCCAACTGACCATCAGCAAGCATAAAATGATACACAGACACACAAACATGAACACGCATACAGACACACACACATGAAGTAAACCCGCCTACACACCCACACACACACACACACAGGCAGACACACACAGCTGTTTCTATGGTTGAAGAAGAACAATGGCCTTGAAGAAGGCCATTGACATGTTATGAGAAAAAATGGATGGCTTGCTTTGAGACAAACGTTTATTGTCTTTTGACTGACAAATATGAACAACAACAATTTTTCATATGTAAATACATCCGTAGCAGAAAGAAGCCCATTCAAAAGGCACAGGAATAAAGACAGTAAAAAAAAATCATATCATAAATAAGGAATGTGAAACATTTATACGGCGCAAAATAAAAATAAATATCTAAAAATAACCTGATCTCTAGAAAAGACTTGAGAGCAAAAGTGTAAAAGTTTATTATTGCTTTGAGTTCAAGTCAAAGGTAAACCTTGACGACACTAAATTGACAATTTAAGGAAGAGCATTTTGTTTGAAAGTCTCATATCTAATTAACATGAAATATCAAAATAATGCTATAAATGGATGTATTATGCAGAGCATAACACCTGCCTTAAATAGACGCCCTGAGGAGTTTAAATAACAGTTTACTTACTCGCCTTTGATGTTGCTATATAACTGACATAAGCAAGTGAGATTAATTGGCAACAAGGCTGTTTGCAGCGTAAATTGATTCTTACTCGCGTGTTGATGTCCCTGAACATTCAGCCCATACATACCCTGAAGTGAACCACAGATCCAATCAGACTTCTCTGTTTGAGACAGACAGACTTCTCTCAGAATACAGAATTCTCTGGAACATCCTCTGATTTCTCTAATTCTCTGAACATTTGAAAAAGGGTAATGTTCACCTCCACAGAATGTTGCTGTCGCTCTTTAGTCGTAAAGATCAAAGGAGTCGCAGTCATTTGTTCCCCTTTTTCCAAAAACACCTAAAATGGGTTTTTTAAATGAGATATTATTGTGAGTATGAATTCAAAACGCTCTGTAATGGCTGCTCGCGGCCAGCGGGCAGCCTGCACTACGGAGTGTCCAAAGTGAAGGCCCCTCACACAGAGCCAGTGCCCCTGGACAGACAGACAGGCTGTCGGTGAAACACACTGCGTCTGTTGCATCAGGAACATCTCTTCCCAGTCCGCTCTGCATCCACACGGCATGACCGGCCTCCACCCGCTGTGTGATGAGCCAGGCCTTCAGACACAAACCCCCCAATGGGAGTACAGACACGTATCGTGCCACGAATGAAAAGGTATTATTCATTATGGGATGGACTTTTTTTTTTTTTAAAGAGTCGGTAGTCATCTCTAGGAAAGAAGCAGGCGTGATGAAGGGACTTGATTAAAGCAAAAACATTGTTTTACTTCCTGTTGTCGTGGTGAACGGGCATTGGGGTTCAAAGCAAGTGTCCGAGCACTTCCCCACTGTTTCCTTTCACAACAGCGAAGAGCAGGAGCACTCGGGACTCCTTCTCCTATGATAGGTGGTACATGTAGCCCAGGGGAGCAGGGTACAGTCCCAGAGGGGACAGGGGCCACAGAGCTCTGTGGTGGCCCTGCTGGTGCTGGTAGGCTGAGTGTGTGTGAGCGTGTCCGTACAGGGACACGGGGCTCAGGGGCAGAGTCAGCCTGAAGGCGGGGTGCAGGGCCCCGGCCGCGCTCGCCGCCACCACCGCCGCCGTCTTGGCGTCGGCCGCCATTTTGAGTTTCTCCAGCTCGGCCTCCTGGAGCCGCTTGGCCTTGGCTCGGCGGTTCTGGAACCAGATCTTCACCTGGGTCTCGGTGAGCGTGAGCGAGGACGAGAACTCGGCCCGCTCCGCGATGGACAGGTACTGCTTCTGGCGGAAGCGGCGCTCCAGCGCCAGCAGCTGGGAGGTGGTGAAGGGCGTGCGAGGCTTGCGGTTGGTCTTGTGTTTCCTCAGCGGGCAGCCGGGGCTGGCCAGACCTGGACGAGGAGGACCACGCGGTGAGAAGATGGAAATGTAGGACAAATACATACAAGTAAGAACTTTTTTTTTTTTTAATGACTAAACATATGACGTTTGCTGAACGACAAATATTGTTTAATTTCCATATTTATAGTGACCTTTTTAAATGACAATAATCCACAAACCGGCACTCAACAAAACAACAATTAAAATACATCAAGTAAGTACATAGAAAAAAACATGCTTTATTAAAATGTAATAAAAAACAACAACAACTTGGCTCCTATATCAAGAGGATGGACAACTTATTTTTTCTCAACGTAACCACTTATACATAAAAACAATGTTAACTATACATTGGTAAAATTGTAATGTAAACCAACATCAGATTGTAGGCTACCACACTAATGTGTGAACATAGGCTAAAAGGCCCTAGTTATAATCAATAGGCTATAGCCTACTACTTCACCAAGCCTCTCTCTACCTGAAGCAAAGATACATTTGGGCCACTTTGGTCCTCTTTAGTTTATATTTCCCGTCACTCAATTCTGACGCTGGTTGTAGCCGGGAATACTTACTATTGTGGGACGAGAAAGTGCCGTTTATGATCCAAGGTGCGCAATCGTCTGATTCGGACGTCTCGGACTTCACCGGAGACGTCGGGAGAGACATTGAATGCTTTCGGTTCACCTCGGCCGGGCCGCAGTATTCCCTACACAGATGGGGAGAGCTTTGGCCCGTTTGGACCATGTCCGTCGGCGACGATCTCGTTTCGTCGACTTGTTTCCCACCTGTGAACGCCGCGCTGTGGTGGACGGGCCGGCGCGTCCTGCTGCCAGACATGATCGCCTCCACGCTGAACGGATGGTGGCTCAGCACTGGACTTTTACTTTCCCCCATCGTCCTCCCTGTCGAGTCCGACCGCTCTTCAGAAGAGACCAGCTCCTCGCCGCCCCTCGCATTCACACGTGATCCCATTTGAGAGTCCACTGACATTTAAGTAAAAGATTAAAATAGAAACCCGCAAAAAAGTTCCAGTTCAACGGCGCAAAAATAAAAGCCAGCAGACAAGTCGACCGACGGCTCTGGTAAAAGTAAAGTGATCCTCCTCCGGAGTTGGGTGTGAATTAGAATGGGCGACCGCCGCTGTCAAGTGCGCGTACACAGGGAAGAGGGTCAACGTTGACCAATCACTGCGCTCCTGAAATTGTTGTCAAGAGTTGGTAGTACTACGGAGCGCCCTCCTGTCTACATGGCTCCCCGCTGCTTTCTTATTGGGTTCACGAAGCGTGGAGGAGTTTCGACAGCAATGGTCGAATGTCAAACTCCAGCAGAGGATTAAGTTCAGGTTGCAGCCTCACGAGGCAGGAGGCTATGTGTAAACACGGGCCCCATGTGGCAAATATATAAAGGGGATAAACAGCAGAAACAACTCTCTCTCTCTCTCTCTCTCTCTCTCTCTCTCTCTCTCTCTCTCTCTCTCTCTCTCTCTCTCTCTCGACTTTAGTTACAGCAGAACAAATAAGCAGGATTGCAGGTCTTCTCGTGATAGACAACTTGGGTTACAGTTTTCATTAAAAGAAAAGAAAATTCATTATAAGCTTTTTATTTTCAAATCACAAGGTCTCACTGTCATGCAGCCTATTATATTATATTATATTATATTATATTATATTATATTATATTATATTGTATTATATTATATTATATTATATTATATTATATTATATTATATTATATTATATTGGGTCCATTATTGAACATATTGGGCCTTTTAGACCAACTAAAGGACAGTGTTGTGACCTGTGTTGGGGTACACAGCAAGTTTCAATTCAAGTTTTCAATTCCAGTTATTTAGTTACATTTTCTTATCAGCAATCTGTCCACATGTGTACTGTTTCTGCTTCTTTCCTACTTCTTGGTGGGTCGTTGTAATGCAAAGTTGTATATGAAGCGCAGCACGTGAGATGCTATTAATGAAACAGGAAGTTTGACTTGACCCATGTACACTGAACATAGCTCTCTGGTCCTTGCCTTTAGTATTTCACGATTCATCAAATATTGAACGTAATAGAAATAAAACAAACATTTAGCCCTCATGGATATAATAGCCTTTTTTGCTTACTATAATTTAAAATAGTCCACACAGTACATTTCCAATGTCCTGACATTTCAAGCGAGACGTTGACAACATGCAGTGTTTTGCAGTCAGCCGTGTCTTAAAAGAAGAATTCCAGGGGCGTAGCTATGATTTGAGGACAGTTTCATGTGCTTATTATAACACCATTAAGTTTGTGCTTAAAAACTAAAGTTGTGAACTTGTAAAACAATTGTCAACAATGTGCTTGCTAAAATATTTTGTACGATGGTAAAAAAAAATGGAGATGAGCCATAAAAATCTACTTACATGTGCACAATAGTTTTCTTTTCTTTTATTTTATTTTTTTTACTGCGCATCATTTTACAACTCAGTTTGTAATCTATTGTGGTGAGTTTGAAGTGAAATGCTGAATGAATATGGGTTCCCTCTGGTTAGCAGGTTAGCCTCTGGTTAGCAGTTAGCAGGTTAGCCTCTGGTTGGCAGTTAGGAGGTTAGCCTCTGGTTAGCAGTTAGCAGGTTAGCCTCTGGTTGGCAGTCTATTAGCAGTTCATTTTGAAAGGTCAGAATGGAAGGAGTGGACCTGTGCTGCCTTTGTGTAGAAGCAGAGAGGGGAATGATAAAGTCTTGTTTTCTGACGACCAAGCCTCCATGTTGTTAATGTTTAGCATCATTGTCCATGTGCAGCTCATAACCCTTGTCTTCAGTTCTAAGATTGTATGACAGTGACTTACTTACATTTTACTTCTGTTTTCTACTCATGTCTGTATCTAGCACTATATTGCATTATTAACTTGGTCGATGAGGATATAAGTAGACCACAGAGGTAAAAGATAAGTTGTCATACAATATGAGAAGGCTTTTAACAACTAAAAACTAAATTGTTGTATTTGTGTAACCCTGCTTTGCTTCACCCTTTCAATCTCGTTTTCCAGATGTGTTTGATTAACGGGTAATCCAGCTAATTACACCATTCCCGTTCATCGGAAAATAACACCATAAAACAGTTAGAAATGAAAGAGCACAGTTTGGGAGCCCATGGTGTAAATAGAGATGCGTCCCTGTGAGTGTCGGTGCAGAAGCTGCGTGAGGACTGCAGACTGCCCTGTGGACGCCGGCTTGTTCCACAGACAATGGGAGGTTTGCAGAGGCGCCAGGGAGCGGCCAGATGAAAGGGAGTGACTCCTCGGGGAAGAAACTGTTGCCTCTTTCTGACGTGCTGCTTCTCTCTCTCTCTCTCTCTCTCTCTCTCTCTCTCTCTCTCTCTCTCTCTCTCTCTCTCTCTCTCTCTCTCTCTCTCTCTCTGTCCCGCCCACACTGCTCTCTCTCTCGCCCCCTCCCTCCCCCTGTCTCCCTGTGGTTATGTCCCCTCCACTTGCCCTCAGGCACCTTGTCAGTCCCTATTCAGGAAGTTCAGGGGAAGTTTGTTGAAGTGTGTTCAGCAGAAGAGTGTTACTGGTGTGTCCCCTGTTTATACCTTATCTCAGTCTTCTTAGTGCTATCCTTACTTTCCACCCATCCATTCTGTAACATAGTGTATCCATCTATTTAGTTATCATGTTTATCTGTCTGTCTGTCTGTCTGTCTGTCTGTCTGTCTGTCTGTCTATCTATCTATCTATCTATCTATCTATCTATCTGTCTATCTATCTATTTATCTATCTCTCTAGCTCTGGTTTAAAAGAGGAAAGTGTTGAGGCAGACCTCACATGTTTGTTCCAGATTTGAAGTGCGTAAAAAGAATGTCTTCGTAATGCTCGGTTCAAATTGTGGAGCAGAGAGCGGCGTGAGCACTGGGTGCATCACACACAAGCAGATCAGAGATGTATTTTGGTGCTAAACCATTTAGTACACTATACACTATTAACAATATTTTGACCTCAATTCTCTGGCAAACAGGAAGCCAGCCAGTGATCATAGCACTGGAGTATAAACACTACTAGTAATACAGTCTGATTTAAGGCATTTCCACATATGAGCTTTGGACACTGTACAGAGAACCAGGTCCAAACATTGGCTGTAGTTG
>JAXIVH010000018.1:6660542-6676702 GCA_036785325.1 Urophycis tenuis | reverse complement strand
AGCCGCTGGCCTGGTGGGTCTGTGGTGGTCTGCAGCGGTCTGGGGGGTCTGTGGACACTGAGCGGAGTGGGAAGGCTCTGCCATGTCCTAGACCCAGATGAGGCGGAGCACCGCAGCAACATTCTCTCCAGGGCCGGACGGTCCACTCAGCTATCTGCAATCTGCAGACGCTTTGTTGTCTGACGGCCCATAAACAGGTAAGTGGGCCCGTTGTTAGTGTTGTTGTTGACCCCGGGCAGGCCCCATCGCTCAGTGAAGCCCCTCCCCTGTTGGGACTCAGTGCCTTCATTAAACAGCACCATCACAGACAAGGACTGCGACAAATTGATCTGACAGAAGAAGGGTGTTTAGCAGACACTGTTGACCAGAGCGACTTACGATCAGTACAAGTGCGGGGTTCCACATGTGGACAGTTAGAGGTGGGGATCGAACCGCCAACCCTCTGGTCGGTGGATGACCCGCTCTGCCCACTGAGCTCTAACGCACCGACAGAGCTGCCAACTCTCACGCATTGAGCGTACGCATGTTACCTCACTCAGTATTTATATAGCTTTTTTTGGTTTACAGCCTTCTTTGAAAGCAGTTCATGCTCACTCTGTGCTGCTCTACCTGGCAGGCTTCAGGTGGTGCCAGGAGGCTCTGGATCCATGGTCCAGAGCCCACCGTCCGGTGGATCATTTCACATGTTTCAAATGGTTGAACAACATAACTGTGTATGTAACTGTACACCTCGGGGCCCGAGGCCTGGTCAGACCTTTGGACCACATGCAGATGGAACTTGCCGATGGGCCGACAGTTGGGCTAAATAAAGCGGGCCACGCCAACGGCTTGTCTTCAGCTATGGCTCGGCGACGTAAGGAGGTCATTTAGGTTCAGCAGTGCTATCATGTTTATTTTTATGTATTGGTCAAATTCCAATTTGAACACAAAATGACTGTGGGTTATTTGACCATGTGAGAATTTAAACATGTTTGGTAACTGAAAAGCCAATCAGATGCAGAGAAATTGTGGGCCAAAAAATATGCCGAGCCTTCAGACGGATGCTGCCAAGTGTGGCAAATGTGTTTGACGTGTTTGCTGTAGGACTTTCAGCACCCATGGGTGACACAGGTGCTGAAGAACGTCTCAGGGCCCTTCTGGTGTCAGCAGACACATGGGAACCTCCAAGCAGGCAAAGCAGCACACAAAAGATTTTCTTGCGTGCGAAAGATTGGGGTGGGCCGGTCTGGGCCAGGATGGCAGGAAAGGATTTTGTCTCAGTCCAGTTTCCCACCTGGACCAGTCTGTGTGAAAGGGGCTTGAGTCAAAATGCAACACAGGGAAAAAAGTTTGTGAAACCCATGGATTAATTTCCTTCCTGGCTGCATAACGCCAAAATGTAGCAATTCAAGGTGAGATAAATAGTATGTTTTTGGGTAGAATAACACCATTTTTATTTATTTATTTCGCCAGTTGAAGGACCTGTTTGTTTTTACCCCCCGACCAATGACTCAGGATGCTAATCCAGTATCTGGCTTGGGAAATGAATGGGTTTGAAAAAGAATGCAACAGCTCCTGAGTAGCGCTTGTAATTTCCCTACCCACTGTGTTTTGACTGTCTGGCAGCTTGGCCGGCCTTGTAGGAGTGGCTGACACTGCTTGTCTTCAGTGTAATCGCTGTCATTATGGTGAATACGACCCAAACACAACCGCTTCTGTCCAAACCTCCACACTGCAGCACGGTGCCCATCGCCCTCTCTATCGCGCTCTCTGTCTCTCACTTTCTCTCTCGCTCTCTCTCTCTTCCCCCCTCTCTCTCCCTCCTGCCGTTATCTGTCCGTCTCTCTCCGGTCCTGGTGCCTCAGCAGAATCAATTAGGCTGATTACAAAGCACTATCTCCTCCACTTCAAAGGCAGGGCCATTACAGGGTCTGACCCCGGCCTGGCCCCACTGACCTGCAGCCTGCTGCTTGTTTGTTCTGGTTCTGTGTGTTGTGTTCCTTCACTTCAACACGGAGGCCTCCGCTCTCATCGTTCTAATCATCCTGCCTGTATTCCCTGTATGCATGTGTGTTTTCATGTATCTATGGATGTATTTGAATTTGGATGAATTCGTGTAATCATTTCAGGCGACGTTCAATGCAGCCGTCCAGAGTAATTAAAACAATGACACACATATTTGTTTGTTATTTGAGCTGACTGAATGCTTCAGGTCACGTGCAAACAGGTTACAGTAAAGGTGAATATTCCTCTTCTAGTTTCTAGAGATGTCAGGCCTGATTCTACAATATCTGTTTCTTGTCAAAGCGTTGAGCAAACGGTTGAACAATAAACTGAGGCGTGGGACAGAGTGAGTGGGGGGACATCGAAGGAGAGAGAGAGAGAGAGAGAGGGAGAAAGAGAGACAGAGAGAGAGAGAGAGAGAGAGACAGAGAGAGAGAGAGAGAGAGAGAGACAGCGAGGAAGAGAGAGAGAGCCAGAAAGGGAGAGAGAGAGAGAGAGAGAGAGAGAGAGAGAGAGAGAGAGAGAGAGACACTAAGTCTAGACAGTATATTTAGGACCTCTCCCTGATTGCTTTGTTCTGCCCCATGTCTATAGGTAATTACCTCAAAGAACTAGGATTACAGAATCCCGAGAGCCCAGCTTATCTGTTTGAGTCCCAAGCAGTGAAATTAAACATATTGAAAAAATAAGAGAGTATGTGTTTCTGTGTGCACATTTACATAATGAATTGTAAGTCAAGATGTCTCTGCTGTTTTCTTTAGCTGTTTTTTTCCCAAAATGGTCATGTGTGCGTGCGTGCGTGCATGCGTGTGTGTGTGTGTGTGTGCGTGTGTGCGTGCGTGCATGTGTGTGCGTGCATGCGTGCATGCGTGCATGTGTGTGAGTGTGTGTGTGTGTGCGTGTGCGTGTTTGTGTGTGTGTGTGTGTGTGTGCGTGTGTGTGTGTGTGTGTATGATGCCATCACAACAAGCGGATATTGCCACTAAAAAGTAACAACCTCTGAGATCTCTAATGATGCGTGGTTAAGTTCTGATGCTTGGCGTGATAAACTTAAAGCCATTTGGAAAGGAGGAAAATAAGGGAGGCGAGGCACCGTGCAAATGAGAAGAGTTAGAATCAGCCCTGCTGCTGTAGTGCTGCCACCTGTACTCCCACCCTCATAGTGTTACCCTCACTGTGACCACCATGTTACTGAGTCATTTACGCAGAATTGTTCCTCAGTAATAGTGTCATGTTTTTGTGACTGTAGAAGTCCTTGATTTATGCACGTCATGAGGACAGCACTTGTGGGTTAGAGGTCCCTGCTTTGAGGATCATGCCAATAAAGAGAACATAACTATTGACTATAAACTATAATTAATTCTACATTTCAACATTTCACTTGTCAACGCTTACAAGTGGTTTAACATTATGGCTTGATTGTGGTGTGTGTGTGTGTGTGTGTGTGTGTGTGTGTGTGTGTGTGTGTGTGTGTGTGTGTGTGTGGATATTCAAAACAATGTTTGCACATGTATTTCCATGTATAACAGCCACAAACAAAGGTACTTATGTCATGGGAATAATCATAGCAATATATCAAGTGATAAATCACAATACAGTACAAGAAAAGACCAATGCAGCTAATTCATACACGATGATAGTGCATGTGTACACACACACACAAACACACACATTGTTAGATATGACAAATTAATAAATGGCCATAATTAGTGTGCAGCTTGTGCTTTCTGCACATATTTAGAATGCATCCTGCCACAAGAGGATATCAATGACATGGATTTACAGAATTGAGCCAACTTTAGGCCCATACATCACTCGAGTAAAAGATCAAATCAGTGACTGATACACACATGTATTTTCATTACAGCCAATGATGTATGATCTGTCACAGTGCTGGTCAGTAATACTCTGGTTGTTCCAGATAATGTGTGAGATTAATAGAGGCACCAATGGGTCCCAGCAGAGGCTGCGGCGGCAGCAACAACGTGTATTGATAACACATCTTACTAATTGATTTTCCCAGGTTTTACTTTGCATCGCTAAATGCGGGCCTATATGTGCATGCTAAACAATGGAAGGCGCGCACGGCTACATTGAAACATGGAAACAGTGGAAAGTGGTAAAGACAATGTTGCCCTTAAAGGCGCAGTGGATCCACGGTGCTGTTTACTCTGCCCTCCTTGTCTGAGACGCACGCCATTAATATACATCTTCCTCACTTCCTCGCCTGCACCTGTAGCTGTGTGTCGAAAAGTGACATTTGTATTTAGGTTTAGGTTATGTATAATGTTGTGCATATGTAGACATATATGCATTGTTATAAATATAATGTAAATACTGTATTAATGTAAAACATTAACCGATGAAAGGAGAAGGACGGTCTGGGTGATCAGACCACCATAACAACCTGACCAACACTCCTCCTAAAGGTGTGAGTGATCAGACCACCATAACAACCTGACCAACACTCCTCCTAAAGGTGTGAGTGATCAGACCACCATAACAACCTGACCAACACTCCTAAAGGTGTGAGTGATCAGACCACCATAACAACCTGACCAACACTCCTCCTAAAGGTGTGAGTGATCAGACCACCATAACAACCTGACCAACACTCCTCCTAAAGGTGTGAGTGATCAGACCACCATAACAACCTGACCAACACTCCTCCTAAAGGTGTGAGTGATCAGACCACCATAACAACCTGACCAACACTCCTAAAGGTGTGAGTGATCAGACCACCATAACAACCTGACCAACACTCCTAAAGGTGTGAGTGCCATATTGCTAATTGTTGACGTCCCTGCAGTCACGCTCATGGTAAAGGCTCCTCGGCAGAACTGGGACAACAAAGACATTTGGAGAAGAGTGGTGTTGTAACGGACGATGTCCTGAAGCACAGAGAGACAGTGGCGATGGTCTGATCTCCAGACCGGTACTGTCCTTTAAGTACACACCACAGACAAGTCAGATGGAATTGTGCAATTAACACTCATTTGTTTTACAGGTAAAACAACTGCACCCACAGGCAAAACAGTATTCTGTTCTTGCTGAAAATATTAACCCATTCATGGGGGACTTCCCTCGTTGACTATGTAAGTCTATATATTGAAATCAGTTATTACTGTAAACACATGTCAGCAGGCGGTCCTGTCGCTTTGGAAAAAGCAATAAACAGAAGTGAGGATGCTAACCCCTTTAGCTCATGCTGAGTGGAACCCGGCAATGGTGAGCAGTTTATCGTCTAGACAGAAAAAATGTAGTCAAAAAAGAAGAAAAAAAAGTGACTACAGTTGAGTGAGTTTGTAAGTTAACATATTGCAAATATTATGAGTTATGGTTCAAAATAAACTGTGTGGTGTTTACAACTTCCAATATTCACTGTTCCTGGCCCATGGAATCATGATTGTGCCAACATAAATAACATGTTCACTTGATTGAAGGGTTGTACGGTTGTAATGCATGAAAATGCTGGGGTCCTAAATTTTGTTTAATTAAATTATGATCCCTACGGTATTACCGGTTGTACCTGTGGGGCCTACTATGCATTTACTGGCATCAAAAGGTGAATCTTCAAATCTTCAAATTGCTGACGGCCATACATTTCCATAAATTAGTTTATCTTTCTTGATCTCTCACCCCCTTCTTTCTCATTCTCTCACTCACTCCCTTTCTCATTTCCTTTCCTTAGCATTTTGGCTTCCATTCCACACTATTTGCCCACAGCTCCTCCCTCAGCTCATTTATTTCCCACTCGTTGGTTCCTCCTCTCGTTGTTGGTCTCTCTTTTTTTCTCTCAGCCCGTGAATAGTTGCGCAACAAGTGGCGCCGTTTTAAATGCCCCTGGGTGTTAGAAGGCTGCGCGGCCTTCCAGAGAGCAGCAATTACCCCATCAGCACTGTGATGTTAGTGAAGTGTTGTGATGTAAGGTCCTGGGTTGTGATGTTATGGTCCTGGGTTGTGATGTTATGGTCCTGGGTTGTGATGTTATGGTCCTGGGTTGTGATGTTATGGTCCTGGGTTGTGATGTTATGGTCCTGGGTTGTGATGTTAGGGTCCTGGGTTGTGATGTTAGGGTCCTGGGTTGTGATGTTAGGGTCCTGGGTTGTGATGTTATGGTCCTGGGTTGTGATGTTATGGTCCTGGATTGTGATGTTATGGTCCAAGGTTGTGATGTTAGGGTCCTGGGTTGTGATGTTAGGGTCCTGGGTTGTGATGTTATGGTCCTGGGTTGTGATGTTGGGGTCCTGTGTTGTGATGTTAGGGTCCTGAGTTGTGATGTTATGGTCCTGGGTTGTGATGTTAGGGTCCTGTGTTGTGATGTTAGGGTCCTGGGTTGTGATGTTATGGTCCTGGGTTGTGATGTTATGGTCCTGGGTTGTGATGTTATGGTCCTGGGTTGTGATGTTAGGGTCCTGGGTTGTGATGTTAGGGTCCTGTGTTGTGATGTTAGGGTCCTGGGTTGTGATGTTAGGGTCCTGGGTTATGATATTAGGGTCCTGGGTTGTGATATTAGGGTCCTGGGTTGTGATGTTAGGGTCCTGGGTTGTGATGTTATGGTCCTGGGTTGTGATGTTATGGTCCAAGGTTGTGATATTAGGGTTAGTGTCTGACGGCACCTTGGAGTCGCCGCACTGACAGTCACTGACAGCCTTGCTGTGCGCGTTCTTCTGTTGTCTTTGGCCGCACCAGCGGGATGTAGTTATTCTCCCACAAGGAGAGCGTTTAATCCGACATGCTTACAACAGAGCAGAGTCGGATGGTGGCTTTTCTTCTCTCTTGATCCTTCCCTGCTGTCAAAGTAAACTTGTCATAGCGGGGCCTCTTGTGTTTTGACGGAGCGGAGAGCGCGCTTGTTGAGCGGGAAACATATTCATCAAAGGGATCGTAGAGCAGCGATCCCTCAGTTTGTGTCGGTTCAGGGCGCTCACTAAATCCCCTAGTGGCCGAAATCAAAACATGCACATAAGGATCTAGATTATTTATATTTGCTTTGATAACTTCTTGTAATGCCTTGCTGTACTCTAAATAAAAATAAAAATAAAATAAAATAAAAAGTTTATACTAATTGTGTGTGACTGTGATTATTTTCATGAACCTTGTAGCCTGCATGGACACTTTGACTTTTCTGCCCCTCTAGACTGAATGTTGACAAAAGAGAATATATCACGTCAATATCACCTTAATTCAATGCAGATTGAATTGAACAGCAGCAGACTTTCAGACTAAATAAAAACTAAACTAAATAAAATACATAAAATCATGGCCTGCTTATCTTGTCCCCATAGTTTAATCATAAATGTCTGAAACCTTATGAAGCGTGATTTAGTTTTCTTATGAGGTGAAGAGTGGTGATATAATTGTCATCATAAAGAAATACCACTCATACAATGATATTATTCATATGAATTGTATTTATATGATGATGATCAGGGTTATCTGTCCAATGTTTGAAACGCATCCTCACAAAGAGTTACTGACATACTGGCAGTATGGGGAGAGGCCAATCAAGCTCCACATATTTTCCCAGAGGTAATATTGTGTACGGATGCATTATTGTCTAAATTACGTTTACTGGCAGAATTGAATAGCAGTGAATGTGTGCCCTCACAGCCCTAATCCCTGCAGTAAAGGGTTCAAACGCCTGCAGGGTGTGGGTCCATTAACTCTACTTAAGGCGTAGACAGACACATAGACCAGTAATGGCCAAGGAGGGAATATAATGGAGTCTTAATTTGCGGCCTATGACTTTGTAAAATACCTCTGTTTAGTGTCTGTCGTGCTGAAAGCAGCGAGTTAAACGGCTCTGCACTGCTAGCTAGGAGCTGATTAGCTTCATCACGCGTCATCTCCTGCACAACTCCCGTCTGACCTGTTGCAATAACAACTCTGTTGGTTAGCTTCGTGTCAAGGTTAATCCCTCAGCAGGAACTCATTTAGAGTATTTAGTGATTTTACCCTTTTCCTTTGTAACTATTTGGTCTGAACCAAAGAAGGTGCTGTCTTTCATCCACCATTCAAAATAAAGTGTACTTAAGGTTTTAATTGAGCCAGCTGGCAGAAGAAAAAAAAAAGTAAATACATATCTATACATTTTATGAAAAGAGACATATTGCCACTCATGAACTATGAAAGTTGTGACAACAACGTGAACGGTTGTCAGAAATTGGAGAGGCCTTCTCCTTTCCTGCCCACGCCTGACATCTGTCTAAGCCATTTAATTCCCCATCATTGTAATGAGGAGAGTCTTTGAACACCACTAACAGCCCTAAAAGTGTTCTCCATTGTTCCCGGGGAACCCTAAACCCTGCCAAAGTGCTTCGTCTTTCACAGAAACTGCAGTTACACCCCAGGTTTCTTTTCCTCCAACCTTTACCACTAATGGAGGAAAATGAGGTTAAATTGCCCGTGGGTTGTGAAAGTATGAAGCACATTGATGAATCAACGCAGAATAACAATGGCTGATATCATGACCTTAGATCTAATGTAACACGGGTCATGACAGCCAGGCGTAAACAAACCCCTTGGGATTCCACAGTACCTTCCCTCTCTGCCCTGCTATTGAATAACATCGCTGTTACATTATGACGGATTAATAAAACATAGAAAATGGTTCCTAGGGACCAAAACAACATGTCCTCTTTAAAATGTGATAATCTGCTTTTGGAGGTAAAGTTTTACAATGTTCAATGGAGGTCAATAAGTAAGCAAGAATATTTTCTGTCTTTCAAGGCATTTGTTCGTTTCACTTGGGATGTTGGCATAACAAGGAGAAATTATGCTGGCGTCGTCCTTTGGGGATTGGATAATTGTACACGGTAGATATCGTACCTCATGAAATTCCCTTACATATTTTGACAAAACCCTCAGCCCCTTGTTAGCCCAGAAAGCTCAACTCGTCATCAACTTTTACACTAAGATTGTCTACTCATCCTAGTGTTCCGATCTACTCCTTTCATTTCCCTCTTCTTTTTCTTGTACAAGCAAGAAATGGAGCAAAAATGAGCAAAAGCTCTAAACCTACTTTCCCAGCGATCAAAGCCTTCTATTGAAACCATGTCATCGGTTGTCAATCCAAGTAGACAGATCTGGTTTCACATTTCCTGCAGCTTCTGGACCATAGAATATACTAAGGGGCAGTTAGCAAGACTACAACACACACACACACACGCACGCACGCACGGACGCACGCACGCACACACACACACACACACACACACACACACACACACACACACACACAAACAATGACAATCACTTAACAAATGTATTTCTGAGGCGGGGGTCATGTGACTCGTGACGATCAGGATGTGGAGCCAGTGTTGTGATCCGGGGGCAAGTGGCGTCAGAAAGAATGAAGGACAACAACAAGCTCCAGGATGTCAATTACACGGCAACAGTGAAATCCACACTTAACGCTAGCTTAAAGCTGTCAACTGTCAATGCAGAGGTATGCCAGACAGCCCAGTATACTGGAGCCGGCTGAGATGAAGCATTGTGTGTGTGTGTGTGTGTGTGTGTGTGTGTGTGTGTGTGTGTGTGTGTGTGTGTGTGTGTGTGTGTGTGTGTGAGAGAGAGAGAGAGAGAGAGAGAGAGAGAGAGAGAGAGAGAGAGAGAGAGAGAGAGAGAGAGAGAGAGAGAGAAGAGAGAGAGAGAGAGAGAGAGAGAGAGAGAGAGAGAGAGAGATTATGCTCTTTGCCATCTATTGAATGCATGTATTTGCTTAAGGTTATACAATTAGGCCCAACACATGCCACAAACACACGGACGAGTACCAACCACACAGGACATGTATCTGACCTCAGTGGCTCCTGACCCGGTTCATTTCAATTCATAGTTGATCTTTAGGTTCTCAATTAAGTCATGAAGTGTATTGCAATAAAGCTGTTTACTATCATTGCATTCAGCATTCAAAGTAATTGCAATTGAATGTGTACAGAAAGGAGAAACATTAAGCAAATATATTATAATCGCAATTTATTACAGTATGATTAATCTGAAAGAAAGCATCCTTCATTGCAGAATAAATCCCTTTATTTTCAACTAGATGCATTTCGTTAATGAACTGTGTAATTCGTTAAAGAACTGTGTAATGTGTAATTGCCTTGAGGAATTTCATTATCTTGGAGATAGATAAAAGAAAACATTCTTTAGCTAGTTGTGCTACTAGAATATTTTATTTCTATTGGTGATGTAAAGTTACATTTGGATAGAGCTGATGTGAATATGTTTAACAGAGTTCCCTGGTGGGCTGGCAGTAGCTCAGTGGACAGAGCGGGTGGACAGAGCGGGTCGTCCACTAACAGAGGGTCGGCGGTTCGATCCCCTCCTCTACATGTGGAACCCCACAAATGTACTGACTGTAAGTCACTTACCCTGTTCAGCGCAATTATGACGTGTGTGTGTGTGTGTGTGTGTGTGTGTGTGTGTGTGTGTGTGTGTGTGTGTGTGTGTGTGTGTCTCCATGGATGTGTGTGTCTATAAAATGAAGGGTTTATTGGAACGTGCTGTCCCACTTCTCGCACCAAGCCTCTTCACGCACCATTCCTCTGGGGAAGTCAGGGCTTGCTCTTCAAAGGCCGCAGCCTGATAGTTTTTATCTCGTTAACACTTAGTATTCTATAGCGTTGCGACCGCCAAAGCATTTTGCATGGTCAAAGGTCAAACGTTGGATGTATTTGCACTACACAAACATTTCTTTTTTATTTTATTTACTCACTCTGGGTAATTACCTGACAGTTAAACCTCAATGTATTTAGGAAAAAAACATGTTTTTGAACTTTAAGAATTACTTGAAGGGGTAGTTTTGAATTTTGGACATAGGGCCTAATTTCCAAGTTATCCTGTGTGTTATTTATCATTGGAGACGTTTTCAACAAATTTCATTCAGTTCTTCTAGTTGCAGAGTTCGCTGGTGCTAGGTTAGCGCAAGTCAACGGTTTCGGCTAGCCTGCTAATAAAAACATTTGTCTTACCCACTCCACGGTACACCAGAGGCAAATACATTATAACGCCAGACTATCGATGTTGCATCGCAGTTTCTCCAAATTTCAAAAGAAGAAAACTGCACCCCTGAGCAAGCAAGCACTTTTTATTATTTTTCTAAATAATTTTGAGTCTTTCCAAAGGCAGAGTAAAATTTGGGGTATGTTGAAATAAATACAATTGAATTTAGTCACTTTTGTGGCTTTTGTATTTAACACAACTAACATAACTGTAATATTGTTACACTCTCATTCAGAGTGTAACAAGCTAGTAAGGATTTTAAAACACAAACCTCACAAAACTCCCATCCTTCAAATTCTTGTGACCAGCAGAGTAGGACTAAATAGCTAAACAGCTTCACGTAAACATGTGAAAATAGTAACCAAGGAGGGGAAGCTAGCATCCATTATGGATCCATGACAATTACAAATGGAAGGAAGACCCTCTATGGGCTTAGGCTCGTCACACAAAAGACCGCAGCCATGATTAGAAAGACTATCCCATAATTACAACCAGCGCCGAACAAGAGCAGGATATACATGAAATGCCATATTGTCAATGAGAAATTGTCAAAAAGACATTGTCCTTCAAAACTAATTAAATAAAGATGTATAGATTTGATCGATGGCCAACCCTCTTGAGAAACCATAATTAGGTCAATCAAACATAAATATAAGTAACTAAAAAACATTTTTCATAAACATAGGCGTCTTTTTTCCTTGGATATGAAAACCTTTTTCTGAGCTTCCTCCTCAAAGACGGATTGGATGATTATGGGATAATCCCCATGCGAGCATCTTTCCAGATTGGAGTGGTAGCCTATTGTCCTGTCACTCGCCACGTTGCATTAGCGGCCCGGCTAAAGACCAATATCAGTTTTCCTAATGGGATGGCGCGGAGGCAGACAACGATGATCACCAAAGAATGGGAATAGACAGTGGAGTAGAAAAAAACGAGAGAGTGAGCGAGCTCTCGACATTAATCACCATGGGCAGCCTTCCATTGTTTCGTTTGGCGTCTGCGACACAACAATGAAACCATACCTGTCTCTAATAGAATGGTTTAGTTAACACCACTGTCGGGCTCAGTTTCAAAATCGGAGAAACCAGTTTTGTGCTTTTGTGAGATGTCATGTGACCGACCGCTCTGTTAATGCTGTGTGTGTGTCTGTCTGTCTGTCTGTCTGTCTGTCTGTCTGTCTGTCTGTGTGTCTGTCTGTCTGTCTGTCTGTCTGTCTGTCTGTCTGTCTGTCTGTCTGTCTGTCTGTGTGTGTGTGTGTGTGTGTGTGTGTGTGCGTGTGCGTGTGCGTGTGTGCGTGTGCGTGTGCGTGTTTCCTCGAGTTCCTTTGTGATTCTTAAGTTACGAAACAAACATCATCTAAAAAAGAAAGGATCTAGAGATCGAATTGTTTTCATGTCGCAGGCTATCATCTTGGCAAGGCCATGTGATCGAGACTCCTGCACTTTTATGAAATAGAAAGTTCCGTTGTGCGGTAGCCCCCTCTTCTGGCCATATCACTAATTGCATTATAATCCATAACGTGGCACTAATCTTTCGATTCTCAATGCTTAGTTATATATCAAAATAAAGAATCGAGACATTTTGCCATCGAAGGATATTGATAATCTGCAGTGAGACGAATGTCTAATGTAATTATTCACGTGCACATTTTTAACAGACATTTCTAAACAATCCAGTAGGGATCAAAGCCAAACAACAGGCCATAGGCCACGGGGACTTGATAATCCGTTAGTACGCTGTATTTTAAAGGAAGGTATGATAAAATAATAGATGATAGACGATACCTAATTGAAAATGCTTCGTGTGATATTTGAACGTTTTCCTCACTGCTTAGCGAGTTGATCTTTGAGTTAATTGTCAGATCAGCTCGAGGCTCCTTAGACTCGAGCAAAGACGTCTAAAGTCCTTCCCACTAGTTTACTATTGTGAATAAGTTATAGATCAAGGCCAATGTTGTGTTTGTTGTTTTCAATTACGCAGTGGAATTGCCCCCATACGAAATTGACGAAGTACTTTTATTAAACATTTAAGATTACAGCTGTGCGCACTGATTGCTCAGCGACGTCGTTCAAAGGAACAACATGAATCTCATGTGGTCGTCAGAGCGCTGGTCCCATACAGGCTGCTCGGCTGCAGTTCCACCAGCGGCCAGCAGGTGGCGCGCGGAGCCGCTAAAAGACACGAAGGCACCCGTTACCACACTGCACGTCTACGTTTTCCCAAGCGCTCCTCACGAAGAGGCTTGGACAATTAAAGTGCCAGTGAACCCCAAATCGTAATTTTTAGGGACCGAGCCTGTGAAACAGGACGAGGTCCCTTTTTTTTTAATTGTCTTCTATGGGTCTTGAACATTGAAGTCGATGCCATTCTGTTGTTGTCACTAAAACAAAACAATGTTTATTTAACTCGACGTCATGACGCTCACGCCGTGGTTTGTTGTGTGGGCAGTAATGTTGGCAGAACAACCCCACCGCGAATTGAATGTACAACATTATTAATTTTAACACTCATAAGCAACAACTCTTACTAACGAGTTAAATAGTGTTCGTATCTACTCCTTTCATTCCTTTCTACTTCTTTAGAACTCGGCCCCAACATGTTTGTTTGTTTTTTTAATTTCATAGCTGTTGAAGTCGAGCTGAAAGGGGTTTGATGTCAACGTGGTGTTTTTTTTTATTAGTCCTCAATATTCGTTTGTTGTGTGACTGAGAGAAAGAGACATGATACAGAGATGCAATGTAGAGAGAGAGAGAGACAGAGAGAGAGAGAGAGAGAGAGAGAGAGAGAGAGAGAGAGAGAGAGAGAGAGAGAGAGGCAGTGATATATACACCACATTATTAGTATGGCAAATATGCAGTCTTCTTCCTCCTCTCTGCTTCTAGCTTCTTTGTTGGTTGTCTATTTACACGTTGAGGGTAATTGCAGTGCCGACTCTCAAGCTGAGTAAACAATCCCGAGCTCCTGCATTAGGAAACCATGGTCGACAAACTCGTGGGAGTTGCTCACTTTGTACTATCCTTCCATCCATCTATCATCAACCTGCTACTCTCTACATCCACCATCCATCTTTCTACATATTCATCCATCCATCCTTACATCCATCCACCTATCCATCAATCTACTCATTCAATCCATCCATCCACCCACCATCCCATCCTCCTGTCTTTCCATCCCTCCTTCATCCATCCATCCACCCACCATCCCATCCTCCTGTCTTTCCATCCCTCCTTCATCCATCCATCCACCCACCATCCCATCCTCCTGTCTTTCCATCCCTCCTTCATCCATCCATCCACCCACCATCCCATCCTCCTGTCTTTCCATCCCTCCTTCATCCATCCACCCACCATCCCATCCTCCTGTCTTTCCATCCCTCCTTCATCCATCCATCCACCCACCATCCCATCCTCCTGTCTTTCCATCCCTCCTTCATCCATCCATCCACCCACCATCCCATCCTCCTGTCTTTCCATCCCTCCTTCATCCATCCACCCACCATCCCATCCTCCTGTCTTTCCATCCCTCCTTCATCCATCCACCCACCATCCCATCCTCCTGTCTTTCCATCCCTCCTTCATCCATCCAACCACCCACCATCCCATCCTCCTGTCTTTCCATCCCTCCTTCATCCATCCACCCACCATCCCATCCTCCTGTCTTTCCATCCCTCCTTCATCCATCCATCCATCCACCATCCCATCCTCCTGTCTTTCCATCCCTCCTTCATCCATCCACCCACATGGTCTGGAAGCCCATCCTACATTTATCCAAAGTAGGCTCCATTTATATTGGCCCATTTTTGTAGCCACTATTGCCACTCAACCAGAACCAATGGCTCTCATTCACATTCAGATGTGGATGGGGTGCCCCCCCCCCCCCCCCCCCCCCCCCCCCCCCACACACACACACACACACAAAGTCACCTTCAGATCATCTCAGTGAGGATGAGGGACACCTCGACCTGGTGCAACAGGGGGGTATCTGACATGGGCATGAAATCACCACATGACATCCTGAGCTACCGGGCAAGGAGGGTGTTTCAATGGGACCTCTGGGACAATCTGTTGCAGGGACTCACACCAACCGGCAAACACACACACACACACACACACACACACACACACACACACACAAGCATGCACAAGAACACACCTTGGAGATGTTTGGATATTGACGTGGAAGCCTGTGTGTCTTTGGAGAAGCTACAGTGGAGCACTGGGAAACTGCACTCCAGCCAGACTATTAGTGTCTGGAAGTCCAAGCCAGTTCCCTGGAGATACAACCATGCACTGCTATTATATCCTGCTGCATTCTACGGCGCTAACCTGCTAATCACAAAGTTCTGACGTGATGGATTTTGTGATGGTTTTCTTTTTTGTTCCAGATAGCCCCCCCCTGCAGCTTCTACCTCTCTCTCCATCACACACACACACACACACACACACACACACACACACACACACACACACACACACACACACACACACACACACACACACACACACACATACACACACACACACACACACACACACACACACACACACACACACACACACACACACACACACACGCACACACACACACACTCACACACGCATTCACAGGCACATATACACACATTCAAAGAGAAACATTTGCATTTTAATAGAAAACAATGCCAGTAACCAAACAGCAAAGTAGACGAATACCAGTAAATTGGAAACGTTTACTCAAAATTCTAAATTCACTTTGCACTTCTGTTATGTTATGCTATCTGTTATTTTAGGCTCCATAAAACTACATCCGTACAATGTGTTATTGAAGGAAAGCAAATACATATCAAATTACCACTTGTGCTACTTGTTCTGTATCAATATTGTCTGCCTTATTTCACAGTAGCTCTGTTGCACCGGGATTGTGCTGTTGCATCCATTGGCTTGATTTGCTGCTGTTACTCAGGTATCCACAGAGCAAAGCTTTCTGACTCTCGACTCAAGCTGTATCGATCAATGCAATCTTTATCACCACTGTTTATTCCACACAGCCTGCTGACAGACAATCCATCAAAATGAGACCAAACATTCAGAATCTAACATGACATGATATGTATGAATATTATCATGATAAATATGTTTAGTGGCACGATCAGAAATAATTACACACAAACACAATGACTCATTATGTGATCT
>JAXIVH010000018.1:6653042-6655542 GCA_036785325.1 Urophycis tenuis | reverse complement strand
TGTGTGTGTGTGTGTGCGTGCGTGCCTGCGTGCGTGCGTGTGTGTGTGTGTGTGCGTGTGAGTGTCTGTGTATGACCTTGTACCAAATGCATAAATCATAATATTACCAAATGGTACACATAAGGTGCCAAACAATCAAATAAATGACATCCAAAGCTAGTTTAAGACACAACAACAATAAGATGACCAAAAGGATATCAGCTGCCTTCCCGCAAAGAATGAATCCAAAGAGACAGAAAGAGCTTCTCTACATCTCTGCTGTGGGATGAAACAGAGTCCAGACACGGTGTACGTAGAAAAGAAGCTGAGCACCAACCTGCCGCCCCTGCAGTCAGATCTATGACTCCTTCGATGACAGGATGAAGATTCTTCTCCTTCGCTAAATTCTCTCCTTCCATATGGACAGAAAGATGAGTGGATGAACAGGTGAACAATGAGGTTTCTGAAAGTCGGATTAGAACTGCTCCAGCAAAAAATAGATGGCTCCTGTCTGGACTTTCCTGGATCATATAACTTCCAACTTTCAGTCAAACTTATAAACACATTGAAAGACTTACACATTTGTCTCTACAAACTAAAGAGAGCTGATGTCTACATTTGTGAGTGATTCTGGGTGACCTAATGGTCGTCTGGCTGAAGGACAGACTTCTGTTGGGACGGCTTCTTCTTGTGACTAAGGTTGCGAGAACATGCACTTTGTTTCTCTCTTTGTTTGCTGGCATGAGAAGGAAAACAACTGAGATAATGGGTTGACCCCAACTCACCATTGGATCATAGACACATAACCAGGTCCTGATCTAATCAATCCAAGCCTTTATCAGCACTTTCTGACAAAGGCCAACAGACATGGTATGTATGTATTGAGGAATTCCTTGAAAAGAAGCCATTTAGGCCGGCAGTAACTGTTGGTTTAAAATGTTCTCACGACAAATGTCTAAGGAATGATGCATTCCCCTTTTTTAAAGCTAGGTTATTTTAGAAGCATTTTTTGACTCATTTGTTGAAATTCTCCTTACATCCTGACATCAATCAATACATCCAATGACCTGACAGTAAAAAGAAAAAAATCTGCAGCAGTCGCAGGCCTGTAAGCGACACCTAATTGTCTGTCTGACTACCTGTCTGTCTGACAGGTAGTCAGACAGACATACTTGAAAGTGTGTTCTGAAAACGTAATTGCAGAAGTGCATCAATGCCAAGCTCCTACGTAATTTATTCTGTATATAACCTTTCAGAATGACGTGTGGATGTGTATTTGTATTGTATTGCATTGCATTGTATTGTGTGAGTATTGCAGGAATCCATACCTGTGTGTTTTGATGGAAATGTGTTTTGATGACTTGTGTGATTTCAACGGCCTCAGGTCAATGCAGGAATGTTTCTCCTAACACTTCTTATTGGGTGGCAGAGAACGAGAAGTTTCTCGGCGTAGTGTCATGTAACAGATCGGATATTGGGGTCCTGTTATTGCAAAAGAATACAGAAGGTCACACAATCTTCCTCACACTCGTTGACTGCTTCTGTATCGAGCGGCTGAGTGGTTACAGACACCACCAGGGTGACGGGATGAGAGTGACATCCCTGGGCTGTGGTTTGTGAAAGAGT
This sequence comes from Urophycis tenuis, assembly GCA_036785325.1. Lineage (NCBI taxonomy): Eukaryota > Metazoa > Chordata > Actinopteri > Gadiformes > Phycidae > Urophycis > Urophycis tenuis. The sequence continues at coordinate 6,653,937 of JAXIVH010000018.1, read as the reverse complement.
GAGCAGTAAAGCAATAAGTTGAGCAGTATTGTAACTCGGATGAGACAGCGTGACCTGCTGTCACGATTCAAATTTTAGTCTTCATTTAGAAATGTAAACTTATTAATTTCATCATGCAGAGAATAAAATACATCATTCGAGGGACACTGTGGCGATGATTTGTTTTCCAGGACCCGCTGTGCCCCAGCCTCTGTGCTCATGCAGAGGATGCCTGGATGTGAATGTTTGAGATGGACACAACGGTCTCCCCTCCTCATCACAGTGGATATCGTGCTTCTCTGGGCAGTCAGAAATCAAGTGAAATGCATTCTACATGGATTGCATCACTTGTATTGGTGTTGTGTGAGAACCCACTTGAAGAGTCCCAGGGCTCAGAATGGTTCCCTGGTGTGTGTGTTCTCCCCTGGGTCTGAGGAGCTCAGGACCCCCCGCACGCTGCCCCGACCAAACACCAGACAGCGTCGTCGCCTGCCGTCACTTTGTGTTTTAACAGGGGCTGTCTTTAGAGGAGCATATGTAGCTGTTACTGCTACTGCATTGCACTCTAAATGTTGAAATGGATGTTGAAACAACATGCTGCTGTTCATGCATGACTTCCTACATATACGGGAGAAAGCGTAAGTCCTGGTAGCATCGCGGTCCCCGCTGTGAGCCTCAGACCAGCATGAGAAATCAGACGTCCATTACTTTGCAACCCTCTGTAGGAGGATTCTGTGTCATTAATAATTTGCTTTGAGGAAAGGATTCAGTGCTTGCATGGCACATGACAAACTGCCCTTGATTTCCCTCATGGCGTTTCCATGGTGATTACCTTATGGACAGCCTCCCTGCGATTGTGATTTATTATGTGTGTGTGTAGCGTGTGTGTGTGCATGTGTTATGTGGTCTTACATCC
>JAXIVH010000018.1:6645542-6650542 GCA_036785325.1 Urophycis tenuis | reverse complement strand
CTGCCATGATTTGATGATGCTTCATCTACACTGGCAGGCGTATCATTTCAACCAATAATATCATAACAACATGTCTCCACTCCTCAAGTGACGCTTCAGCCGGGCTAACGCACAGCTGGCCAGCGTGTTCGGAGATGTTTTTTGCGTATGCCATATGTCCTGTGATGAAAGAGAGATCTGCTCTGAAAGCCATGTCAGACCTGTCCTTAATCTCTCCATCATGACTTGACACAATCATGAGGCTGATTGATTTCAAACTACCACACTCTGTAATGATATTTATTATTGCCGACTCAAAGCCCCAGTAATTTATCACTCATGACACGCATTGAGATGTCTGGCAGCAATAACAGCGGTTACAGGAACAAAGTGAATCAATAAAGCAATTCACTGAGTCTTAAGCAAGACAGAACGGGCCGCGCTTTGTAAAAGAATAATTTGACATTGACATTGAGCATCGATTTCCTGCTTCATGTTTTATTGTGTAGAGCCGTAGCATGCACATCAGTGTCTGTCTGTCTGTCTGTCTTGCTATCTTTGCCAGTTTGAGAAAGCCAGTGGACACTTAACTTAAAGTGATTGAACTTTGAACCATGACCAGGGGCCATGTTTGAAGTCCTATAGATTAGCAATAAAAGGAGCTGTTGAAAGAACGTTCACTTTAATGGGCAGAACCACTTCAGCCTGTTACATATTTTCCAGAGTTTGGATTCTGGCCATGCAGATCTATTCCCCGGCCAAATGATGCTCTCATAACACATGCGTGCCATTTTTAACACATTTCCGAAACTATGTAATATAGCTAATGTGTTTTTGATGAATCTGAATTAATTCTGCAACAATTCAAGTATGTTCAATTGGCAGTTAGTAGGAATACAGCATATCACTGTCTGTTGGCCGAAAGACAACATTGCGTTCCTGAAACACATTCATTCAGATATAGTTAGCTGTTTCCAACATTTTTGGCTGCACAGATCAAGTTCACACCAATATTGTGAACTATTTCTCTGGTCTGGACATAACTGTTATGTCCATGCTCTGCCATGTGACAAGGTTTCTGTGTGTGTGTGTGTAAGTGTATGTGTGTGTGTGTGTGTGTGTGTGTGTGTGTGTGTGTGTGTGTGTGTGTGTGTGTGTGTGTGTGTGTGTGTGTGTCTGTGTGTGTGTGTGTCTGTGTGTGTGTGTGTGGCGGGGGGGATTGTTTCAAAAGAGAAGACATTATATGTAAAATGATTCACATCTGTCACATAGTCTCTGTGCTTCTGCGTCTCACTGAGGCTGACTTGGACCAATCATTGAAATTAATTGAAAGTCATTCATGTGTGAAAGGAGGCTACTAACAATTACAGAGGCCTAACAATTACAGAGGAACATCGTGATTCTAACTTGCCGTATTAAAACGACACTCAGTACACACGCTTTGAGCCTTTCCTTGATGGATTGCTCTCTAAAAGGTCACTGCCCGACCACACAAAAGACTTGTCGTGTGGGCAGTGCAGAATAACCGAGTGTGTCTGCGTGATAACACACACATGAGGATGTTTGTATTGTGTTCGCTGCACAGCCAATCTGCACCCTCTGCAATCTGCCCTGCGAAGTGGAGAAGTCTCACAATAAATAAATAGTAATGAAACATGACTTAAAAAGTAACAACTATATATAAAAAAGTTTGTTATTATGTGCATTATGTCAAAGCTAGAATGTGTTCCTCAGTTTATTTCTTCATTCATGTTTTTAATCTTCCTGTCGAGGAACATATGTGAGGGGGCAGTAAGAGACCAGCAGAAAACAACAACAGTGGAGGATGGAATTAGCAGAAGATGAGTGGACTTCCTGGGTTTGCTAATTAGTTGACTGGTTCACATGTTGGCTCTTGTTAATGTGTGTCTTGGCTGACCGTCAGTGCCACATGTAGAGCGAAGATAAGCTCTGCGTTCTCCTGGCGCTAAAATAAATCAGCAATGAGCAGGGGAAGAGACGGCAACAGGCACACTTTAGAAGAGAGAGAGAGAGAGAGAGAGAGAGAGAGAGAGAGAGAGAGAGAGAGAGAGAGAGAGACGGAGAGAGAGAGAGAGAGAGAGAGAGAGAGAGAGAGAGAGAGAGAGAGAGAGAGAGAGAGACCAATGTATGATGAAGCAAAAACTAAGGCCCATTTAGAGGTAGAACTATGCGATGATGGAGAGAATTTGTTCAGTGTTAATTGAACTAGTCAGCCACAACCGTTTAAAATATTTGTGTTATGTTGTGTGTGTGTGTGCACACGCATGTATGTCTGTGTGTATGTGTGTATGCACGCACATGCATGCGCAAATGCACGCACACGCACACACACACTGTTGTAACTACGTTTCTCATTGTGTCTGTTCTTCCATAAGCAGCATGTGAAGCACTTCAAAGGAGGAGGAAATTTTCCGGAAATCGGTTCCAAGAATCCACACAATGACGCGAGTCCACCATTAATTGGAAAGAGATCAAATAGAGCCAAGCCCTGGGATATTACTCTGAGCTGATGCACACATTAAGCCCAGAGAAGTAGCAGGCCGCTGTAAATGAGCCTTTTTATCACTGCTCCTGTGTCAGTTGGATGGCGTATGCGTGGCAAAGAGAGTGTGTCAATCACAGCTCCAGTACGATAACATGACGATGACGACATTACAATGACCTGACACACACACACCCTCGCAAGCAAGGCCTGCATGCACTTACACACACACACACACACACACACACACACACAAACACACACACACACACACACAAACACACACACACACACACACACACACACACACACACACACACACACACACACACACACAAACACACACACACACACACACACACACACACACACACACACACACACACACACACACACACACACACTCAATTCTAAACATCCATCAATCCTTCAATCACATGTTAGATTGGCATACATGTCAACATTCGGTCTGCGTGAGTCTGTTCAATATTTATTAGAGCTGAAGGTTGCAATTTCAGTCATTATAATTACCTTAATGCATTAACAGCTGCTCTCTTTTTAAGGGCTTTTAATTGCTAAAGTTTATGTGTCTGTGCTGTCTCTCCTCATCAGTGTGTTCTGCATCATTTGCATGTAGCTTAATAAAAAAAGGTTACAGCCTGAATTAAATCCAGAAGTTCACATTTACACCTTGATTACTGGCTGGACCCGAGACAGTACAGGATATTAATACTGGGCTCAGGTAAATGGCACCGCCAAGACTCAACATGTTATGAAAGGTATTAAGTCTGCGAGGTGAGTGCTCTCCAGAGGCGTTCAGTCATCCACACACGCTGTGTTACCCAGACAGTTCAGTTTGCCCTCACTGCTTCAGCATTCCTCCCTGATTTGGGATGTGCACATTTTGAGTCAAGACTAGAGAAACGCGGCATAACCTTCTTTGATTTTTAGATTATAGTTTTAGCTTTCACCGTACAAATACATTGCATAAAAATTAAATAAATTACATAAAAAATTAAAGAAACACATTGCACCCTTTTTCCAATCATTTCTGAATGAAACATTTCAACCGATGGTAGTGTTTTGGAATCAACTGTTCAACTCTCTGATGAGAATATGTCCCCGAGTAGATTTGAGCGTGCAATATCAGTGCACGATGATCACATTACTGATGGCCGGAAAATGATCTTCGGTTCAACTATCATCATCTGTCACATAGATAATGCAAATAAGATGGTCCCAAGTAAATCTGTCAGTGCCTATTTAATCAAAATCCGAAAAATACAAACCCCTGTACATCAAATACAATCCCATGACATTAGTGTTGAGTCTGCCTTGGTTCAGGGAGTGCAGTGCAGTCTGGTAGTGAAGACCTCAGAGCAGAGAGCATCACGCTGTCACTCTGAGGCCAACCCAGGTCAACACAGCAGTGAGGGCTGCTGTAAGGCTGCTGTAAGGCTGCTGTAAGGCTGCTGTAAGGCTGCTGTAAGGCTGCTGTAAGGACCACCAGGGGAGACCCTGGTTGGTTCTACAGTTGATGTGTTGACTGTGGGTGTTGCTGAACAGGTAAGCACACCAGACCCCCCTGTCATGACCTGGCCCGACGGACACGGCAAAAATAGGAGAGGCGCAGTGCATTACCAAAAATAAAGAAGTATATTTATGTAACCAAAGTAACATAATCCAAGATAGCGCAAATATGAGGTGTGTACGTCAGTGATTTCATCGTCGTGTAGATGTGGGTGTATTGATCATGTAAGGTGAAGTGTTGTGAAGCAAACCTAAACAAAACGCCAAAGAGAACCTAAAGAGTTGTGGACGCTGGCGAGGGAAGCAAGCGACGCCGATAGGCGGTCATCAGCCCTTTTTATACGGAGCACCGGGCCCAGGTGCTCCCGATCAGGATGATTGGGGCAGCTGATCAACCTCGAGAAAACAGACAATGACGTCATTAGAGCAGCAACACAAGACAGCCTCAAGAATAAAGGCAGGGCCGTCACACCCCTCACCTTCCCCGTCAATACATGTACACAAGATGACACGACATGTTGTCATGGCAATGTGAGGCTCAAATGGTGTGGAATGATGTCTGTCACTATGATATAACTAATGTGGATCCTGAGCATCATCCGTTTTCTGTCTCTCTCTGCTTGTCTTGCCTATGCAAAGAGTGCAGTGCTTGTTTCTACACACACTGTGTACTGTGTACACGTACAGAACCAAATAACATGGACTTTCAGACGCACGTCACTCTCACACTCACACACGCACACACACACACACACACACACACACACACACGTGTGTATGTGAGTGTATATGTAAATGATAAAGTCTTTGATGTTACAATCCTTTCCCTGGATTCCATAGCGTCATAAACAGATTATGTGGATTTAAAAGGAAGAAGGAAAGAAATCCTGTCTTTGCCCCCCCATCACCTTCACCCACACTACAACTTCATCATGATAACATAATCACTGTGTGGTATTGTCTGCTGTGTGACTCACGTCACCCCAGT
>JAXIVH010000018.1:6618042-6635542 GCA_036785325.1 Urophycis tenuis | reverse complement strand
GTGCGTTAATTCATCTGTCTGGTCATCTAAACGATTCTCTCTTCATCTGTCATTTATTCTATTTCCCAGGTGCACAGACATCATTTCTTCCTCTTTTGTTCACTTTTTCCATCCTCCAGCGTTGTGATGGTTGGGGACGCGTCCAGAGGTGACAGCTTGTTAGCAGACCTGAGTGTCCACGTCAGTCAGACAGGCAGGACGCGGCGTGGACGCTGCCGTCGGCGCCACCCCGAAGGCTTCACCGTGGTGAACACACACACACTGGGGGGTTCACAGGGATGACAGCATGGCCCTCACACACTGGAGCTGCAGAGGCCCACTCCTCGCTGTCAATCACACCCAACTTCATTTGCTTGTCAGACGCAACGGCAAATTCACATTTCAGTTCGCTGCATAATCTCTAATGTCTTATTATGACTTATTATGTATCAATTATGGTGATGTAGTCATATGGAATTGGCATGCATATTGCAGGATTGTGTGTCATAGTTTAACTAGTATGCAGCAAACTACCCTTTTTTTTCTACTGTATTATCCTTTGTATTACCAGAAAAAGACAGACAGAGCAACAGCACAGATCACAGCTTAGTTTTATTTTTGAATTTCAAAACGTTTTGTTGGAACAGGAATGCACACTGATAAATTACACTACTCACTACATATCAACTTGCCTAACAACGTTACAATATCTCAGAAAAGCGGCCATTAAAAAAATGTAAACAAAAACAAATTAAATTAAAAAAAAGTAATTAAAACAACACACAAACAAACCAAACCAAGACGTTTGCTCAGGCAGGTCAGAGCAGAAAACATAAATGAATAACATTTTTTTGGCAAGGCAGACAGTGGGTGGACCCCCCCCCCCCCCCCCCCCTCCCCCCCTGGGCAGAGGAAGGCCCTCTCAGTCAGACCTCAGATTAGCAACTCACTGAAAAGGAACAGCAGCCGTAGCTCTTTAAAAAGGACAGCTCGTCCTGAAACACAAGCGGCCGTGGTTTCCGAGCGTCTGACGCTCGGGATATTTACATCCAGTGGAAAGGGAGTCTGATATCAAATGATTTGGTGCCAAACTTCGGAAAAATCGACACTATCTGGGGCGTTGAACGCAGAATGCGAGACTCACCCACCCAGTGAGCTCCAGTGATCCCTCTGGACCAGAACGCTGATGTCCAACATCTGGACCATAGCTTGAATCTCATTTGTTGTTTGTGTTTAGTAACAAGAATGTAAAGTCCGCCAACACTAACACAAGACTGCACAGATAAGTATCGTAGCTGAAGGGCGAAAACAGATTTGACGGTGCCTATTCATCAACATGTCTTCTGATTTTGTACAGCTGGGAACTAGATGTATGGAGATAGAAATAAATACATGAATTGTACACCAATACACACTTGAACAACTCACTCTCACAACTCAATCCTACCTCTAAGAGACCAACTGAAGTCCAGCACTGACTCATGCTTTTTTAGTGGTACCGCTGATGTAAGATATAAAACATCCACACATTACAGGAAAGAAATATTATTGACATTGAATAAAATCATAGTTGGACAACAGGGAGCAGAAACCATGGGAGCAGAGTTTTGTTCAGTGTGTGTGTGTGTGTGTGTGTGTGTGTGTGTGTGTGTGTGTGTGTGTGTGTGTGTGTGTGTGTGTGTGTGTTAAATGTGCATGCATTTGTACTATATAAAGTTGTATGGGCATGTCAATTTTCTATGTGAACGCGTCTCTCTTGTTAATATTATATATCAACAATACAGCATTAATGTTTGTGTGTTTCGGTAATGCAGGCTGCTAATTACTCTCTTATTATAAATAATTATTACATATTTATTTAATATTGGGTGAAATACAGCCTGTTTATCAATGAACAACCCCTTACAGCCGTTAATTACATAGTAATTAAATCACTTAGTCATTGAATGTTATGCAGAAGGTTAAATTGATGTTGTACCCTAAGCAGGCTTATGGATTTATTTAGTGTTATTACGTGCAGAATTTGTGCGTATGAATTTACCTGGTTTGACTCACCGAGGAAGCAGTGCTCAGAATCTCTCGGCGTCAAACAATATTCATATCATTTAGTACGAGGGCAGGGATGCTTGTGAGACTGCACCATCTCACAGAGTCTATACTTCAAATCACTCAAATACAACGGGTAATTAATTCATAATTAGCAGCCTGTCAAAAAACAACACAAAAAGAACCCCCCCCCCCCCCTCCACACGACCTCCGTTGTGTTTCTGAACGCTATACCTGCTGGTCATCCCCGCACTACAGTGGTCCTCCTCCTCCTCCTCCTCCTCCTCCCCCTCCTCCTCCTCCCGGCGGCTCTAGTTCCCGGCGGGGGGCTTGGGGTCTCGGTGCTCGGCCCCGGCCACGGCGCCGGCCCCGCCGCCCCCCGGCAGCCAGGGGGAGATGGAGCGCGAGGTGGTCTGCTTGGCCATGCTGTAGTGGCTGACCACCGTGTAGAAGCGGCCCCGGGAGTTGGCGTCCTGCGCGGCGTAGTAGGCCTCCAGGGACGCCGGGATGCAGCGCTTGTGCTGTCAAACCAGAGAGCACCAGTAAACACATGAACCCACTGTACTGCTAAACCAGAGAGGACCAGTAAACACATGAACCCACTGTACTGCTAAACCAGAGAGGACCAGTAAACACATGAACCCACTGTACTGCTAAACCAGAGAGGACCAGTAAACACATGAACCCACTGTACTGCTAAACCAGAGAGGACCAGTAAACACATGAACCCACTGTACTGCTAAACCAGAGAGGACCAGTAAACACATGAACCCACTGTACTGCTAAACCAGAGAGGACCAGTAAACACATGAACCCACTGTACTGCTAAACCAGAGAGGACCAGTAAACACATGAACCCACTGTACTGCTAAACCAGAGAGGACCAGTAAACACATGAACCCACTGTACTGCTAAACCAGAGAGGACCAGTAAACACATGAACCCACTGTACTGCTAAACCAGAGAGCACCAGTAAACACATGAACCCACTGTACTGCTAAACCAGAGAGCACCAGTAAACACATGAACCCACTGTACTGCTAAACCAGAGAGCACCAGTAAACACATGAACCCACTGTACTGCTAAACCAGAGAGCACCAGTAAACACATGAACCCACTGTACTGCTAAACCAGAGAGGACCAGTAAACACATGAACCCACTGTACTGCTAAACCAGAGAGGACCAGTAAACACATGAACCCACTGTACTGCTAAACCAGAGAGGACCAGTAAACACATGAACCCACCCAGAGTAACCAGAGCCTCAAACCAGAGAGGACCAGTAAACACATGAACCCACCCAGAGTAACCAGAGCCTCAAACCAGAGAGGACCAGTAAACACATGAACCCCCCCAGAGTAACCAGAGCCTCAAACCAGAGAGGACCAGTAAACACATGAACCCCCCCAGAGCAGTGCACAGCCTCAAACCAGAGAGGACCAGTAAACACATGAACCACCCAGAGTAACCAGAGCCTCAAACCAGAGAGGACCAGTAAACACATGAACCCCCCAGAGCAGTGCACAGCCTCAGCTGGGTGGGCTTGATATGTAGGAGGAGAGGCTGTTCATCCTCATCTTCACTAGTTTAGTATACTCCCCGCGGGTACATAAAAGGAACAGACCCATAATTAGTGCTACCACCGACTCTGTCCTTCAGCTCAGTGAAAAGGGTGGATTTCCAGATGTTAAAGCCCCTACTTCACCACCAGCTGTGAGTGTGATTAGCCATTACGAGTCAAATTCAGCCCTGCCCTGATATCACAAGCAGGAGAGTCCACCCAGATGTATGCAGATGGATCAGTGGACTGACCAGTGGACTGTAGCTGGTAGCCTAATCTATCCATCATCCATCTATCCACAGGATCACACAGCCTGCCACTGTGTACTGTATATAGACCCAAACCAACTCAATAAATGAATGGTTAAATAAAGCAAAGGCTCATTGGATTGAGTATATATATCGTTCATGAATTGAAGTCAGAACAGTAATGTTAACTCATTTAATGCAAAACTAAAATGTAACTATTAAGGTCCTTTTACATTAGAACGTAGCGATTTTTTCCCACGTCAATGAATTACAAATGACAAATCGTGGAGCTGAATGAGACTGCACCTTTACGCTGCAAGTCATTTCAATCTCACCAAGGCACACGTGCAGGGCTCTAGTGAATGTAAGGGCTCTCATTATCTTTGGAGCATATTTCATGCTTTGGACATGTTTTAGATTTGAGAGACACAGTAGAGAGTGGACAGTATGGTGGGGAGAGGGGAGGACACACGCCCACAGGCTGGAATCAAACCCAGGTCGCTGAGAAGGACTGAGCCTTAATGTCACACGCTCTGTCTGCTACCGGGGGGGGGGGGGGCACCAGGGCTGGGGTTAACCCATTCACCATCTGGAATCTGGGCCATCGTCACCATGTTATTCACTTCACGCTTCTCAACACAGTCCTCTTACTGCATCCACAGTGGTGCACTACATTCATAGACCTGGAATCATCGTGTCTGTTACGTGTACTGATCATTCAGTTTGACAGCAGTCGCCACCACCAGCCAATGTGTACTTGCACTGTGGGATACTAATATTGGTAGGTTTTGGGATGGTGTGCAGTTGTATCACAAAGGATTTATTTTGGATACCAAATTTCTTAGGGATAGCCTGCTTTTTGGTTTCTAAAGACCTCCAAACTAATCTCTCCAAAACATGGGTGTACTGTATTCAAGAATGCACACCCACTTATCATAATCATAAAGTCACCGCAAACTGCCATTCGCTGTACTATTTTACTTTGAAAAAGTGAAACTTCCATTGTAATTGACTTCTCTAAATACAGAGGATGTGTTGGTGAGGGGGTGAGGGGGTGAAGGGGCTGAGTTCATCTTCACTGGGCTGTATAGGAGGATTCCATCCTTTCACAGACAATTTTGTGAACAATTGATATTTTGCCTGTTTGCATTGCTGTACGGGGTTGTGCACTAATTCAGGGTTCCTCACAGCTCTCTATAGGCGAGGCCAGGGCCTGTGCACAATGACAGAACAAATTAACTTTCACAAAATAACAATAAGTCAGTATATATGCATTCAATTGAACAGAAAATAATATTCTATTAGCCTTATATACTACAGGCCTACTATAATATAAGCTTATATAAAATGCACTACCGAGAGAACCATTTTCACCAGAGGGAGTGTGTGTGCGCCTAATCCCTGCCTGTTGCAATGTTATTGTCATTGTCGTTATTTTTGTGTAAACTTCACAAGTGGGAAACCCTGTAATGAATGTGCATCCTAACATACAGTACATGTCTCTGTGTGTGCCACAGGAATAACAATTTGGTGGATGATTGGCAAGTGAATAGGATCCAATCTCTGTCAAATTACTGGATTACAGATCTCTCAAATATATACCCTGGAAGTCTATTGTGTAAAGTCTACTCTGTGCGTGAGTGTGTGTGTGTGTGTGTGTGTGTGTGTGTGTGTGTGTGTGTGTGTGTGTACATGCGTGCGTGCGTGCATGTGTGTGTGTGTGTGTGTGTGTGTACATGCGTGTGTGCGTGCGTGCGTGCATGTGTGTGAGAGACAGAATATACATGGTGTGTGTGTGTGTGTGTGTGTGTGTGTGTGTGTGTGTATTCCTCTGTCCCTGGAGCGGTTCTGGGGTTCTAAAAGTGGATCCTAGAAGTGGAATGAGCCCAGAGACCTCAAGGTGACTTCTCTGCAGCCCACATGCTGCTCAGAGAGCAGCGCAGACGTTTAGAGGTGAACCAGACGGGAAGACAAGGAGAGGAGAGCAGAACGGAAAGGTTGAAGTGAGGGGAGAGAAGTTAAGAGAGCAGATGAGAGGAAAGGTTGAAGCGAGGGGAGAGAAGTTAAGAGAGCAGATGAGAGGAAAGGTTGAAGTGAATGGGAGAGAAGTTAAGAGAGCGGATGAGAGGAAAGGTTGAAGCAAGGGGAGAGAAGTGAGAGGAGGAGAGGAGAGGAGGGGTGCCCCAGAGCCACTGACGTTAACCGCTCCGTCTAGCCACAGCGGCCCTCAACCCTCAGCCTGCTCTAGTCAGTGGGCGTCTGCAGCCTGGCTGCCTGACCATGCATCACAGGTTGCATTCAAGGAGTAAGAAGATGATGGACACTCCTCCTACCTTGTAGATGAATCCATCGGGACAGGCGTGGTCGTAGGTGAAGGCCTTGTACACCACCAGGAACACAATACAGGCCAAGAAGGCCAGGGCCAGGATAATCAGAACGGTGACCTGGAGGCCAGACAGAGACAAACACACCGCTTAGTGTCCCCATTCGTGTGTGTTTGTGTGTGTGTGTGTGTGTGTGTGTGTGTGTGTGTGTGTGTGTGTGTGTGTGCTATGCTACTATAGCGTATAGTGTGCACACACAGCGCTCCACCCCCCGCTAGCACACGTTGGACAGCTGCAGAGTGCGGTCAGGAGCTCCTCAGGGCCTGGTGCTCCCTGAGTGCATGTGATGGATGAGTGTGGTGGTCCCCAGGCCCGTGTGACCACCGTGCCCCCCGCAAGAGGAAAGGCAGGAGGCAGAAAATTGCAAAACGACAAAGCGTGAACATTGATTGATTTCCTCATCTTCTGTGTTCTCTGATGTTTGTTTGTGCTAAGCTACGCGGTGTGTGCTACTGTTTCTGGGCTGGCTGTGAGGCTGTGCCTTACTGTGCTTACTGTGCTGTATAATGCCATGATGCTATGCTATATGTTGTTCCATTATGTACTTCTATTATATGCTGTTACATGCCTAGTATGTTCTGACCCTGTACGTCAACAAACTGCATTTGTCACACAACAGATTGGCATATTAGCTACAATTATCTGGTCAATTCCTGTTCTTTACAATGAATGACTTGTGAATTACTTCAATTCAATTCAATTTTATTTATAAAGCGCATTTCATGCACAAGGCAGACTCAATGTGCTTCACGAGCCATCTTCACCACATACATACTTAAAACTCATACATGCGCACCCACTCACACAACCACACATGGACACATGCACACACACACACACACACACACACACACACACACACACACACACACACACACACACACAGTTCAACAGAATGCTGTTGAAAAAGATGTGGCATGTCTAACTGTGTCAGGCAAGGTGTTCCATTTTAGTGGGGCATATACACTAAAAGCTACCTCCCCTTCTTTGGATCTGGTGCGAGGGAGTAAATTGCCACTGCCTGTTGACCGAAGTGTTCTTGCTGGGGTGTAAGTGATGAGCATGTCTGTGATGTACTGAGGTGCAAGGCCATGTAGTGCTTTATAAACCAGGAGCAGCTGACACGTGTGTGTCCTTCTCTCAGCTGTTCCAAGGCCATGGTCAACTCTACAGTGATGCTACAGCCGATATGCATGTTTGCCGTTCCTCTTGGTTGCTGCATAGTGCTCTAGTTCATTATTGTCTTGGATACATAATGGTGGGACTACCCCAGACTCTAGAACTGCAGTTTGTCTTGCTCACTAACTTCATTAAAGCTAACACCAACACAATTTGCCTTTGAGACAAGTTGGACCATATAGAAAGATGTATTGCTTTAATATGTACACCATATTGTTGCATATAGCTTATATTTTACATAGTGTTCACTATGTCCATTGTTTATATTGCATGCAGAGTTGCTATTGTACAGTGTATAGTCTGTTTTACAAAGTGAACACTGTTTATATTGTATATAGCATTTATATTTTCTATTGCACATAGTGCACATGGTTTACATTGTACACAGTATGTATAGTTTCTTTGTACATAGTGTATATAGTTTTGTGTTCACATGTCAATGAATACACAAAACATACATTAATCTTACCATTATTGAGGGGAATTAATTTAATGAAAGTTTATAATTTATTTACAATGACTTGAACTGCCATACTCTCACCCAGAGATCTCCAATGCGTTACAAGACTGTATGTTTTAATGTCTAGTCAATGTCAAAGTCATTCCCTAATCGAATGTTGTGTGTCTCTGTTAAGTGATTACTTCACCAGCACCCCACCCACACATGAAGCATTAAGTGTCACTGATAACACCAGAGAGAGAGAGAATAAGAGAAGTCTCATTATCTCAGTAGCTTGACTTGATTCCAATCCACTAACACATTGCTGCACAGCACTGTGGTACGCTTTTCCTTTGATTTGGTATCGTAACATCGGAAATCGCATGGCGTTATGGCTTTCCATGACATGACCTCATAACGTCTAAGCCTGTGTTGGTGAAGAGGATGTAAGAGCCAAGCTGCCTATTTGATGAGGTTTACCAAAACCACAACAACAACCACAGCAACAACAACAGCACGGCTGGGGGTCTTACAGGGCTTAAATGAGGTGCCATACATCAATAATGCACAGTAGGATTTATCGTCAGCAGCACACTAAGCCCATTCTGCTCACATATTGATATTAGAGCGAGAGCGTGAATGTGGAAAAACACTCATGTGAAAATTAAATTTGAGGACATCTTGTATTCAGTCAACAAAAAATATGTGGTTTTGATTTCATTCATCACAGCCTATATAAATACATGGGTACATAAAAAAAACATAACCCATAACCCAACCCATAACCCATAAAACATGTCCTAACCTGCCTACATGTCTTTGTGCACCACAAACCTCTTCTGCTCAGGAGCACAGTGCTTATTCAGAGAAACACTCCGTCAGCTTGGAGCCCTGAACATCAGTGTTATACACTCACAACCTGACACACCTTCTCTGTTGTGCTTGAGGCCAAATGAAATACAGAAAATGGAGGGATGGGATGTTAAGCCTCACCAACTACCTGAATGTATCTAGAAGGCATTGGGGAATCTAGCAAGAACGGGGAATCAGAGTAAAGGAGGTCACATTTTACTGCCAACCAACAGTGAGGTGGCAAATTGATTATTACACAACTATTCTGATCACATTCCAGCACCACTATGAGCGCAATGATGAATAATCATCATTTCACCAGGCTGGTCTTAAAATATGTATATATTGTGTGTATATATAGTTAAAGCACAGAACAACACAGAGTTAGAGTTTGCCCTGAAATTCAGACTCAGAAATTCTACCTGTTCAACTCACTGGCAACTCACTATGTTATATATGTATGTATATATATATATATATATATATATATATATATATATATATATATATATATATTCATAAAGATAGACTAGAGAGCAATAGGTGTAGTATATTGTTACACTGTATACTGCACCTCTAAATCTGAGGCCATGGCTCTCAGCAGGAAACCGGTGGATTGCCTACTCCGGGTAGGGAATGAGTCCTTACCCCAAGTGAAGGAGTTTAAGTACCTCGGGGTCTTGTTCACGAGTGAGGGGAGGATGGAGCAGGAGATGGGCAGGAGAATCGGAGCAGCGGGGGCGGTTTTGCATTCGCTCTACCGCACCGTTGTGACGAAGAGGGAGCTGAGCCAGAAGGCGAAGCTCTCGATCTTCCGGTCTATCTTTGTTCCTACTCTCACCTATGGTCATGAAGGTTGGGTCATGACCGAAAGAACGAGATCGCGGGTACAAGCGGCCGAAATGGGTTTTCTCAGGAGGGTGGCGGGCGTCTCCCTTAGAGATAGGGTGAGGAGCTCAGTCATCCGGGAGAGACTCGGAGTAGAGCCGCTGCTCCTTTGCGTGGAAAGGAGCCAGTTGAGGTGGTTCGGGCATCTGATAAGGATGCCCCCCGGGCGCCTCCCTATGGAGGTGTTCCGGGCACAACCAGCTGGGAAGAGACCACGGGGAAGACCCAGAACGAGGTGGAGAGATTATATCTCCACACTGGCCTGGGAACGCCTCGGGATCCCCCAGTCAGAGCTGGCTGATGTGGCCCGGGAAAGGGAAGTGTGGGGTTCCTTGCTCGAACTGTTGCCCCCGCGACCCGACCCCGGATAAGCGGTAGAAAGTGAGTGAGTGAGTGAGTGTATACTGCAATATAACTGAGAAAAATAAACTATATCCAATGATATACAAAATCCCAAATTCATCTAAAAGTCCAAGTTACACATATTTGTGAGGTAGAATATCAAGTATTAAATGAGTTAGGTTCATAACTTTCCAAAGTGACTTGTAAACCTAAGAAGTCACAGATGGTTGATACTTAAAGCCTGATGACTCTAGGATAGAAACTGTGCTTCAGTCGGCAGGTGCGAGACTGGACGCTCTGGCAGCAATTGTATGTGTATGTGTTGGGTGGAGGGATAATAATCCTGAGAGCTTTCCTGAGGAGGCATGTGTGCTAGTAGTCCAGTAGGGGAGAGAGCTCTCTGCCAATGATGTGTTCTGCAGTGCTGACAACCCTGCATAAGACCTTAAAGTCCACCTCATACCACCCTGTGTTGCAGGGTTTGTGAGGACAACTTGGTCCGTACCAAACTTCTGCCATCTCCTCAGGAAGAAGAGACGTTTCAGAAGTGATCTGAACACCATGTGTGAGCAGACCAAGTAAGGTCGTCGTTGATGTGCACCCCAAGGAACCTGAAGCAGTTATCTTTATACTTTTGACTTAATGGCCGCCCCAAGGACCATAACATGTCTAGCATGATCTCTTCTGTGGGATGGCCTTTGTTTCTTGCCAGAAGGAGGATAGGGCAGGTCAAATTGGTCAATCACGTTTTGGTAATCAAACAAGAAACTGGATGTGGAACCAGTCCATGACACAGCTGCTAAAAGACAGCTGGTGATGATGGAGATACATTAACTGTTATCGTCTTTTAAGTGTGTGGAAGGCCACGCATTCACAGCACATTACACACTGCGTGTGGTGACTCCCCAACAATCTCGTGCTGATTATCAAAGCCAGAACTCATGTGAATCGCAAATTGCAATCTTGCAATCAAAGATATGACACATAAACAAAGATGGCAGTTATATCTAGGTTACATAAGCTATGCTAGCTTTTGCCCTTTTTTCTTTCCTCCTCTTTTGCCCCTTTTTTCTGAACATCCTAGAGAACTACTATAGAAATATGGTCAATGTCATGGAGACTTTGAAATGTAACATACATGTTACATGTACATGCTACAACATGGGTTCTACTCTATTTCACCAATACATCTCACTTTTGCTTTGTCTTTCATGGCTCCTGTAATTATAACCTGTCAGTGTGGCTCCCAAATGGCCATTGTCTTTCCCATGGGGCATTAAATACACTGCATACTGGGCTGTGTAGCTCTGTTTCTAAACCAAGCTAATATCATTTTATATCATAAATGCTACATATTTCTAATTCAACATAAGTAATGCTTAGCATCAACACAAGAGGTTAATGTAAGCAATAGACTATGTTTTAATTTGCCAGAAGGTACCATAATGGCAGATGCCGGTGGAGTTGATTTCCATACTATATGTCTCCACTGTACGGGTAAATCCAGAACCCACCAACCGGCTCCAGGAGGTTCCCATCTTGTTGAGGTCTCCAGTAGGTGTTTGGTCTTCCTGTTTTCCTCTTCCCTTGTGGGTTGTAGTTTAGAGTTTGTCTCATGAGGTTGGTTGGTCCTGTATGTATGTCCGATCCATCTCAATGTCCTTCTTCTGATTTGATGGTTGATTTGCTCGTGATTTTTATTTTGTTAATGGGCCACCATATCTTCATACAACAGAGGAGTTTGCTGATGAAGTCTAGATGTTTGTTGTTGTTTTATAGAGTTGTTGTAGATTTCCAGGTTTCACGGCCATAGAGTAGAACAGATTCAACATTTGATTTGACAATTCACAGTTTTGTGTTTTTGGAGAGCTGGGAAGAGGGTTCTGAAGGCAGATCTTCCTTTGTGGGTCTGCAGCTCCATATCCTTGTACACTCTGCCATCGGTACTGATGTTGCTTCCCAGGTAGGTAAACTCAGCCACATCCTCTAGGGTTGCTCATGGAGGGTTACTGCTTGCTAAGATTTGTTTTTGACCCTATGGCCCTTGGTCTTCCTAATGCAACTCTGAGGCCCAGCTGTTTGACATTCTCATTTAGTTTGTTATTTTTCTGTTACATTTTGTGTTTATGGATTCCTATTAGGCATTGCCTTATCGCATCAAATTACCTGTGAATAATATAATGTGATTGCCTCATCCATTTTCAAGTGTTTCATAGTGTCATCAGATCATCTGAATTGGATATGGCTCTTGTTAGTGCTGTAGTGCTTAAAGGAGTACAGATTCATTTATTTCAACAAACTGACAACAATAGGAAGGTAGGTGTATGTGCTCTGTATAATAGGCTGCATGAAATATGCATTTCCCTGGCACAGAAGACAGATTAAAAGTGGAGAACATTACCATAAAAAAGGATTTCTTTTTTCACATTTTCCAATTGAAATCCTGATTGGGTACTTTTGAACGAGCATTTAATTAAAATTATGCTAATATGGCACACAGAATAGTTAGTTATGCGAATTGGCAATTGACTCGCCAATTTCACAATGTGTTTTGTCTTTGTGTGTGCACACGTAGGCTGTGACTATAAATACGTGTAGTAAGTACAGTATGAAGACAGCTCAGAATCAACAGGACTGCTAGTTTCATGAACAAAATATCATGTGATCATGAACAAAGCAATCAAAAAAAGAAAAAGACTTGTAATCAATACACCCTATTTTTCTTCTCAGTTTTCCCCAGTTTCTAATAACTCACACTCAAGCGGAGTTTCCCCGCCACTGGCACCACTACAGACAGTGTTAGCACAGTCTCTCCCAGCCCCACCAGGCCAGTGGTCAGGGTGGATGGGGTGCGGAGGCTAAGTGACTGTTTGACTTGGTGTCAGCTCTGGGAAAAGACAGTCATCCCTGTAGGCTTGTGGGGCTGACAGGCTCAGTAAATTACAGCCTTGTGGAGCTGCCTATTTCTGTTCTGTATAGCAGGGCAGGAACAGGAACTAACTGATAACACTGACTCCCAAGAAGACCCCCTTCTGGGTTTCCTTTTTTTTTTTTGAGGGGGAGGGACAGTTCTGCCCAACGGGGTGGGAACAGTTGGGGACATTTTGACACTTGTAAAGCGAACAAGTGCGAAGTGGTGTCAAGATATTTTTTTCATGACATTGTGGAGTTTTTTTTTTTTAAATTGATCCAGCATTGAGCGAGAACACTGCAGCCGTAATCCACGGTGACGGGCTGCAGTGTAATCCTTTGGGGAGATATCGGCCCTTCAATGCACAGTATGGCTTCTTCAAAGTGCTTGTTTCTGCCACTGACAGGTTCAGATTATATTCTAACATTCAGGGGTGTTTTTTTTTACAGAAAAAAAAAACTTGACCTTTCTCATGACCCTGCCCCATTTGTTATAGTGTCCAAAAAATGACAGATGTAATGAGTTTGCTACTTACTTTCAAGAAAATCTATTCAATATTTGTCAACAAACCGCCCAGGTCAACTTAACTACCAATTTAGATGATCAATGTAAACAAAAAGGGATGTTTTCATGGTTGTTATCATGAGCAAATTGACATGCAAGCTCTGAGGGAAGCTACCTCATAACCCCGCACAATGTATCTCATTGCCACAAAGTTCTTAAAAAAATGTGTACAGTCGCTTAGTATTTGCATAATTATTAATCATTAATTTCCCCTTCCCTTTGAAATCTGCCATTGTGAGGGCACTCAAACTAATGATTTAGACAGCTGTGTTCTCTTTCAGGCCCATATCCAACATGCCTTTTTACAGGAATATTAAAAACATAGTGTTCAGACAATTGAATAAATTCCTGCTTGGATTTGAAAAGAATGACCAATCAGGCTTCAGATGGAACCATAGCATTGAAGCTGCTCTGGTAAAGGTTGTAGTTCACCTCCAGGTAACCATTAACATTGCTTGGGCTTTTACTTGATATTTTATGTACAGCACTTTGAGGCGCAATCTATGTACGGAAACGTGCTTTATAAACAAAACATTAATCATTTTATTATTATTTGACGATAGCTAGATATTATATGAGAACATGGCGAAACTAAATTGCAGTGCAACACAGTACATTTCACTTCACTATATCATAATAGGAACCAGTTACATCACTGTTTGAATTTGTAATACATATTATTATCTGTGTTATCGCCTTACTGTACTTTTGCGTTATTCATTTTTTACTTTGATTTGACTTTCTATTCTCTATTTTCACACAGGCTTTTCCTTGAGCTGAGCAATTGTGATGGTGACAATTTCTCTTTGGATTTATCGTACTCTGAATCAGGAGTCAGGACTACTGGATGTGTGTTGAAAACAACAAACAATGTTATTGGTTGTCCTCCACAGAGCTGCTGCTGCAGCGTCTGCTGAGTCCACCAGAGGCCATCCCATTGTCTGAGAGCCGGACTGAGATGTCCTCCTGGCAGAGAGAACACAGCACTCTGCAGCAGTGTTGATGTTTAGATGTCCCAGGCCCGTGGACTAGACAGAGAAGAGATAGATAACATGGCTGCCAAGCTCAGCCATCCTTATATGCATGAAAAAGGCTGATGAAATAAAGAAAGAAGAAAACAGGTCACCTTTAGTTTTTGCGCTCCTTGTTTTGACCAACATTACAGCCGGGGTGGCCACTATGTAGGAAGCAGCCAGAGCCAGGTCGCCTCTGAAAGGATCCAACTGAACAAATACCACACGTCCCTTCAGGCCTCCCGCCAAAGCCACTCACCCAAAACATGCGACTAGCTAGCTGGGTCTGCCTAGCCTTGTGGAAACCTCTGCATGGGCAGAGTGCACGTAGCTGGGTAGGGAGGCAGACAGATAGATAGGACATCCAATCATTTAATCCGGGCCGATGAAATTATTGGAAAAGCTTCTTGCAGCATTTGAGCATTTGATTTATTGATTGCTGTGATTGCTATGTAAAGAGAGTTTCAACCAATATGACAAGAATGGCTCTACAATGAATTACCTGGTCTCGCTTTAATATGAAACTAAACTAAGTAAACATAATTCGTAATAATATAGAATATTTAATAATAATGATAATGACCAAATAAACGTCTATACTTAGTGTATTTTGATACACGTGTATTTTGATACACATAGGATAGCAACTCTATATTCATACTTTTTGTCAAGATATTGTTGAGTAAAATGAGGGCGTTGGAGCCCAATTCAAATTTACAGACAGATTAAATGCATTGGGCTTTGACCCTCCCTGTATATTTTCACACACATGCACTCACAGACAGACACACATGAGCACTCTCAGACACACACATACACACACACACACACACACAAACAAAGGTACACAATGTATTTATTTCTCTCCTGCATCAAGTGCAGTACACAGACATGGCAATTACTGGCTTTAAATGGTACTTCTTCCACAGCCTTCTTTCTGCGCACCTCTCTCTCTTTCTCTCACACTCTCTCTCTACTTCTCTCTCTGTTAGTATGCGTGACAACGCCTACTCTCTCTCTCCTAGAAGTTGACAGGCCATATGGGAGTACAGACACCTCTGCACACACTCTTGCAAGAGTGTGTGTATGTGTGTGTGTGTGTGTGTGTGTGTGTGTGTGTGTGTGTGTGTGTGTGTGTGTGTGTGTGTGTGTGTGTGTGTGTGCGTGTGTGTGTGTGCGTGCGTGCGTGCGTGCGTGCGTGTGTGTGTGCGTGTGTGAGAGAGAGAATGAAAGTGGGATGGAGAGAAATATGTCAGACAGGAGGATTGGCAAAAAGAACTTGATCCATTATAAAAGAGCAATGACAAAACAAACAGCAACCGACACAAGACAGACTTATTCATTAGTTCTTATTAATAAAAGATCATATAGCTTTTTGTATTTTAAATTGAACAGTGCAGTGATGCAGCATGTAAAATTGTTGTAATTGTTTTACAATTACAATTATGTGTACAATTCTCATTATTTGAGGCTCCATTACATTAAGCTCTTTTCAAATACTTTTCTGTGTAAAATAAAAACTAACCAAATTCATGTTGTCCTTTGTTGGGTTGAAAAGCCAAGCCTTTGTATTTCCCACATGATCTCAAGACATGGTGCTGTTCTGATCCAGGATCCACGTCCAACAGCCTCTCACCAGCTCTCACAGAGCTGACGCCTGGAAACCATCTCATGGATAATCAAGAGGACTTTAATATCAGAAGAGGTGAACTTTAACTTAGAACCACCCCGTACATCTTTACATAGTGTACTATTTCATTATCAAAGTCACACGTTATTACAAGTGTGTAAATGGAGGCTGTGAGATGGACATGCACAGTACAGCGCTCTTTCCCCTGATACAAAACACAGTTTGGCTACCATAACCAAGGGCTCTCTACTACTGAGCAAGGCAGGCAGGACAAAATCCGCTGTCAACTCACTTAAGACTGTCCAGGGTTAAGTAAGTGCAGTTAAAAAAGAGAGATTAGAGAGAAAATAGAGAGAGACATTTCTATGCAATCGTTTTCTATTAATATTCATCTGTCAAATATGAAAACAATTGACACTGGTATCAGAGTGTGGTGGCAGAGAGACCTTTGTAGACCTAGCAGTGTTTGGCAGGGTTCTGTTTTGAAACTCTTTAGGGGAGGGTAAAGCCTATGAGCACTTTTTTAATTTTGTTGAAATTCTGTTGTTGTTGTTGTTTGCATCCTATCAAAACTAATTAAATTAAATGTTCTCAGAAAAAGGGAAAAAAATACAGTATATGTGGCTGTTGCAGGCTTGTAATAAGCCTGTCTGATCATTTCATTTGGCCCTAATTACATTATTGGATGGCTTAACCGTCTTACCTACCTAGCCAGCTACCAGTGTGCATTCTGCCCGTGCACTCATTGCGCATGACTGGAGTCTTCCACAAGGCTAGGCAGACACATGGCCAAAGGTTGTGAGGTATTGGGGAGTGGCTTTGGAGGGAGGCCTGAAGGTAAGAGTGGGATTTTTGTTCAGTTGGATGCTTTCAAAAGCTAGCTAACTCTAGCTGGTTTCTACATATCACCTGCCCTGGCTTTAACATTGGTAAAAGTAAATGGCAAATAGCACTAAAACTTAATGTGACCTGTTTTCTGCTTTCTTTATTTTCGCATCCTTTGTTAATGCCTTCAAGCATGGCTGAGCTTGGCAGCCATGCCAGACTTCTGCCCTCACTATAACCCAGCTTCTCATTTTGAAGTCACATATGATTTTCTAATGAGCCCCAGGTGCGAGCACTGGCTTACAGGAAGAGGAAGAGAAGACCGGCCGCTGGCTTCAGCAGCATTTACAAGTTGTTCAAATTAATGACTGTTGCCGATGGATAAAAAAAATATGAAAGGGCGCCAACACAGGGTAACGCACACACAAGGCACGGATAGACTTTACCAGCGCAGGGAGGAAGAAGCTTAAAGGGCAGTTTGAAACAGCTCAGTTTTACCAAGCTAAGCACGTGCCGGCTGAATACTAAAGGTTAGATGGGTTACTCTGTGAACACTACCACTGTTGCATTTACCCCATTACTGTGTGTAATAGACCAGCAGTTTCAGCTCTATGAAACACAAATAATCTATCTATAAT
>JAXIVH010000018.1:6610542-6613042 GCA_036785325.1 Urophycis tenuis | reverse complement strand
GTTGTAACCCTAGTGCACAACATTATCATTGTCACTAACACAACTCAGCTCATCATTACTTCACATTAGGTCATTGAAATTGAAGACAGTCTTTTCAGTCTGAAACACTGTAAGTTTTAGATTTACAGTGAAGGTCCCGGAACTCGCTCCAGCGGTCTTTGTTCAGTGCATCATTATTTGCTATTCTGTGCCTCTTTATTCCATTTGAACATGAGGTGTATAAGTAAGACCTCCATCACGCCTCCAGAGAAGGGAAGCAGTGCTGGTGCTCAGGGAAATAGTGCAACGATCGCGTTGAATAAGGAAATCATCTCAAAGCATGAAAATGGGATGTACTGTCTGATAGTGCTTTATAGCATGCAAATCGACTATATGTACAATTCTAAAGAATAAAGAAGTGATAAAGATGTAATTGTTATTTTATTACTGTTCATCCAGGGTAAATGTAAGATTTTATACACAATGTACTATGTGTGAAGGTCTAAATATGCAATTATCTGGGGCTCTGGAACAGATAAATCAATTTTACATTAATGCTTATGAGAAAAAAAAAGTTTTCGAACAATTCATAACTCAAACAGCCTTTTGGAACAAATTAAATTTAGGTACCAATGTTTCACTGTACTTGAAATGTCTAAAAACAGCGTTTATGGTATTTTAGACCTTGTACATAGCGACATCGCATCACAATGACTGCCGCCATTTTTGGAGCAAAGGACATTGGATTATTATGATGATGTTTGGGCCATACTTTAGTCATTGTTCTTCAACTGATTTGCCACTATTGGGAAACTTTTTTGTGTTTGAAACTGCCAAACTGTTTGAAAAAAAAATGTTTTTATTAGTCTAGTTTACTATATATATTTATTGACTCAGTTTTTACAGTGCTATAACACCCTTGAGTCCTCTTAATATAGTGGAATAACGGCAACAAAAAATCTCATGATGTACAAGCCTACCGATACCTGTCAAGTATCTGGTAATACACTGTTCTCTCTTTTTTACAATTAAAAGGTGTTGAGATAGTAGCGGACACTGCATCAATATTGTGTTGTTGGACATATTTCAAACTTAAATATGCGTGACTTTGTCCACCAACCAGAGATAATATACACATGGTGAAACTGTGTGGTATGAACAGCACTGTCATGTTATTAAGTAGATGTGGTATAGTGTCATTAGGTCAGAAGATTGGTTATGGTACAGTGTGGGAATAGAGTCAGTCAGTAGGAGAGAGAGATAGGGAGGGAGAGAGAGAGAGAGAGAGAGAGAGAGAGAGAGAGAGAGAGAGAGAGAGAGAGAGAGAGAGAGAGAGAGAGAGAGAGAGAGAGAGAGAGAGAGAGAGAGAGAGAGAGAGAGAGAGAGAGAGAGAGAGAGAGAGAGAGTGGAAACAGTGGAGTTTGGTACAATCAACCCACAGTGTGTCCGTAATTGTTCCCATGGCTCGTCTTTTCAAAACATCACCTTCACTATCTTTCACATCGGGATCACATACTTTAGTGCCACTATATACAATATATTATCAGGTCTTTATCTGCCTTGAAAAAATAGAATGTTTAACATTTTGGGGAGTGATAAAAAATATATATAACATTATAAATATTTTTAAAAGGGCTTGTGTTCCATTTTGAATCTGGTTCACTTGTCAGAGATGAAGGGGTGATTTATGTATTATGTATTCACATCTGCTGCTATTGATAAATGGCACTGGCTGACTAGGGTTTGCTGTTGAGGTGCTCCTCTGATACTACAAGTAGATCTGAGGCCAAAGAAAGATGAAGGGCAACAACACACACCTTCTGGGGCTCCGAATCCTCCAGGATAGCAGACTGTCCCTCAGCCTGTCCCTCAACTTATACTGTCCTTCAGCCTGTACTGTCCCTCAACCTGTACTGTCCCTCAGCCTGTACTGTCCCTCAACCTGTACTGTCCCTCAGACTGTACTGTCCCTCAACCTGTACTGTCCCTCAGACTGTACTGTCCCTCAACCTGTACTGTCCCTCAACTTATACTGTCCCTCAGCCTGTACTGTCCCTCAAACTGTACTGTCCCTCAGACTGTCCCTTAACCTGTACTGTCCTTCAGACTGTACTGTCCCTCAACCTGTACTGTCCCTCAGCCTGTCCCTCAACTTATACTGTCCCTCAGCCTGTACTGTCCCTCAGCCTGTCCCTCAACTTATACTGTCCCTCAGCCTGTACTGTCCCTCAGCCTGTACTGTCCCTCAGACTGTACTGTCCCTCAACTTGTACTGTCCCTCAACCTGTACTGTCCCTCAACCTGTACTGTCCCTCAACCTGTACTGTACCTCAGCCTGTACTGTCCCTCAGACTGTACTGTCCCTCAGACTGTCCCTCAGCCTGTACTGTCCCTCAGCCTGTATTGTCCCTCAGACTGTCCCTCAGACTGTCTCTTGGACTGTACCTCAGACCGATGAGGAGTGTGTCCTCATATCATGGACCATGGCTCACACATACATGCATACATACAATATGTACAT
>JAXIVH010000018.1:6555542-6603042 GCA_036785325.1 Urophycis tenuis | reverse complement strand
TCTTCTCCGTCTGGAACTCTGTGCGAGTCTTCACCACCACCTGGAGGAGACAGCACAGTGGTAATGGACACGCGTGTGTGTGACTGGTTTGAGTAGGGCTGCTTTTAATGGAGGGTAGTGTATGACTGGTTTTAATGGAGGGTAGTGTATGACTGGTTTTAATGGAGGGTAGTGTATGACTGGTTTTAATGGAGGGTAGTGTATGACTGGTTTTAACGGAGGGTAGTGTATGACTGGTTTTAATGGAGGGTAGTGTATGACTGGTTTTAATGGAGGGTAGTGTATGACTGGTTTTAATGGAGGGTAGTGTATGACTGGTTTTAATGGAGGGTAGTGTATGACTGGTTTTAATGGAGGGTAGTGTATGACTGGTTTTAATGGAGGGTAGTGTATGACTGGTTTTAATGGAGGGTAGTGTATGACTGGTTTTAATGGAGGGTAGTGTATGACTGGTTTTAATGGAGGGTAGTGTATGACTGGTTTTAATGGAGGGTAGTGTATGACTGGTTGGTTTGATGGTTTTATTTCACTGTAGTGTAGGACGGAACATTCTGGATGACAGTAACGGTCATTTAACTACTCATAACGAAAGTCATTACCATTATAAATCGTGCAAGTTCTCAAAAGCTGTGGGGCTGCAGGGAGATAACAGCTAGAGGAGGGTAGACAGACAGAATCTAGCACCAGAGTGGAGTTGTTTGAATGAAGGATTGTGTAAATGAATCAGGTAATCATCGTTAAGCTGCATGTTTACCTCAAATTTGGACTTTAATATTTTAGTTAAAACGATCTTGATGGAAAAACACAACATCAAAGACTACTGTGTAACTTTAAAATTGATTCAGATCAGTAAATAAGTAAATATTTAATTTGTAAAAAAACAGAAAAAGACACTAATCCTACAAATTCACAAATAAAGAAAAAACTGCTTAATGCATCAGTCTAGTGATGTACTCAGACAAGTGATCACATTTGCCGGAACGCAACACACACACACATCAACACATATACACAAACACACACACACCAACACATATACACAAACACACACACACCAACACACATACACAAACACACACACACCAACACACATACACAAACACACACACACCAACACACATACACAAACACACGCACAAACACTCAGTCTTAATGCTCAGTCCTTTTCCCAGTGCTAGCTAATGGAAAAGGAGCCCACACACCTCCTTCTGTGTACAGCCAGAGGGAGAGACAGAGGGAGTCACACTTAAAGGATTGGCTTGTTTATCAAAGCCCCAGGTCAACTGTTGACATTGTCCATTTCAAGAAGTAAATCGCCCATGATTTTAGCTCAACTCAAGAGTGCAGAGCAACATTTCAATAAACCGCAATGGTGGTTTTAGGAGAGTGTGCTTTTTAACTGATTTGAACGCAGCCTAAGCATTCACTTCTGAATCAAAACACACAGGGCCTCAATTACTAACAGAATAGCGTCCATTTCTAGCGTAATTTGCGGGTAAAATAGGCGCAAAAATATGGAACCGTATTTACTAACGTGGCGCAACGGGGTAAATGCGCAAATAGCCTGCCTCTGAAGAGGCGATAGGCAAGTTGCGCATCCCGCCTCATATATATGCATAAATGGGCGTGTATCAGGGGAAGTGGGAGTGAATCGCAAAGACCTGGGAGGTAACGCGTTAAGTGCGCCTTATTATGTGTTGCGTGGTATTTACTAAGATTGCCTGAGAAGTGCGCGACTCGAATTGGAGCGCAAATCTCCGCCTCATAAAAGCAGGTGTAAACCAGGAAGCGGGTTTTGCTTGAGCCTGTAAACAAGGACATGGCAGCTGTTGTAAGAGCAAGAAGAAGACACCGACAAAGGCACCGCGCCGATCAGCGACCAGGAAGTGGTCGCTGATCGGCGCGGAACTTTTGTTTCTTTTTCTTGGATCGTCCATGGTTACGCAAACACGCAGACCCATTCTTCCTTCTTTTAACGGTGCGCTAATTACACTAGGGCGGAGTATGGCGCTGATTGCCTGATGAAGTACGGGCTTGATAAATACAACGTAAAGTGCGGTGACGAATGCTGCGCAAATAACGGCTCGGCGCTGGCGCAGATTACGCTGCGGTCGCAAATGTTAGTAAATGAGGCCCTCAGGTTCTGGTTCTACAAAACTCTGTCCCCACTGAGCCAGTCCAACACAACCCGAGGGTCCAAGCAATCACAACATTGTGTCCACAATCCCCCAGCGTGCTCATAACCTGGGCCTTCAACATTCAAGGAGTCTAGCGCAAATCATTCTAGAAAAGACACCCTCCCACACTTACCATTGCAGCTTATTGAAATGTTGCCCTGCATTGAGAATGTGTTTACATTTTTATCACTATTGTTACACATAATTCTCACTGCGCCTCAGTTTCTGTGTCTGTGAGCGTGCACAGTGGTGTGTTAAACGCAGATTTATTCCATTGGTGGGCATTATTGGAGAAAGCCACCTATCAGGGCAGTTCATTATGTTACCTGGTTTGGAAAACAAATCTACTGCTATGGGAGCTGCTAAACACTTGCTCAGAATTTATGTAAATTGATCCAATTTGTGAATGTGTTCACAGCGCCAGAGGGGAGGGTTGAACACACATAATGGTGGATTTACATCTTACCCTAGACAGTGTCATCAATTACCTAGGGGTCTTAACCAACCGGTCAAGTCTTTTCATCAAAAAGGACTACAGACTACCATTTTCTGAACCAAAAGCACAAAGCGATCAGTAGATACATATGAGAAGCTGTGATCAACAGCGGTGTGTAGAGACATGCTCAGTAACACTGTCTCTGATTGGACCCTCGAGGCCCTCCACAGTCTCAGCAGCTCAGAGGCGCTGCTGCTGCCTGGCTCTCCAACCAGTTAGAAGAGAGTAAATAAGCTCTTCATTCTGCCTCAATGGACATCTCTTCTAACTCATTTAGCAATTATGTGCGCAGAGCCTCGGGGGTTGAAAAAAGAAAATTAAGAAAAATTGAGGTTTTCAGTCATTACCTTTGGCCTTAGCACTACGGTCTTATTTAATTGCCTAATAAAGCTGCTATTAATCAGCATTATCTCCTAGTACAGTCATTAGTTTCCACGTATGTCCACATAGAGCTATTGATCAGGGAGGGCCAGGTCCTTTGATCTGTCAGCATCTTATTCAGCGATGATCAGTGCAAAACAAAGCAGGCAGCCGTCTTATATTTCTGTCTTATATTTCTGTCTGTTTTAAGGGGACTCTATCTGCTGACACTAGTGGATACATGTATTTGTACCAAACAGCAGGAGTCAGAGTAGATATGCCTACTTCGTTTGGGGATAGCACAATACAGGATGACCGTTGATTTAATGTTATGATTTTATGAGTAAGCTAAATCTAAAATGCAGACCACAACAGAAGGCCAGTTAACTAAACCAAAATGGCTGTGTGTGTGTGTGTATGTATGTGTGTGTGTGTGTGTGTGTGTGTGTGTGTGTGTGTGTGTGTGTGTGTGTGTGTGTGTGTGTGTATGTGTGTGTGTGTGTGTGTGTGTGTGTGTGTGTGTGTGTGTGTGTGTGTGTATGTGTGTGTGTGTGTGTGTGTGTGTGTGTGTGTGTGTGTGTGTGTGTGTGTGTGTGTGTGTGTATGTGTGTGTGTGTGTGTGTGTATGTGTGTGTGTGTGTGTGTGTATGTGTGTGTGTGTGTGTGTGTGTGTGTGTGCGTGTGTGTGTGTGTGTGCGCGTGTGTGTGTGTGTGTGTGTGTGTGTGTGTGTGTGTGTGCGCGTGTGTGTGTGTGTGCGTGTGTGTGTGTGCGTGTGTGTGTGTGTGCGTGTCCCAGCCGCTGCCAGTCATAGCCAATGCTTTAATAATTGAGTTCATTTATTATGTACAAACATTCCCTCTTCTCAAGATTCAAGATGTTTCATTTGCCAAATGCAACATAGTGCAGCATAGTTTTTTTGCATTCTCACACAAACATAAAAGTACAAAGTAAATAACACACAGAGAGTATAGACCACACATTTAAAAACTACACTGTAATAAATAAGGTTATTTCTATCACCCTTCTCCTTCCCTTCCTTCCTTGCTGTGTTCCCTTGTTCCCTGTGCTCGTCCGTCACCATCTGCCAGTGAAGACTTTCTCTTGTTTCCCCTCAAGTGACCCAGTCCAGTCTGGTCCAGTCTGGTCCAGTCTGGTCCAGTCTGGTGACCCAGTGGAGGCCCTGTTTCCCCACCGCCCGGCTGGAATCACATCTCATACCATCCCTGTGGTGTGTGTGTGTGTGTGTGTGTGTGTGTGTGTGTGTGTCTGTGTGTGTGTGTGTGTGTGTGTGTGTGTGTGTGTGTGTGTGTGTGTGTGTGTGTGTTTGTGTGTGTGTGTGTATATGTGTGTGTGTATGTATGTATCAGTGGCGGCTGCTGGTCTTTTAAAGATGGGAAGCTCATTGTCAGCTTACATCATAAAATGTGTCTATTTATTTATACGTAAATTCTGCCCTCCGTTCCTTTTCAAGAAATACCAAGAAATGGGTAGCAGTTTGTCTTTCGACTTCACTTGCAAAATCCGCGATGGGACTGAGCTCGCAATGATTAAGTGACTGTATATTTCAAAATAGCTGTCAATCAAAATGGGATTCAGCCTTTCAACTGATCCTCCAATCATCATGCGGAATCTCGGCGTCCAGGCCAGCCGAGGCCAGCCCACAGCTCCATTCACCCCCAGAGAAGCCCGGCGTCCGGGGGCGGGACAAAATCGTGGCATTTATCCAATGAATGTCGAGTTTCGAGGCAATGAAAAAAACTGTTCCTTGCAGTCCCATTGAAGTCCATGGACGCCCAGCTTCTACGGGCAAATGCATTGACACATAGACCGTATATGAAAACGATTTCTTGAAATCTATGGCATTGCTGCTACGGGAATGTATGAGAAGTTAACAAAATCGAGTCAGTCGATTTGTGATAAGTACCTGATTCTGAACGAACTCGTCTTCGAGATGAACGTGTTCTAACGCATTTGTAGTCAATGAAATGTTAACACAACAATACATATTTGACCATTTAATTTATGACATTTTAGGGGAAGCTGAGCTTCCCTTGCAGTCATAGAGAAATCGCCACTGGTATGTATGTATGTATGCATGTATGCGTGTATGCGCGTATGCATGTATGAATGTATGTATGTATGTATGTATGTATGTATGTATGTATGTATGTATGTATGTACTGTATGTATGTATGTATGTATGTATGTATGTATGTATGTATGTATGTATGCATGTATGCGTGTATGCGTGTATGCGCGTATGCATGTATGAATGTATGTATGTATGTATGTATGTATGTATGTATGTATGTATGTATGTATGTATGTACTGTATGTATGTATGTATGTATGTATGTATGTATGTACAGTATGTATGTATGTATGTATGTATGTATGTATGTATATATGTATGTATGTATGTATGTATGTATGTATGTATGTATGTACAGTATGGATGTATGTATGTATGCATGTATGTATGTATGTATGTATGTACAGTATGTATGTATGTATGTATGTATGTATGTATGTACGTATGTATGTATGTATGTATGTATGTATGTACGTATGTATGTATGTATGTATGTATGTATGTACAATATGTATGTATGTATGTATGTACAGTATGTATGTATGTATGTATGTATGTATATATGTATGTATGTATGTATGTATGTATGTATGTATGTACAGTATGGATGTATGTATGTATGTATGTATGTATGTATGTATGTATGTATGTATGTACAGTATGTATGTATGTATGTATGTATGTATGTACGTATGTATGTATGTATGTATGTATGTATGTACAGTATGTATGTATGTATGTATGTATGTATGTATGTATGTATGTATGTATGTATGTACAGTATGTATGTACAGTATGTATGTATGTATGTATGTATGTATGTACGTATGTATGTATGTATGTATGTATGTATGTACAGTATGTATGTATGTATGTATGTATGTATGTATGTATGTATGTATGTATGTATGTATGTACTGTATGTGTGTGTGCTTACAAAGGGAGTGTGCATGTGGGCTGACCAGATGGCCTCAGGTCTTTGGGGGTCAGCCCATCAAGCAGGCGTGACCCTTTAGTCCAGCAGGAGAAGACCCCCCCGCAATCAGACTCCAGACAGGATATGAGTGGAACTTATTAATCTTCCCAACACTGGGCTCGATGGAGGGCACGTGGTCTACAAAGCAGGTAGCTAGGCAGCTTATAGCTAGCATTTAATCGCACAAAATAACTGATGCAGAATGAGAACTGGATATGCTGTGCCAATCTTACTGCTGTCGATCCATTTTTGTGAAATGTGAACCTACACTCAAAGGTTTCAAACTGTGATTAAACTTAAATCTGGTTTGATAGCATTTTAGCCGTAAGTCAACAGCAAGCTGTCATTTAGGGCAGGGCACTTTGTATTGATCAGTATTTTCCATATTTCTCTGAAGACATATTGAGCAGGCGATGGCCCCATAGAGAGGAGGGCTGCAGCAGGCTTACAGGCTGGACCCCCGGGCCCCTTCCCGGTGATTCATACACCGTGGAATAATGGCACACAACTCTACCTCAGAGCAAGCATTCGCAATAGAGGCTGTCAAAACAAAATGGGAAACATGTTCATATTTGTGTGTCCTGTGGACAGGTGTGGATGAATGGAGTGGATAATGTCGATAGCAGTGTCAAGGAGGGTTAACCTTTGCAGACATAGTAAAACCAATGTTTGGCTGACAAGATGTTCCCTTAAATAACCGTATTTTGAGGAAAATTATGTCATAACTCATTTTGTGACACTGCTTAAAAAATAAATTGAAGAATTACTGATAATGGGGTCCTTTTTCAAGACTCACTTCATAAAAATGTCCCAACATTGAAAACAGAAGCTCACTGAAACACAGGCTACAATAGTAACACTAGTAACTAGAACAACACAAGCTTGGTCAGCATCTACATGGAAACTGTGCTAGTGATTCACGCTTATCCTCAAAATAAACCTGATTGGTTGGAAAGAAATCACAGGAGAAGAGATGGGTAAATACAGGCGTAGGATCCATACTTTAAAATCCTGATGGGACATTAATTAGAAGAGATAGCCTAGACCGATTACAGCTACAAATCCCACGTGTCACAAAATGATCAAATCATCCTATATTACAGGACTTTTGGCATTGGCATATTGATCATATAATTTTATCTTAATTTAGGTAAATCTATTTATTGTTTAGTGTTTATTGTCTATGCTCAGGTCTTCTATCGCACTCCTCTATCCCCTTGTACTGCTGGTCAATGGGAATTTATCCTAAGGGGGATTAATAAAGGAATATCTTATCTTATCTTATCTTATCTTATGGTACTTCGTAGAGGGCAAAATGTTCATATAAATACTTGAATACTAAAAACAGACATCTGGTAACGCTGATGAGTTCAAACAGGCTTATTGTGACCATGGATGTATTCAACACATGTTGCACTATATTAAAATGTTTTACTTTTTGAACCACTAATTAAAACTGGGTCACGTAGCTTCGTGTGATCAACTATCAGTCAGCTATTGGGGACAGCCTGACAGAACGGCTTCTGTAACACCAATTTTGGTTTACTTCATTTCAGTTGTAAGCCATAATGTAATATTTAATGGCCACATGTAATACAGGTGATGAGTGTCTGCAATGATACGCGCATGTGCAAAAAAACAAGTTTTAAACAAAGTCAAACGCGTTGGTTTGTAACAAAAAGGCCTTTTCTGCATGTTCATCTTGTCCTTTGCTAAGTCTTCCAGTGGGGGTTTTAAGTAAGGGATGCCACTTTCACCATTAAAGGTGCCCACACACCAAGACGACTGCCTGATCGGAGTCGGTCGATCAGTCAGCCTATAATCTCACCGATTCGGTCAAAAAAGTGTGAAACACACACCGAGACGACTGCAGACCACGCTGTATGTTCTGTGTTTGTGCCAGACGTAATGTCTCCAAAACAGGCAGCGCTAATCTGTATTGTGGTCCAAAAAAAGAACGAAAACTGGAAATACCAGGAGCTCTCTCTAGACCACAACACAGAGCACGCTGTTATCAGTCATTGTTGTCATCAGAGAGTGAGTCGTCAAGAAGCACTGGAGTTGTAATTACTCGCTGAACGGAAAAGTCCAATTAAAACGATGGATAGGGATAGGGATACGACACCGTCTGCCCTTTCACTGTTAATCTCACTTCCGGGCTTCACTGATTCACTAGTCAAGGGCCAGCCCTCCACCAACCAGAGTGGTGAAGACTCAGCGACTGTAGGGTCCAGAGACTGACCGCTCAGGTGTGGGAGCACCTGCAGCCAACAGCCTGGAAAATGCATTTTGTTATACATTTGGGTATTAATGTTGTATTACTTTATCTCAATAGCCAAATCATAATAATAATAATAATAATAATAATAATAATAATAATAATAATAATAATAATAACACACATTTAAAAATTATTACTGGCAATGAAATTCTAGTCGGTCAATAGCCGGTAAATGCTGGCTAATGGAAAGCCTGTTATTATGAAAATAAAAAGCTGCTTGAAAAGTTTTATTTTTTGTAACTGCATATTCTTATCAGGCCAGATTTACTCACTGCTGGAGACCAAAATCAAAGCCTGGCCAGCATCAGAGCCAGTTTGTTGGTTAAATCAGTACTGATCAGCTGGTCAAATCAGTACTGATCACTTGGTCAAATCAGTACTGATCAGCACTTCTATAGTACGGTTTCCCAGAACATCCACACCTCAACAACAAACAACCTCCAGTTATTTTAACAGCCTGCTATTGAGAGACATGACACAGTATGAAGTATGAGGAGTTTACAAGTTTACAGTTTACCAGGTGACTACAACTACCTCTTGTTGGTGTCCTTAAACCTGCAGAAAGATTCATTATTAGTCGGAGAAAACTAAATAATTTGGTGGTGTCCGCCCCCAGTCTGTTTGGAATGCAACAACTCATTGGTATTTCATGAGCAAAGAAAAGCCAATCTTGCCCAATCTCTCTTGATGCACTCATTCTGTTTCAGCTTCTCCTCTGTCTGAGCAGTCATCCTTATTATGGCAATTTGATGACATGAAAAAACATGTCTACTGACTGCCAGCTGTACCTCAGTGTTTCAGAAAGAGATAGTGTGTGTTTGTGTGCAGATAATATGTATGAGTTTGAAAATGGCTGTGGTGCGGTGTGTATTAGTTTGAAAAGCTTGTGCATACACAGTGTGGTATTAGCAATCATGTCAGTTATTATCTCGTTTGATGGATTTGATTTGGACAGCTTCACTCACTTTGCATTCTGCTATTAACTGGTGGGCACTGTCTCAGATCATTAGGCACACTAATGATGTGTGTGTGCTAGTATGTACTGTATGTATGTATGTATGTATGTATGTATGTATGTATGTATGTATGTATGCATGTATGCGTATGTGTATGCGTATGCGTATGCGTATGCGTATGCAATGCATGCATGCATGTGCATACATGCATATATGTATGAGTGTGTGACTGTGTGTGCTACGCACTTGTGTATGTGAATAAGTGTGTGTGTGTGTGTGTGTGTGTGTGTGTGTGTGTGTGTGTGTGTGTGTGTGTGTGTGTGTGTTAGTATGTATGCATGTCAATGAGTGCATGTGTGTGGTGATGTCCCCGGGTCAGTCAGTAAGTATGGAGAGTTTTCCGTGCCTAGCAGAATAAAAAAAGAGGTATCTAGTCTTATCAAGCTAATTTTATTCTAAAAACCCTGTGGCCCAAAATCTGTTTTCTTTCATACTTTATAAGCTCTGTATTATGTACAGTGAAACCTCAGTACTCAAATTTCATTTGTTCCAAAAGGCTGTTTGTGTTGTGAATTGATTCCAAAACTTAAACAATTTTTCCCATAAGAATGAATGTAAAATGGATTAATCTGTTCCAGAGTCCCAAATAATTGCATATTTAGACCTTCACACATGGTATTTCACATATAAAATCTCACATTTAAGCTGGATAAATAGTCATAAAATAACAATAACATCTTTATCATTTCTTTATTCTTTAAAATCGTACAGTCGATTTGGGAATGCTCTAAAGCAAAGCACCATCAGAGATGACCGTCTCCTGTTCAAGATGTCCTTCTTCAACTGCATAGTTGTCATGTGACATGTTGTGCACTGTGTTCTGCTTTCCCTGAGCACCAGCACTGCGTCCCTTCTCTGGAGGCGTGATGGAGGCCTTACTTATACACCTCATGTTCAAATGGAAAAAAGAGGCACAGAATAGCAAATACCGACGGAGAGGGAGAAACCCCGCTGGAGTGAGAGTCCTCCAGCAGGCTCCACAGCAGACTGACGCTCCACAGACGTCTGCACAGCCCACAGCTCCCCAAGTGGGTTGCAGTTCTCGGACCCAAGTCCTCACATTTTTGGTTCGAGAAGCGATTTCTTTAAGTGCGGAGGTTTCACTGTATATTGTTTTTTTTTTATTTGATATATTTCAACCTAATATTTCCATAGATTTGATTAAACTTCCCTAAACTGCCCTACAGGATATAATGTGGTACTATTTAGCTGTATTTTTTATGGAATATATGTTGTATGGTGGTTTCAATGTTGTGACTTTGTCTAACTTTAGATAATGTAACCAATACTCTTGTTAATAAAATGATAAACACAATGAAACAGTTAAGGGGTTGAGGAGTAATATGAAGCTGCATTCACCAGAGGATCACAGTGAAACTTCAACTGCGTGCAAGTGCTCTTGTGCAAGGCATCAGACTCCTCTATATCCTCAGTTGGCACTGCTCTTTATAGTTGACCCTTTGCTCTGTCCTCCTTTGAAAGACAAGGAAAAATATAATTTCCCTGAGGTGAGGAGAAAAATATGGCATTAATATGGAGAGGGCAGGTCCCTAATGGAAGGAACAGAGGTGAATAGTCCTGGAAACTCTTCCTGATATCTGATACTAAGGAGACTTTTCTTAGCCATCTTAGCAATATTTGAAACAGACAGAAAACAAATAAGGAAAAACAATCTCTTTATATTATTCTCCTTCAAAAAATTGGTTTCCAAGCATTTTTTATTCTGCCACATATTATATATGAGTTTTGTTCTTTGATTTCAGCAAACACTTCTGCGCTATGCCCAGGAGCAGTTGAACTGTGTGGCCATGGTAACTGGATTAACTGCTGCTACTGCAGTTACTATGGGATGCTTGAGTGATAAATTGTCCAGCTCCAAATCTGTCCAGCTCCAAATCTGTCTCCTAATCTCAGCAGCACACGGCAGTGGAGCAAACCCAAGATGAATGATTGAACTAATAGATGAGGGAAAAGATCAGGGTGGGGGGTGATGGCGCGTTTCCATTACAGAAGTGTCACGACTGTTAAGCAAGCGGCAGGAAGGAGGGCAGGCATACACCCGCGTGCACGCGCGGCGCACCGCATGCACACGCGAACAATTAGGGCAGTCTCTCACCTTGTCAGGTGCTTGGCACTGGAGGCTGCCCACGTCCAGGGGGGTGATGAGGGGCACGTTCTGGAAACCATCCTCCACGCTCACCGGCTTGGCTCCTTTGTCTTGAAGATTACTTCCTAGTTTCACCATGTTTTAAGCGTGCGCCAAATAATCCTCGGATTTCCTACCAGAATGGAAGGAGATGCGAACAGAGGGGTTTCCGAGAGGGCAGTAGGCCTAGTGCCGCCAGCTTTGTATCACTAATAAAGCTGACAACAACACAACACGTGATGCGGTCAATTGGACCAAACATTAGCTGTTCAAACTTGTGTTTGCCCTAAAAGTCTAAAATACTCCATTTCAAACTAGTGTTTCCCTAGCATTTTGTAACCGTGATTAAATGTAGGCTACAATATATAAAGTATACATATCGAACAAAAAATAGCTCGTTTGGGAATAAGCAACACTACATTACTAAACACCAAAAAAAATCCGCCACATATGTTTAATGCCGTTTGCGTTAAATTGTCTGAAAGACGATGCACCAATAACGTAATTTACCGATCAATGCTAAATCTCAAAAAATTAATTTCACCATCATATTCCAACCCGTGTAGGCCTACTTACAATTGAGCTGGGTTTCGGGCTCTTCCTGCGGCGATGTTTTGTGTGAAGATAAGGGATAAAACGCAACTGCAACTCGGGTAAGAGGACGAGAGGAGGACCGTCTCTCCGCTGTGGTGCTGATGCTGCGGGGAGCCAGACTGCACTGACTGCACTGGCTGCTGGTGGCGGCGCGCTCCTCACGGCGGCCCGCCCCCTGATGTCAACACCAGGCTGCACCGCCCTGCTGGGGACCACACCACACCGAGCTACCAGAGCTGCCGCTAGGCGGACCAGCCGGGGGTCTCCACTCCGTTCTGCCTGAAATGAACTCCACTCAAGTCGTTCACACGGTGAACTTTGGGTTTAATTGAGTGATGTTGCCATCTAGCGTTTTTTGTGCAACATCAACGGCCGCACGGGTTTGGTTCAGTATTCCGCCGCAAGGGGGCATCAATTATCCACGACAGTCTACAGTAGCTCCCCAACGCCATTCAATTGATGAATTTACACGAAAGTGTCCATCATTGGGAGTTTTAGATTTCGAGATAAGCCTAGGTTAAGAAACACAATTTCTTACAATTTGAATGATAGCCATTAATGGTAACCTATTAAAAGCATGGCCCCGTCAGTTAATATATTTCAACGAAAGAAAAAATTTGATCTGATCTTATTCATTTATATTTGTAGAAATTCTGGGTCAATGAATCCTTCACACAGTATAAAATCTCACTCAATGTAAATGATTACACAGGCACATAATTTCATCACAGTTAAGTTTTATTTCATTCAACATTTCACATTACAAATATTTAAAAATTATGCATACTGTTATAAATAGTTGGCTGCAAACAATTAAATAACATTAGATTTTTCTTTTTTTTGTCGTTGTTTCACTAGCACTTGTACAGACCAACTCCTAGAAATATGGACATAATATTTTGTATTACATAACTTAATTAGAAAGGAAAATACAAAAATAGGAACTTATAAAGTGAAATGACAATAAAAATTAAGGTGATATCTTAAGTAAAAAAATGCTATTAATAAATACAACAACCTTCCCATACACAGTTAAAAACTATTGAAATTTTACCATTAAGTAACATCATTAACAGACAAATATTTAAATATTTATTTTCCTTCAGAAAAATGTGAACCATATATTGTGGAGCACAATATAGCAATTAGTAGAAACTAGACACTTTAACATATTAAAAGCTTCACCTCAAAAATATAACAAAAATCTGATCCAAATTATAAAAATCAATTATACATTCCAATTAAAAATATACCAATAAACAGCTAAATACATTGTTGACCTATTAATTACAATGCAATCAATCACAGTAGCTTGAAATAAACAAAATAAGCAAATGAGCACAAAAACTTTAATGTTTTAAAAATAACTTCAATTATTTATATTAGTACAAATAGTTTGATTTCTTTTTCTTTTTACAAACACCAGCATGAAAAGGATTACAATAACAGTAGAAAATGACTGTGAAAAACATATTAACATCTTCTTCAATTAAATGTCTGCAATTAAAAATGGCATTAAAGAATTACATTGCAAAGAGTCTTTATCTGGAAAAAGGTTCAAAAGAAGTATTGCACATAACAACTTGAAGTTTACTTGCAACATTTACCACATTCAAGTCTTCAAACTCCCCTTTCCTCTAGATAGGTCTATAAGATCAACTCGACTAAACAGCGGGGATTAAGTCCAGTCTTCTCGACAGTGTCCTATAAATATGCTCAAAGTGTTGCACTGCCAAATCGCCCTGCAGCCGATTATTAGTATTTTTTTTGTCTCTCATACTTTGTTTTACGATTAATTTGTGAGTTAATTTTTTGTCTTTGCATCTTGCAGAGGTCTGTGGATGGGATAAGCAGGAGCCAGGAAGGGGGGGGGGGTTAGGGTTAGGGTTAGGGGGGGGGGAGGTGGAAAGTGAGGCGAGAGTTGCATTAGGGTTGTCCTTAACGTAATAACTGAGAAACATTTGGTGCACACCACACCACAACAATTAATTTTCAATAGCTAATTCATGTACTTGTCATTTTTCTCTTTTTTTGTCATGCATGCTACAGATTACAATAGGAGCTAGTTGGCAAGTTCAAGAATATATATAATATATATGTTTATATTATTTTTTTTTTCAAATATTAAAATATCTAAACACCAAACATCCATTCGTGTGATACGAGATTCAGCGTCAAGCGTGAACCGAATTTTGCATTCTCCTTATAGTTAAGTCCTATTCCACGAAAGGAGAGGAAACCAAGACCGAACGTACTATTTTTCCAACTAGGGCAGCCATTTTAGAGACATAACATCAATTCAAATTAGAAATAACTTCTTGCCATGCTGTCATCAACCAGATTGACTGGAAACAGCTAGTGTATGAAAGCTCAAGACCAAGAGAGCAATAGACTGGTCTCTTCTCTTCAGATTCAAAGTCGCATCAACACGAGTGCGCACTAAGCTGTCAAAGATTCCTCAGCACTGAAATGTATAAAAAGCATAATTGAAAATAATATATATTGAAATCACTCAACTTTCTTTTTAAATGAACATTTTCCATATACGCAGATCTCTCAGTAACAAAAGTACAAAAGCTACCTTTCACAATGTGAAAAATTGAGGTATTGCAAAAAGGAGTTTCCCCATTTGTGAAAAATGTGCCTAAAATGACTGCTGGAAAAAGAAAAAAAAAATATTTAGAAAAGTAGTGCATAATAAATGTTTATATGTGCATGACAAAATAATTTAGCTAGAAAACACTGTACCAAAAAATCAGCAGGCCATGTATAAAATAATCTTTTTTTTTCTCAAATCGCATTTAACAGCAAATTCTTCACAAAGTGTTTGAACTTCTAAAATGCTCACCCATAAAACTGGCTTCCAGGGTGCAGAACTGGTAGCACAATGTCACGCTGGCCCACGTACACGTTTCTCACTAGTGTGTAGAGTAATCAAGTTTCTATTTCTGGACAAACTCCCTGACATAGCTAAGCTAGCAGATTTGGATACCATTGAGTGACTTAAACAATAAAACAACAAATCAAACAAATGTGGGGGTTTAGCTACTTTTTTTTTTGATTCTTTGTTTTTTTTTGCTGTGCGTGTGTTTTTAAAGTTCGACAAACAATATTTATGATACGTAAAATAACAAATGCCTCCATTTGAAACTCAAGAGGCTGTAGAGAGGCCTGCGAGCATAATTTGACGGTGCCAAACTCTGTAAGCTAGGGTGTGTTTTTACCGCTTTACTCAGTACTCAAGGCCAATCTTTGGTTAGCTGGAGTCCGTCTGATCCCAATAAGCAAGCAAAAATGGGAAAAAATTTGAAAGATATAAAAAAAAGATGAAACCCAAGAAAGAAAAAGAAAAAAAAACTGTAGAGAAAAATTGTAGGAAATGCGCTACAGTATGATCTACTACTACGTGTCATATCTTTGGTTACCTGAAGCCACTAGGTACAACCTATCAACAACTGCAGTGGTGTCTCTCCCATTTACAATGAGAAAACTGCAGTAGGGTCAAATGCATGCATGTAGTAGTTAGTAGTAGTAGTAGAACACATTGCAGAGGACTATCTTCATTTATGCTTCGTAACACTGGATGCTGAGTTGGTCGAAGGGATGACGGCTTAGGGGTAGGGTGGGTGGGGAAGGAGGAGGTGTTCACTCAAATGGGCAGACCGCCTCTCAGTGACTCATAATCATATGGGCCTCGTTTGCTTTTGAAGAGGTTGAATGCAAAAATACAGTATCGGGTGAACACATGGTGGGAATTGCACAAATATGTTATAGGGGGGTGGGGGGGGGGGGGGGGGGGTAAAATTAAATAAAATAGGCATGCCTTTATCAGCTGGGAGCCCTGATGTGAAACTGCAGCGTTACCTTAATCTTATACACTTATACCCCCTCCCTCAAAGACAGACAGGAGGAGAATCATGCCCACTGTGGCCTCCACACTGGCCACAAGTACACCGCCCCGCATCTTTGCCAGCAGCTGGCCTAGCAGCCATCTTAGCAGTTAGCTTAGCAGAGGGGGGGTCCACGGGGCACAGTAGAGGAAATGAGCTGGATTTGGGTTCATCATTCTCTAGACCGGCAAGCTTTATCCAGCTCTTTGTAGTTAGTTTTTTCTTTTCCAACGCCGTACATTCCTATAATACACTGTACACTGCACAATGCTCCATGTCTGTCCCTAGCATCACCCTGGGTTGACTTACAAAAATAAGGAAGTGACAAAGCAGTGTGTACAAAATCTGTGCCAATGACATCGCGCCCGCCCGTATCGCGTCGCTTTCCCTTTGATTGTGGTCCCAAGGGAAGGACAACATCAGCGGCCATGTGTTGGTTTTTCCTTGTCTGCTTTCATTTCTAATTGTAGTCGGCACATATAGCAGCTGAGTTTGAGGTATTAGTTTTTGCATGTCAAAATGGAGATCGAAACCCAAATTTGTGTAGCTGTGGTTTTTATCTTTTTATCTACGCTTTCAAGTAACATCAAACTGTTTTTGCGTGGTGTCGGTGAAAACAGTTTGCTCTGGGAGGAATGAAGGATCTGTCTAGGTTGCCCTTCCTAATTCTCGAAACGTTACCTTCGAGATTCTGCTTTGGTTAACTACTAAGGGTCTAATATGATGTATTTGCACTTTGTTGACAGGAAATAAGTGCACTCTTCTTTAGCAACACCTTTTTAATTCACATTTGCTCTGGAGCCTTCAGTATTAAAAAAAATAATCAAAAAAATAAATAGTTAGTTGGAAAGCAATCCAATTTAAATTAGATTGCTTTGGGATTAGTTAAAAAATGAATTAGATTTTGTTGTCAATCATCCCAAAAAATGTTTTCATGTACTCTGGCTCTTGTTTCAGAATTAACGTTTAGAAAGACATGGCCAATCAATTGCCAATTAAAAGAGCAGGTATCTTATATATATATAAAAAAATAAAATCAAATGGATAAATTAAATTATATTACATCTTTTTTTTTTTCTCCTTGCTGAACTTATTTGGATATATTCCAGTTTTTGACGGCGTTCTGCTCTACGCTAAAAAATATAGATATATTTATATATATTTACTTCAAATAAACCCAAAAAAAACAAACCAAGAAAAAAAACCCAAAAACTAAACTAAGCCTCTTGTGACACTAGAGCTAAAAAGGAACCAGCAACAGAAAAGTGCATTTATTTGTACAATGATTTGCGACTCCTACGCTACCTCCCCTTCTCCTCCTCCTCTCCTCTCCTGTTGCCTCTCCTTGCTCTCTCTCTCCCTGGGCGCCGGCCGCCCTTCAGTTCCAGCGGAAGGAGATGTGGCGCGGCCGGTCCCCGCCCTCCTTCACCAGGGGCTTGTGGAACTCACGGCCGGCCCGGGAGTGGATGGCCGCCCAGCAGTACTCGCAGTAGTACTGCAGGCAGGTCACGTTGGCGCAGAAGAACGGGGCGAACTTGCCGCCGCAGCGCGTCCCCTGGCACTCATCGCACAGCTGGTCGTCGAGCACGTATGGCTTCACTTCCACCTGCAGGGGGACACGCACAGTGAGGGACACGCACAGTGAGGGACACGAACAGTGAGGGACACGCACAGTGAGGGACACGCAC
This sequence comes from Urophycis tenuis, assembly GCA_036785325.1. Classification (NCBI taxonomy): domain Eukaryota; kingdom Metazoa; phylum Chordata; class Actinopteri; order Gadiformes; family Phycidae; genus Urophycis; species Urophycis tenuis. The sequence goes on along the minus strand of JAXIVH010000018.1, from coordinate 6,585,325 downwards.
AGTGAGGGACACGCAGAGTGAGGGACACGCAGAGTGAGGGACACGCACAGTGAGGGACACGCAGAGTGAGGGACACGCACAGTGAGGGACACGCAGAGTGAGGGACACGCACAGTGAGGGACACGCAGAGTGAGGGACACGCACAGTGAGGGACACGCAGAGTGAGGGACACGCACAGTGAGGGACCGCTGGGGGCCAGCCACTGAGTCTGACCTGAACCTCACTTGAAACAGGGTAGACAGAAGGACAGTGTGTGTGTGCTTGCGTGCTTGCGTGTGTACGTGTGTGTGTGTGTGTGTGTGTGTGTGTGTGTGTGTGTGTGTGTGTGTGTGTGTGTGTGTGTGTGTGTGTGTGTGCGCGTGCGTGCGTGTGCAAAAACAAAAGCCTGTGAATAACCACCCACCAACCCTAACCCCACCCACCAACCCTAACCCCACCCAAACACTTCAGTTTGGGGCCTCCGACTCCACCCACCCGTTTATCAATCTCTCCGTGCTGCAGCTGGACGAAGCGGGCGCTGATAGCGGCGATGTAGCTCTGCTGATTGGAGAAGGCCACACGGCCTGCCCCCTTGGGGTACTTGAGCTCCGGGTCGGTGTCGATGCCGGCGTAGCACACCCCTCCGTACAGGCGGTCCATGATCATGGCCAGCTCCACTGCACAGGACCACAGAACATGACATCATCAACCTTCTGTGTACCATACAATTACATGAACATGAAGGCCGTCATCAAATCAACCATGGAACGATGAGACCATTAACTGAAACAGAGGAAACAAGGGCACACACACACACTCTTAATTGACCTTGGACTGCTACAATAACAGTCATGAATGCCTAAACAATAGCTGGTGACCAGAAGACCATCACTTTAGAGGTCGAGAGAACATAAACGAACGCCATTGGTCTCCATTAGAGACGTTGAACAAGGAAAAACCATTAGCTCTTCTGACACACAGAAGGCTGTCCTCTGACATGCATGGCTCATGATATAGAAGATCAGCGCACAACACACACACACACACACAGCATACACAGTCTGGGCTGCTGACGTGATTCAGTGCAGGGTGCCTCGAGAGGCGTCCAGATAAGGAGGGGTGTGTGGATGCAGGGGCTGATTGCAGCAGTAACTGTGGAGTGGAGTAGGGGCTCCTAGTGCCGGGCTGCAACTGACAGTCACATGAGACACACCCATGCTGCTCCATGTATTACTCTGAAGCCCTTTGTTGCTGGCATTTAGGTCATTCTAGCAACGGGTGGGACACTTAAGTGGCAGAATAGATATATAATTTATTTCAGGTCTTATTCTGTGTATATAAAATGGGTCCCAATGTGCTGTGATGTGAGCCAAGGTGCCAATTCTGATATGTCCGAAGCCCATGGACTGTGTTTTGACTGTGACTGGTCTATTAAACCATACGATTACCACAACAGAAACAACAGAGCCTTGGATATTATTTTTTGTCATAATGAATGTTATTTCTACTACAATAATGCCCATCACTAAACCCGCAAACCTGCCAGCCGAAAATAATAATGAAGATGTGCTTTTCTCCCTGTGAAAGTAGCACCAGCGCATAGTGCATATCGACCAACCGACTCCACGGCTCTGTGTGCAACACAGAATGAAAACCTGTGGATTTGTTTGTTTGCGGGCACTGAAGGGAATGTGAGGCTGACATCCCCACCTCGCTGAACGCTGTGTTGAAATGCTGCCATGTTTAGAGGTCGCTTCCTCTCGGAGAAAACTACCGCTACTACTACTACTAACGCATTTCACATGTGTAGACAAAGACACAGCTATGGGAGCTGCTAGACACTTTTTTTGGTGTAGAATAGATCCATGGCTCACCAACTGCCCTATTTCATAATACACTGCACGAAGGTGAGTTCAACAATCATGGCTCATTCACATCTCGACATAGTCAACAATTAGACAGACATTTACCTTAATTAACCTAATTAACCTTGGGTCTTACCAAGGTCACCAAATCCTTGTCCAATGTAGTAACTATGTAGTAATTTACTTGTGTGTTATAAAAATACAAATATGTCCCCCTGGCTGTAACCCTCATAAAACATGGAGCCTTCACACATCTCTCCCTGTGATCTCCTATCCTGAATGAACAACTTCACCAAGCTAATTCCTTGTACATAATGTACTTTCTGAATCTGATCCCACATTTTAACCATCAACTGTCCCCAGGCAGTAACCTCTGCAGTCGACCATTTTCAGAGAGCAGACGGAGAATCAGCAGAATCAAAATGGAGGCCGACCTGCGCGGAGGGGGCGAGGGACGCCGCCCACAAAGATGGTCTTGCGGGGGTCCAGGGGCTGGGAGCCGTCCATCACAAAGTCACTGTCGTTCAGGTTCCACGGGCGGATCTGGACCTGTAGGGCCGGCCACATCATCAGCTCACCTTTAAGAGTGCTTCTTGTGGAACAAGACAGTGGATCCATTTTGGAACCATTTTGCGGCGGTATGTTCTGATCCGCTGACACTACTGATGTCAGGTGTGGAGTGACAGCTTCTACGTAATCAGTGTTTGGTGCCCATGTTGATCGTTGGTCATTTGTCCCACCTGCCCGACAGCAAGCACCGGTCCAATGATCCAGTTCTATGCATTCTATTGAAGCTTTAAGCTTTATTATCCTTGCAGTGATTTTCTTTCGTTAAACTACATGATCACCATGATCTGAAGATTACCAAGGTTGATGATATGATCAGTCGATGATCTATTGACCATATGGGTATAAAGGACAAGCTGCAGTCCTCTTTGTCCTTCTATTGGACTTGTGTAATGAGCGCAGCACTAATGGCACATATAAGTCTTCAAATACTGCTACCGCAAGCAATTATTTGAGGTCATATAAAAGTCAACGCCGTAAATAGAACAGTATTCAGTTTTCACCTAGCAGGCTAAATATACATGCAGATAGGCCTGGTGTGTGCGTGTGCGTGTGTGTGTATCTAGGTTCAGGATCTGTGTGTACTGACAGGCTTATCTTTGATGGTGGGGCTGGACACACACAGATAGAGCTTGCCGTCCTCCTCGATGCAGGCCTCAATCAGGGCCTGGACGGAGCTCTCGTCCTGGAAGAGCAGGAAGGCGTAACCTGCACACGACACACACAGCAACATTGCTCTCACTCACGGGGCCACGGCTGTTACTGTCCCCATGGCCCGTGAAAAACATCACAAAGCCATTCGGTCGCAGTCGTGACGACATAATGCGGCTTAAAGGTCATGTCCTCTGTTCTGTTGTCCTACGCCAACCCCTGCTGCCGACGGCTCGAGTCACGCCAATAACTTCTGACTCACTGGTGAGGCAGCCCTGCTGCACTCGTCCATGTTCTGCCACCCCAGTGCATTCCACACTCTCACACATGCACATGTCTTTATTTATCTCCATTAGGTTTTTTAAATGCTCATGCTTGGTTTATGCCTCATAGTCGTGTATAAGAGACCCAACTGACCAGGCATGCAATGATTTGTGATAACAATCTAGTGATAAAGAGGTAATGTAAATCAAGGAGAAATAGGTCACTATTTTCAGTAAAAGCCCTTCTGACTGTAAGAGTTAGCTCAAGATTGATCCCACTTCAACTCAATTGTATCAGAAATGGCCACATTATTTTGAGGGCAGTATTGTGGCATCACTGCTGACTACACTACAATAAAAGAACAAGCAGATCACCAGCAGAGCACCAGTGACTACAATACAATAAAGCAATAGTTGTCGGATGATGCATTTCATCAAGTAAGGATATTGCACACATTGCTTCAAGGAAAAGACTAAACAGTAAATTATTCGGAGAAACAATCAATCACATGATTTTTGTCTGTGTCGAGTGATGGTGCTTTGCATCGCGGCTAGTTTTGGAAAAGGAACAACGGGTCTCACCTTTGGGAGGGAAGTAGGACTTGCTCTCTGCTTTGTGAGGCCAGTCCACAAACAGGTGACCAAAACGGCGAAAACTGGCAGTGATCTCATCTGTTTAACAAGGCAAACAGCACAACCCCCACGGTGATTAGAGACAGTCTAGGAATCAAACTGCCTTCTTTGTATCTGATAGATTACATGTGAGCACAATAACATGTTATGCACATTTTAGGTTTCATTGTTACAAAAAGAATGCAGCATTACTACTGCAAAACAAGTAGGCAAGGAGGCGAGATAAATCTCAACCAATAAATCTCATTGGAGTGAGAGTGTTAAGGTATAGATCTTACATTTTAAGCCCTCTATTTGACCCATAAACGGGGAAATGTATAGTTCTCTGCATTTGACCCATCCTATGGTACATAGGAGCAGTGGGCTGCTATGTTCAGCGCCCGGGGAGCAAGTGGGGGTTCAGTGTCTTGCTCAAGGACACTTCGTCATGTGGACAGTTGGAGGAGGGGGATTGATTGAACTGCTGACCCTACGGTTAGTGGACGACCCGCTCTGTCCACTAGCTCTCTCCACTGAGCTACTGCTGCCCGAATTTACAACATTGGGCTTCCCGATGAACCGAATGAGAGCCAATGCAGTGAGAGAGGGTCCAGTCGATCTGGGTGAAGCCAATACTGGGCAGCTCAACACACACAGTAGAGACGCATCTCATGCACTTGCATCAAGTAGAAACCATGTGCATTTAAGTTATTTTACACCGGGAAATTGAGTTAACCCTGTTCTTTTTAATTCTGTAAACAGTGTGCATCTATTCCAAGGTAAACCGTTTCCTCGCCCTGTGTTGGCAGGGGCTGGTTTGGCTGCGTAACTCTGCTTTGTCTGCACCACAAAAGCCTGCCTCGGATCTTACCCGGAATTAAAGCTGACAGCTCATGTATGCCTTTAAGTGCATGAAAAAAAAAATCACTGCGGAAAATATCTATGACATTGAGGATTTCTGTTATATTGCAGTGGTATGAGAATGTGCCAGGACTGCTAATTACACAGTGACTAATGGTAAAAATCCTATTCAGTGCAGCCCAGGAAAACCTACTCTTTGCAGTAGCATGCTTAGTGGGTGAGGCAGCATCGCTTTCCCCAATAGCGTATGTGTGGACGAGCTGTCAGGTGCTGTAAGGAGGTCTTTCTAAACATGCTCATTAGAGTATGGGCTATTCTAGAACAGCACTGACGCCATATACAAGCGTGTACCATGCTTGCCCCCCCCCCCCTCCCCCCCCCCGTCCAAGAGGGGATTATCCACCGAAAGAGAAAAGTTCATTCAGCTAAACGATAAATCACTAAGGGTGAGCTCAGCACTGTTCGGTGAGGACGGCCTCGTTTAGCACGCAGGCCCTGCTGAGACTGTGGACCGGCAGAGAGAGCCCTGCAGAGAGAGCCCTGCAGAGAGAGACTTGAAGAGAGCCCTGCAGAGAGAGAGCCCTGCAGAGAGAGAGCCCTGCAGAGAGAGCCCTGCAGAGAGAGACTTGAAGAGAGCCCTGCAAAGAGAGCCCTGCAGAGAGAGACCGGCAGAGAGAGACCGGCAGAGAGAGACCGGCAGAGAGAGCCCTGCAGAGAGAGCCCTGCAGAGGGAGCCCTGCAAAGAGAGCCCTGCAGAGAGAGACCGGCAGAGAGAGACCGGCAGAGAGAGACCGGCAGAGAGAGCCCTGCAGAGGGAGCCCTGCAGAGAGAGACCAGCAGACAGAGCCCTGCAGAGAGAGCCCTGCAGAGAGAGCCCTGCAGACAGAGCCCTGCAGAGAGAGACTGGCAGAGGGGCGGCTGTACCTTCGTCGATGTCGGGGGGCAGGCCTCCCACGAAGACCTTGCGGGAATAGCGCTCCACACGCTCGCCATTCTGGTGAGGGAAGCAGTGGGGCGATCCGAGGCCCGCCAGGCCCTGGTCGCCACGCTCGTCGTCAGGGAAACCGTCTTCCATGGGGAACAGGGAGGAGTGGCCTGTGGGCGGGGGCAAGGGGGGGGGGGGGAGGTTTACTTTGCTGAGGGTGAAGAAACGACCATAAAGTTAAGATGGAGGCAGAGGCTTTTCGCTGCCATTGCTACAGTGAAGAAAAGAAAACACTTTGTCTTTAGTTATTTGGGGGATAAAACAGAGTAGTTCCCCCTTAAATCACATTGAAATGTCTTCATTTGATTTAAAACCTCATCGCTGCTGGCATTCTGGTACAAAAGGAGTCGACTGTTCTACAGAACCTTATTAATCATAACCTGATCATTTTCAGTCCTCCTTTGAAAACCTGGTTGAAATAAATATTTGTACTGGAAATATTACAGCATGTACTGTAGATGTGTACCTCTCCATTCCCAGTCTGCATTGAGTTTAGATTGTTTGATCCCAAGTGATATTTATTCATTGGTCGTCTATCAGCAAATCAGACATGGCTGTTGCCGTTTCCATGGCCTTATAGCAGAGCAAAAAAATGTGCAATCTGCTGCAAACATTTGGCAGATCAGCGTCATGTGTTGTGGGTGGACGTTGTGTTGTCAAACACATTACAGAGCCAAACATCCAAGAGGAGGACTCATAACACAGCACATCCCCCACATTCAACTCAAATCTTTTCATTTGTTAAGAAATAACTGAAGGACTGAACTGAAAATGTAACAGCAGTATTACAGCATGCAGACATTATGTGCAAGGAAATCTATGTGAAAAAAAACCGTATCCCTGAAATATGAGATAAGGTCCACATACGCATTTATTTTAATCCTTGGTTAGCCAGCCTTCATGATCCAATCAAGTCATGAAGACATGCACATGCACACTGCTGAATATATGCATGCACATGCAGCCATACACTGCATGTAGGTAAAACATGGCATGACTAACTTTATGAAACTCACTTTGAACCATATTTCCTATGTTATGTCTGTGTCTATATGTCTCTATATGTGGGATTACTCGCCTCTAAATGTGTGGTTGCGTTTGTCCGTGTTGTTTGTGGTGCGTGTCTGTCCCCATTTTGTGTTGTGCGTGTCTGTCCTTATGTGTTGTGCGTGTCTCTCCCTGTTGCGTGTTGTGCGTGTGTCCCTGTTGCATGACGTCTGTCCCTGTTGTGTCGTCTGTCCCTGTTTTGTGCCGTGCGTGTCTATCCCTGCTGCCTGTTGTCTGTCCCTGTTGTGTGTCATCTGCCCTTGTTTTGTGTCGTCTGTCTGTCTGTCTGTCTGTGAGCGTGTGACGCCTGTCAGTCTGTCCGTGCGTGCGTGTGTGTGCTCTACGCTTCCTAGGAGGTTAAGCCTCGCCTGGCCTACTCCTGCTCCAATCCATCCAGCTCTGAGCTGCCTTATACTGCTTTATGTAAGGGGGTAAGCCCACAGCTTATGCAGCGTGATGTGTGTTTGAGTGTGTTGAGTGTGAATGCGTGCATGGCTGGTTGCGTTGGGTCAGTGTGTGTGTGTGTGTGTGTGTGTGGACAATGTGCAGGGCCATGTGTCAGTGTTCCAAAGACTGGAAATTACAGTCCGAGTGTTCCATCTTTTGGTTGCCTCCGGCTGCACGACAATAGAGGTGACGGACGAGGAGGACTTTGGGTGTCGGACGTCACAACGCTAAAGGGGGAACTACAGCAAGGTCAGCGCTTGACCACACGTCGCAGAGAACGGAAACAAGCGTTTTCACTCATTGGTGACAAGAAGCGACACTCGATGAGCCTGACGACAGACAACCATGCACACACCCACGTGGGAGTATACACATACATTCATCATCACCAAAGATCAGCACCGTGACACAAACACAAACCACTCCACCAGACAAAAGGACGCCGACAACGAGTGTAACTGCACAACACACACAGGCGACACGGGCGTGCAGCACAACACCGTGGACACACTGAGGGGCAGCGCTGCACAGCACAACACCGTGGACACACTGAGGGGCAGCGCTGCACAGCACAACACCGTGGACACACTGTGGGGCAGCGCTGCACAGCACAACACCGTGGACACACTGTGGGGCAGCGCTGCACAGCACAACACCGTGGACACACTGAGGGGCAGCGCTGCACAGCACAACACCGTGGACACACTGTGGGGCAGCGCTGCACAGCACAACACCGTGGACACACTGTGGGGCAGCGCTGCACAGCACAACACCACGGGTGTAACTGCACAACACACACAGGCGACACGGGCGTGCAGCACAACACCACGGACACACTGTGGGGCAGCGCGGGCGCTTTGGGGGCATGTTGCTTTTTACCTCGTCTCCGGCCATAATTCCTGGCTGCATGTGGAACAAGAAAAAGAAGATGGAGAAAAATAGAAGAGGAAGGATTATACATAACGCTGGTTTAATCCTCCACATCAGCGGAGGACCCTGGTGGCCAGCAACGCACTGGGGAGCGGGCCAAATAATGCCCTCTTCAGTTTATCAGCCAACCATAGAGCAGAGCTCGGCCAATGACTCCGCTGACGTCCCAGAGGTCGTTTCTCAACACAGTGCAGGAGAAGTATTTTTGGAATACACTCACTTAAAGCGCACACAGGCACGTGCACGCGCACACGCACGCACACACACACACACACACACACACACACAGCGGAGTAGAAAGTCAGCCTGTTCCTGACATCCAACAATCCTTTAAATGTACACATAAGTACTCATGCAAATCCCAACCTTATTTATATTTGTTGGCTTTCGACTGATCAGGTTGCAAAGGGCCCGACTTTTGCAAAAGGAAATCCCACAATTCCAGTGTAGAAGGACCATGACTCTTCAGGCTAACCAGTGAATGGTGACTCTTTGTTTCGAGTGTTGAGCGTGTGTACATTAATTTAAACCACCCAAAATAGGAATCTAAAGAACATTCTCCATCATTCCAACTAGAATAGGTGGAGAACCAGAGCACACAACATGCAGTCCCATCAACAATTTAGTGCAATGCTATTGTGACCAGAGATCTTCAATAGGGCCTTTACAACCCAACAGAAGATGAATGAATGAATGTGAGATGTGAGGAGTGTTTGGAGCCTGAAGTGAGCAGGAAGCGGTCAAAGCACAGAGCTCCTCCCTCTCCATCCCTCTATCTCTCTATCTCCAACCTCCATCTCTCTGTGGACCCAGATGGACACAGCAGCTCCAGAGGGGGAGGGGAGGGTGGGAGGGGGGGGGAGGGAGCTGGGAGGGGAGAGTGGGGTCGAGTGAGGGGAGCTGGGTGAGGGGAGGTGGGAGGGGGAGGGAGGGAATGAAGCTACGCAGCCCTCTTTGGCTGATTAAAACAGAGTAGAGTCTGCTATAAAAAAAAAAGTGACCCGCGAGAGAGTGAGACGGTGCAGAGAAGCAGATCTCTCTCAATAGGGATCTGCTTCTCTGCACCGTCTCACTCTATGAGATCTTCTCTATGGGGAGAGGGAGAGAGAGAGAGACAATGCATGCAATTAGAGAGCCTGCGCAAGAGATGGATAGAGAGAGTGATGGAAAGAGAAAGCAAGCGTGTGAGGGAGGGAGGAAGAGCTGCTGTGTGTGTGTGTGTGTGTGTGTGTGTGTGTGTGTGTAACCTCGGAATCCGGCCTATCTGCTTGCACCATCTGTCTCAGGGCTAGATTACAGCTCCTGACCATGTGACAGCACCATGTGACACGGATGGGGGGGGTGGTCAGAAGCACTAGCTTCCTGGCCAGCTGTAGTGATGTCAAATGTACCCCCCCCTATTTCTGGGGCGCTTCATCTTGGCCCGCTGGCTCAGGACCAGAAGCAATGAACGACCCCGGTGAGTCATGGGAGCTAACTAGAAGGCCATGTTGCCGTGCCGACGATGAGAAGCATTAAGAGGAGAGAGAGAGAGAGAGAGAGAGAGAGAGAGAGAGAGAGAGAGAGAGAGAGAGAGAGAGAGAGAGAGAGAGAGAGAGAGAGAGAGAGAGAGAGAGAGAGAGAGAGAGAGAGAGAGAGAGAGAGAGAGAGAGAGAGAGAGAGAGAGAGAGAGAGAGAGAGAGAGAGAGAGAGAGAGAGAGAGAGAGAGAGAGAGAGCGAGAGAGAGAGAGAGACCGTTATCCATGTGCATTTATATTTCTTGATATATAAATCATATAAATCCCTCTATCCATCTAGGTTCTATAAAAGCACAAAGTAGGCTCGATCACGCTATTCATCCATCCATTCATTTAGATAGATGGATGGATGGATGCCTGCAGTAGAGTAGGTTCCTATCTGAACAGAATAGAGGAAACGGTAGGGATGGTTTCAAAAGAAACAAGGTGGAGGCTCCGATAGAAACAGGAGGTTCCTATAGTAATAGAATAGAGGAACATCCATTGGAAACGGAGAAGAGGAGGCTCCTATAGAGACCGAGTGGAGGACGTTCCTACATACATACCATTGAGGGGAAGAGGGCTCTCCGCACCTGGATGGGGGAACCCTAAACGACCTACACAGGGAGACACAAAACAAAAACAAAATGGTTAACCAAATTAAAATGGTGCCCAAGGACTACACTGTACACCTCGGTGTACATGCAGCCATTTCTGCAGATTTTATTAGTTTTCTTAGTAGCCTTTGGAGGATTTGTTTGTTAGCCCAAACACAGACATTCATCTAATGAGAGCTCATATTGATATTGTATAAAGCTGCTAGAGACAACACTGGGCCATGAATGGTTCAAGTGATTTAAATGAATTCATTTGAATTCATTTAAATCATTAGCTCTCTCCGTCTCAATACATTGCACGTGAATACACCTTGACCCCATTCTAAAACTAAACCTGCACACACACCCATATCCACGTGCACAAGTGAGCAATGCCCACCGAGGCAAGGCAAGGCCAAGCCTGAGGGTTGCGCACAGAGATAATGAGAAGTAAGTGTTGAATAGAACACCCATTGTTGTGTGGTTGTGAATGCCCCCCCCCCCCCCATCCCCACTTTCTATTGGTACATTCCAACGCCTGGCTCAAACGGAATTCTACTAGCCCCTCCCCTCACGGCCCACAGACTTTGTCCACACTGCCCTGGGGCCGTGTGGACTGGGCCACACTGAACTGGGCCTCTAGGTGTGTTTCAACCCCTCCAGGTTGCTTGAGAAGAACCCTTCACAGGAAGCTTCAGGTAGTCAGATATACCAAGCACCTATAAACATTGTTACTTCAAAGTGGACTACTGCACACTGCAATTTGAGCATGAAATGTGTTGCATGATCAGTTATGGCTAATTATTTACATTAAGTATTCATGGCAGAATATTTTTTTCGTAATTGTTTGTAGTGAATTCCTGCGCGTATGTATGTATGTGCAAGATCTACTCTGGAAAATGTGGGGAATGTACATACGTGGAAATGACATACCTTTTGGTTTCCATTATCAGAAGTGCTTCATGCGTGCGTTTTAGCCAATTTATTGAACTAAAACAGTCCACGTTATGTGTCATAACAGAACAGCATCATCAACATGACATGCTCTGGGGCACAACAATGCATGGCATACTGTTGGCACACCAGTATGCCATGCATTCCAGACCAACGTACACACACACTGTTGTTTTTTTAAGTGGTCTCAAATGGTGTTTGTTTTGTGTGCATGTGGCCACACACATTAGCATACCACATCATCCAGTGTCTGGTGTGCTGTGTGGCCGGTCCGTGAACCTTAAAAACGCCTGCTGGGAGCTGCGCGCAATGACGACGCGCGCACAAATACACACACAAGAGTGGCTGAACAGAGGGATCCTTTCTGTCAGTCACCACAATGATGGAAGCCATTCAAAGCCACTCTGTTGTGAGATTGTATGTGCCTCTCCCAAGTACGTCAATGTATGCACTCTTGCTGTCCATCTACGGTTTATATGCATGCGTGTTGAGGGAGAGATGGGAGGGAGGGAGGGATGTTGTGGTTACACAAGTAAATAGATAGAAGAGATTGAAGAAGAAGAAGAATTACTCTTTTGATCCTGTGAGGGAAATTTGGTCTCTGCATTTAAACCAATCGGGAATTAGTGGAAATACACTCAGTGATGATGAGGCACACAGTGAGGTGAAGCACACTAATCCCCAGGCAGTGACCTGCCAACAGCGGCGCTCGGGGAGCAGTGTTAGGTGCCTTGCTCACAGGCACTTCAGCCGTTCGTACTGGTCGGGGTTTGAACCGGCAACCCTCCGGTTACAAGTCCGAAGCCCTAACCAGTAGGCCGCGGCTGCCCCCAAGATAGGGTGGGCTCATGAGACACAGATTAGCAAAAGGAGAAAGAAACAGTCTGAAAGAATGGCAGTGAGCGACAGAAAGAAGAAAAACAGCTAAAAGGGAAAAATGCAACAATAAGAGCAAAAGAATGAGGGGAAAAAGTTAAGCAACACAAGACAGACGTATGCCTCGCCAGTGAGTCACAAAAATAACACTCAGTAATTATGCATTTTCTTGTTGTCGTTTTTTTTAGTTTTTTTTACCTTGCCCAGGAGAAAACGACAGAGGAAAGCACTAGTTCCACATCACCCTACCATCACATGGCATTGTACACGCAACACTGCAATTATGAGGAAAGATTATACAGCATCGTGTTGTATAGGAGGAGCAGCGCAGCAGGAAACAGAGGAAGGTCTGCCGGGGGCTGAGAGGTGTATAGTGCACACACCAGGGTGGAGGAGCAGCTCCACCCACAACAGGACAGGAGGACAGTGCACAACATGCACACACTAGGGTGGAGGAGCAGCTCCACCCACAACAGGACAGGAGGACAGTGCACAACATGCACACACCAGGGTGGAGGAGCAGCTCCACCCACAACAGGACAGTGCACAACATGCACACGCCAGGGTGGAGGAGCAGCTCCACCCACAACAGGACAGGAGGACAGTGCACAACATGCACACACCAGGGTGGAGGAGCAGCTCCACCCACAACAGGACAGGAGGACAGTGCACAACATGCACACGCCCCTGCTTTCAACAAGGAATGCTCAGTGCACTCACACGCCACTGTATTTACAATAAAGCAATATTTTGAGGGCTGCAACTGTGGTGTAAGGACCCTGCAGAGCTGATTAGAAAAGAAAAGCCTCGAGCATATTCCATATCAGCCCTAAGAAATGATCTTTCTAAAGACTGTGGTGACTGTGATAACCCACTTCAACCCCCTCCCCCACCAATCTATTTCCATCGATGAGTTATCACCTTCCGAATCATGGAGGTGTGTGTGTGTGTGTGTGTGTGTGTGTGTGTGTGTGTGTGTGTGTGTGTGTGTGTGTGTGTGTGTGAGTGTGGTGGGGCAAACAGACATTTCTAGTCCATTTTATGCATTATCCACTCAGAGAATATTAGAATACTTGTATGTGGGGGAATATGGTAAGCCTCCATCTGTGGTGAGTCCACTCAACGATGTATTGTAAAGATGGCGACCACGTTACTCCTCTTATAAAATCTAGCATGATTAATAGCACCAAGGTCTCCTGCCTGCACACACAAAACCCAGTGACACCTTTACCCTGTTGAACTTCATGAAATTCACATGCCTCCTATATAATGGCACTTCTTCACTCAAGAATCCCTGTAGAGTGAACTATAGTAGGTTGATAGATCTATAAATAGATAGAAGTTCTTTGGCATCACATAGTTTATCCCAAGGAGAAATGTAGATATCAAAAGACATTTGCTGAAATTCCCCTTCAAGCAAAGAAGAAAAAAGCTTAGTACAGTTCAACTTTATTATAAGGAAACATGTTGGTCTCATCATGCACATTGCCATTGTGTCTAAAGTCTGGTATTCACCCTGCAACTCTGAGTTAGCAGTGGAATTGTAATTGCCTTAAATGGAGGGCAGCCATTTATATATTGAGGTCATGAGAGTGAAGGCAACAATTCAGTAAACATGACACTGACGTGTAGAACGGTTTGGTTATACACGCATGCTATCGGTAGAGGAGAAGATTAGGATGAATGAGACCATGCAAACACAGCGAGTTGAGCCAGGAAAAAGTTCACTGTGTGCATCTGTTCACATCCTGCACATCCACTCAAACACTCCACTCCCTGATGCACACACTGGAACAGGGCAGTTGTTGATTCTGTTCAGTAGGCATGGAATAAACAGATCTAGCGCTAAGTTGAGACCCCGCCTCTTATTGTCCATCGATGGTACAGTTTGTTCATCAAGATAGAGTTGCAGGGTGGAAATGGTTCCATGCCATGATTTAAGATAATGCAGATAGATGCATGAGCAGATACCTTTACAGCTATAGACAAAGCCTTTTCCTACTGATGCTTGGACAGCCGAGAATTACAGCCAGAACAAACCAGCCCTTGTGCCTTTAATTCGATCACCAAAGGCAAAGAAACTTCTAAAATAGTGAATATGTGTGTGTATGCAGGTAGAAGAAGTGGGTAAGTATCTCTGTGTAGGCTGGTGGATGTAAGAAACACAAGTCTACAGGGATGCTGCGCAGTACACACGCAGTCTGACGCATACAAATCCCAAACGTGTGACACTACAAATCCATTCTGATATCGGAGAACAAGACAAGCTTGAAAAACTAATAATCCACCTTTAATCATTTCCATACCGTCCTGGGTTCATAGTCCTCTCACATCAGATTGAAGGCAGCAGTCTTGGTAAATAAACTCATACCAGATAGTTTTGCTGGTGGGTTTTTTGTGATAGATTTCAACTCATTTACACACCCCAAAGTCAGTTGTAATCTTTATTCTATACAATCCCTGTGTGATACAGCCACAGCAGAGCTGGTGACGCAGTTTGTACCAGCATTTCTCGTGGTACAACCAGCAGGATAAACTTCTGAGCAGCTAATATGTTATTTCTGTTGGGGAACTTTGGAAAGGTGACGTGTCTCGTTTACCTGGTTAATTATTAATGTGGCTCGCTAGTCAACTTAAGTCTAACTGTGATACATCTCAGGGACTCAAGAGAATAGACATACACTTAAAGAATAGACAGAGAAAAAGAATGAAAGAGAGCGCAAGAAGAGAGGCAATAGACAGAATGTCTACAAGCAGCAACCTGGAGGAGTGCAGACTAGTACACCACTTTCCAATCACTCGCCTCCAGCTCCTCCTAATCAAGTCACAGCGAGGATGCATTGAGGTAAAATAGCTTTCCTACAAAAGGAGCCACCCCCTGGGGCTGGAGAAGACCTAGTGCCCTGGCTGATGGGGGCTGAAGTGCAGCTCCTGACCATCTCTCAGACTGACCATCTCTCAGAGGGAGAGGCAGTGCAACGATGGAAGATGGGGAAGACCCTCTACCTTTTACCGGACAAGTCCCTCTTGCAGCAAATGTATTTTCAAAGCCATCGATATCTGGATTGCCCCCCCCCCCCCCCACCCACCCACCAATCCATCGGGCAATTCAATTTCTGAACTGCTGAGCAAGTGGATTTAAGTCAGCAGTGGTCAACAACGTAGGACGAGTCATCACTTATTAACAATAAGGCACCGGCCCACTGTTTTCCACCACTAAGCCAGGTTCCATCTAGACTAGAGAGGAGTGAGGCATCAATATAATATCAATGTTGTCACGTGAGCCTGGGTATCATGTGGGTTTTTGATGATTGAGATATTGGGATGAACAGTATTTCCTGTCCTGGGTCTTACAGGCTTTATTAATGTGATGCAATTCTGTTCTATATTCTTGTTAGGCAGTTCTCACGTACAACAAAACAAAATGTCCCCCCGTTTTTTCTGCTTGGTCTCATATCTACAGTGCTAATCTGACTTGTGTCATTGGCAGTGAACGGATCATTCTAAAAATCCAATATCACATCGTCGATAAGGAGCCATTAGAGAAACCAATATGAGCTTACATTCATCTTTTTGCAAATAAATTCCTTGTTCTATCAACTGAGCAAGACGAGCAGTGGAAATCTATAGAAGGGAATGGGCTCAGAGACTGCAGATCACTCATTAAGGTCCTTGCACTCTGTGGTTCACAGGCACATGGCTGTGTTTAATGGTACAAGATCTCTGCAGGACTCTATAATAACACCAGAACATTTTAATACCACCAGAAGTGTTATATTCAGAAGACATGCACTGAAAACATAGCAAAGAAAGATGAAAGATTAGAGATGGACATTTAGACTACATGCAGGGTTGTTGTACTCACAACATCATTTACATCATTCCACTTGACTGACAACTGTTGCTGGATAAGCCTAATGTGCTACAATTGTAATGAAGCAAAAAGACATTCACCTTTCAGGGTATCCTGCTCTGCCCTCATAATGTCGATCAGGGAGCTTTCCAGTGTGTTCATGTTGAAGCCATCAAATGACCTGGTACGCTCCTAAACAGACACAAAGACGGGGAGAGAGAGAGAAGAGATGCTTGATTATCATGCATTCATCCATAAAATACAATTGTTCCACTGATGATAGCTGTGTTTATTGGAGGCTTTATGGACGTTGCCTGAGGTGGGCCACAGCATGCCATGACTACTAATGACAAAAGATGTTGAAAACGTTTTGAAGACAGGTCTCTTCGAAATGATGTCATACTGAAATATAACAAAATATATTGCAGCACACTGCGATGTACGCAAGTATATATGTTGGTATGCGAATGCCAAAAATCTAGTAAGAATTGGGTTTTATGTGCAAACATGCATGCATCGTGTGCAAAAGTACAAAAACATAGAAACATGTACATATATGTGTCAACTACGGATTTGCATTGCATTTTCAGTCTTTCCTTCTAACGCCAAATGGTTTTGTTTTGATAAAAATGAGTGAACACTGAACAAACGTGGAGCATGGGAACACTTAAAGCTGAACACCGACACTGCACTCAGTTCCAGGACCCTGCTGAAGCACACAGGTGAGCAGTGCAGCAACATCAGACACACCGAGAGATGCTTTGAAGGGAGGCGCACGGTGGCAGGCCCACACCTGCCACAATGGAAATGATGGTGCAGTCGATAGCCTCAATCAATCACACGCATACACCGTCTTCTTACAGACAACATGTTGATGGGATCATGTACACAACAAACGCCCCACCCAAACAAGGCCTCAAGTGCACACTGATACTGCACACAACCAAAGAACCACCCAACAGCCCAGGCAAGGCCATGAGAGATCAACTACAAAACACAAATGTAGACATATTACAGAACAAAGACTATGAGGGAACCGCATAATTATTGAATCTTAATGAATAATTATATGGAAATCAATTAATGTGATATTGTCCAGGGATGGGGCAGGACAGACATGATATTTGCAGAACAAATCAACAAATTATTTTTGTTGATTATAAGCACAAATGACAGAAATATTAACGTCATAAAGATCCTGCCTAAAAAAATGCAGTGAATCCATTGAACTCCGACCAAAATTGTAGTGAGATATTTGGATGCAAGAGAACATAAGTAAACAGAATTTGCAATGGGCCAGAAGTAGAAGCTCTCTACTGATATTGAACCGTGGCCCAGATTGAAGCTTACTGGAAATCTAACAAAATAATCTCTCATTACTGTGTGTCACTGATTTCTGCTGGGACCCGCGAACATAAGGGCTGCATGTTACAAAATGTCAAAGTAGCCCATCATGTCTACAGATATTGGACTCTAAACATGATCAGCAAATAAGCAATATGTTTCTTCTTTTTAATAGGTGCTTCATCCCACACATACATTCAAGTAAATAGAAGCAGCCGGGTTTGAGACTCTGCCACCCTGGTGATGGGAGGCCTGCTCGATGTCTAACACACAGCCAAAGGGACCACCGTTTGCCCCCCCCCCTCAATAGGAAAATGGCCGTTAAACTGGGCCACGTTTTCACCAATCGGCCAAGCACACACTCTCTCCAAAAACAAACATCCACCCGGGGATATAGGCCAGACCAAGTACACCATTCTCTCACAGCCGCCCTGCAACCTATGTGGACTTAGGCCATAGCCCTGGGTCACATGAGCCTCACACAGGCAACGCAGCCAAACAGGCTGGAAGGCTGAGTGGGGCCTGGAATTAGGACAGTTCAAACCATCACATTATTACACTAGTGCTACAAAAAAAGCACATCCACAGAGGGAATCTGTGTTTTACAATAATTGTATAAAAGATATTTAAATTATAGTTTATTTTGCTTTTTTTTTTCAATCATACAATGAGGTCACACACACACACACACACACACACACACACACACACACACACACACACACACACACACACACACACACACACACACACACACACACACACACACACACACACACACACACACACACACAAAACTGGTTAGTCGTTTCCCAGTGCAGGTATGGGGCAATATAGCAGGCCAATTTAGATATCACATGTTTGAAACATCAGTTTGGAAAGACCACAAGTTTGCCAGATAACAAGTTAAACCTGTCATCAACATTTGCAGAGCATTTAACAAGCAACGGTTATCCCTTTTTTTCTGCTTACCAAGTACAGCATTAAAACATTGAGGCTACTTTAAGGTTTGCTGGCCCAATATAGATGAGAGGTGCTGCAGAGGCTCGGGTCAGTGGACTGGACAGTCACAAACAGATTAAATGCACAGATCTGCTCCTCTGCTGATACAAAATGGGTTAGTTTACCAACAAACACAGAACCAACAGATGACAGATCCCCAATCACAATCAGACACACACACACACACCAGCAGAAGAGCACACAGGTCATGAGACAGCCCAAGCACCATTCTGCGTACTCATTACATGCGGGGACATGAAGGTATAGAAAGAAAGCTGAGGGGCAATCACCCGCAAATGACACACCACCTTCAGAAGGGGTCGCAGCCATGGTTACCCTGGTTGAGACGCCCACGTTATTGCTATTAAACCCTCACAGTGTAGATTGACTAAACAGAATGACGGCCTGTTTCACTAAATCAACTGTCAAAGAGCAGCAAGGAGCGGCCATGATGTCCCATCCAAAACAAGAGGTGAGTTGAAATATACGGTACATTTCAAATTCTAATCCTTTCATGACAAGACATCATTATCAAATCAAATTAAATATCAAAAAACACAACGAAGACTTACACTACATCATGTGAATCAAATTATATCATAAGCAATACATTAATGTCCAAGTCTTTCCTTAGGATGAAAAAAACATGCACCGATGGAACCTAGATAAATATGTAATGTGCCTTATCAATGACCAATTGGTCTTGTCTACAGGTGTCTTTATCAGAAGCTTTGAATCTTCCGCTTCATCTCGCTTTAAATTAAGGAAAAGGAATGAGTAATCAAATGATGGCAACACAAGGAGAGGTCAAAGGTAAGTGTGAGGGGGAGAAGAGATGAGGGCTGGGAAGAAAGAGCTGATGACTTCGCCAGCCTCATCCTTTAACATGATATCAGTAAAGTGAATGAAACCAAAAACACAAACAATGAGGACAGCGGGAGAGCCAGGAGCTTCTCAAAAGCCGTGCGATGCCATTAAACGGCCACTGTCTGTAGCCCAAGACTTTATGTGTTGGTTGCAACGTGACCCTGCAGTGAAGTGGTCGTCTCTGAATACAAGGGAGCAGGGGTCTGTGTGCAGGGAGTAGGGGCTGTGCAGAGAGCCACAGACCGTGTATTCACACAGCCGTAGGAAGCAGAGAGAGAGAGAGGTAGACAGGTTCAACACAGGCAGGCCTTCCAGTGTGCAGAGACGGACAGACTCCTTTATCACTGACAACAGGCTGAGCCAAAGAGATTGTGACACTCCCGTGTACTCTCCTCACCCTGCAGCCACGTCACATGTGTGCGTAAAGCGTTTCTACAGCGAGAGCACAAACACGTCCAAGGAAGAACATTAAGCAGCAAAAGTTTGTGTGCTGAGGTCACCAATACGGGTTTTTCTGTGGTTCCTGAAACACAGGTTATGAGCGTGTATAAATCATGACGCTACATTTGATGGGCACTTTCCTTAACCCCATTATGATGAGTGTATCTCTTTCAGACCCAGCGGGTGGGCACCAAGCCAGTCTAGATGTTAACAGGTAAATGAACAACTGCTGTTGTTGCACGCAGTCAGTTAAACACTGGCCACATGTTCCACGCAGGAGACTCCTACTCCACCAGCATTGTCTTTAGTCTCCAACATTATAAGTGCTACCAAATGTGGCTGTGGTTTCACACATGTTTGTAAATGACGGTGCTGTCCTCAAGTTTAAGTGTTTGATTACTCTTTAATAACTGATTTTTGATTCAACAAACCCAATTAAGTTGGACGCAACAATGCTTTTTACAAAAGGCTAAAGGATCAAGTCTCACAGTTGGCCCGAATGCAGGGAGTGGGATGTTTCAACAACACGCCTAGGTAAAAATGCAAGCAAGTAGCCTTTCTTGTATTTCCATTGACATCCAGTACGGCAGGTTGAAAGACACTGGACTGGCTGCACCAGCTAGCCAAGAATCAAATGTCATACTAGCTTAACTGACCGTAGAAAGAGGTGTAGGTTGAGGCCTACTAGGAAAGAAAGGTTCATATGTGAAGACAAAAAAATCAAGAAGGAAAAATACAGGTTGCTGGATCGATTGATTGATTGACTGTAATTTAATGATTGATTAATTGATTGTAGTTTGGATAAAACTGTCTCCCATAGACCTAGATCATACTGTAGATACCGTAGATCATATGACCAATAAAGAATTTGTTATGGACACTGTCCAAGCCAATGGGAAGAGACAACAGCTGAGGAGCCACCTTGCTATAATGGTAAGGTTTAACGGTCTACAATCAACCTGGTCATGGTTTAGTCATGTTTGTCCCACTCTCCCACATACTAACAAATATGTGAACTTGTTGGCTGCTGGACTCTTGAGTGAGTGAGTGAGTGAGTGAGTGAGTGAGTGAGTGAGTGAGTGAGTGAGTGAGTGTGTGAGTGTGTGAGTGTGTGAGTGTCTATCAACTCTCAAAATCTTGAAATTGAAAAACACTTGATTGCGTCTGCATGAATAGCTTTCATCAAAAGGCCGGGTATGACCCACATGTTGTGTGACTGAAAATAGGCAAAACAACTGGAATTCTTTAATGAAGGCCACTAATCCCCATCTGTTGCGTCTCTGCTAGAATGGAAACTATTTCAAGCCGGCTAATAAGCAAGCCGCGTGGCACCAGCTCTTTGGCCGGCCTTTGCCCTGAATCACAGAAACTATTTCCATTAGCAAAGTAAAGACTTCCCTTTGATGCAGACAGGTTGAGCAGACTGCAACAACACTCCCCAATGGAGGCCAGAAGTTGTATTTGATCCTTAATGGCCGACATAGTGACATGAACAAGAAGATGAATGTGTTTTGGGGTCGGAAATTGATCTGATCTGAAATTATGCTGATATATATGACATATTATATATATAAGTGTTGGCTGATATGTTGGCTTTTATTAATATCATAAAAGCCAACATATCAGCAAACACTTTTAGAACCTGTTTATTTCAGACCCATTCATACACTAGTGTGTGACCCAAAGTAAATACCAAGACCAATGTCCATAATTTCATAGCTGCTAACAATTCTGAGTGGTAGGTACACACATTTGATCATACTGCCAAATTAACTGGTAAAAAAAAATCCCTAGGGACCCTGTTTTCACAATTTTCGTCATCCCCAAAATTAAGGTCTGTTAATTCTATGTATACTGTCTCACGGTGCATGGGTGCATTTAGCTAGCTCTATAGCCCTGCAGTATAACCACATCACCAAACAGAGAACACAATCATTGCCTCTGTGTTTTTGTTAAGCTGCCAATTTTTGCATTCTTTTCCATATCAAGGCATACATTTTCCATGCATGGTTCTAGCCTTGCTTTAATTTTGTTTCTTACATTATATCAGAGCCATTTGCACTCACTCCCCTCTGTCTCTCTGCCCTTGCAATATCTAGAGGGCAGAGGGAAAATGCTACTTGGGCTGATGTGATTTTAGCCCAGGCTACGGAAGCAGCCTGCTACAGTAACCAGGCATTAGCTTACATCTGCCGTCAGAGCAGAATGGCAGAGACACTCGACTCCGATGCGCAAAATGGACGCTACACACACACACACACACACACACACACACACACACACACACACACACACACACACACACACACACACACACACACACACACACACACACACACACACACACACACACACACACACACACACACTTTAAACTTTGAACTAATACTTGCTGCTAATTTAGCATGGTGCAAAAGCGATAGCCTTAAAAGAATGCATCTTCATACATCCTTACACACCCTTTCATGGGGCGCTGAGACTGAAATTGTTTAGTAAAACCACTGTGACATGTTAAGGCATGTTAAGGAATATCTCCGGAGATGTAATTAAGTGTTTGGTGTTGGAATGCAATTTTGGCCCTGTAAAGATAGATATAGATATAGATATAGAACCACTATAAAAAATATCTTACATAATTACAGTCTTTAACATTAAAAATGGTTGATAACAAACATCTACAGCTAACCCGGAATAATGTAAAATGTAATGCTAGCAGGAAAGCTTTGTAAAAAACTTTCACCAACATGGCATAATCCTAGTTTAATGGACTTGGCATGAACTTCTAAACCATGTTGTATGTGGACATGTAAAGTCCCTACGAGAGGTTTTTGCCGAGCATAGCTTTTCATGGAATTAAGTCCTGAAGTCCTGTAGTTGCAATGAGCTAGAGAACATTGATACACATTTAAGTTATACACATAACAGCCCATTTGGTTTGCTTGGTGATTGGTAAAACTATGAACAATTCTGGTATTGGCAGCTATGGCTTTTCTGGATGCACACCACATAATTACATTTCATTTCAAGACGTTACCTGTGGCAAGCATTTTAATCATAATCATTACATACAATGTTCTCCATCATTCCCCTCCATGTTCATGTTTTCTAGTGTAATAATATGCAGTGAATTTCAATCTGCCCCACCGGGTAGTTATTGGGGTTCGTTATCGATAGTTATTGAGGTGTAAAATGAAAAGTGGATGCCTCAGCATTTCAAGGGTACAACTAGAGAATAGAATTGTAATTATCGGATTCTACTAAAAGCCAATTAGTATTGTTAGTGATTGTCAGTTCAGTGGCTGGCGCGCGCGCACACGCGCACACACACACACACACACACACACACGACAATGGGAAAAGGGCATGAGAATAGAAGTGTCATCCCAAAGAGGTATACAGTGAGTCATCAAAACTAGCCTGGATAAAAGGCGTGCTGGTAGGAGCCTTTAATCTGGTGTGGTCAGCCAGGCTTCATCGTTGCTAATCACGACCCCCAACATATGGTCTACGCTCTACGGCATCCACCCCTTCCTTACTACAACTTGGATGATCAATCATGGGGTTAATCAATAAAACTAATTCATCTTCATCCAAAGACCTTTCATATATCAATATCAATATCAATCCTGTTGGCCATTTACTCTGGGTGATGACCCCTTTAATGTCCACCAGCCAGCCTTAAGGAGATGCCAGCCTTGGCATCAAGAGAAAAATAATAATAAATACAAGGCTGGAATATTAAGGATAGCATCATAGGCAATAGAGGCCAGGTCCCTGGGTGATTAATAACATTGTAATCCTGGGAAATCATTAGGCTACATTCCACAGAATAGAGGGGACTGACGCCTTGTGATCTGGGACAGAGGACACGATGTTGTGAATTGAGTCCAATTTGGATCAATCCATCAATGTTTGAGGGGGGGGGGGGTCCTTTGCACAGGAGAGGACATTTAAGGATAATGCCTTCCTCCTTGGGTGCCTTCGTCCCTCTGGCGACATCACTCTCCCTCACCTCATCATTGTCCCACCATTCACATCCTTCTCATTCCCACTTTCTCCCCGTCTCTCTCGCACCTTTACCCATTTCTTACCAGCCCCCCAACGCTTCCCAACCCCACCCTCCATTGTGTACGTGACACACCTCGCTGCAGCGCCACATTAGTCATCGTCAGGGACCAGCAGCCCAGGGAGTGCAGAGCCCAGAGAGAGACTGATGCCCGGGCCAACATGCTGATAAATGCAGCATGGAAATCCTCCTCCCCCGCCCTTCCACCAAGACCTATAACCCACCCCCCCCCTCTCCCCCCGGGCTAAAAATAACAGCCTCACCACACATAATTAGCAGCCAATGTAATTGGTATTACTCGTTCGCGAGTGTCGGAATATCATTGTGTGCTAGGGCTGATGGAGAATTTTTTATTTATTTATTTTTATTTTTTTAAAGGAAGAGCATGCATACAGAAAGGGAACACTGAATATATAGGAGGAACCATACCTTTGTCAAAAATCTATACTGATCAATAAGATAATCAATTGAAAGAACAGCTTGGATAATAAAAAACATCAACACACAAAGAAATGACTCTGACCTGGAAGGGGAAGATGTTGTCAGTGCGGCCCACACCATCATCCATCCAGGACTTGGGGTTGAACCCGGCCGGGCTGTTCCGCTGGTACTTCTGGGATGCCACATGGTTGTTTGGGAAGGTCTTCTTCAGCGGAGAGATGGAGTTGATGGGCGTCATCCCGCCATTCAGACCACGACGGTACTCTCTTCCCTGGGATCCTCCCCAGCCACTGCCCCCGCTGCCGTAGCCTCCGCCGGGGCTCCAAGAGGTGGAGGAGCCAGGGGAGGGGGAGGGGCTCTGGTAGCTGGCCGGGCCCCAGGGGGAAGGGGGCTTATTTAGACTATTGGAGAGATGGGGCAACTGGCCGAAGGCCGCATTCCTGTGTGGGAAGGGGGGCGGAGGATGAGGCGAAGCCGGGGAGCGCCTGTGCTGCTGGTGTTGGTTGTGGGGGTGCTGGAAGTGGGGATGCGGCGGTGGGGGCGGGTGGTGCTGGGACAAGGCGGCAGCCGCCGGCCCGATCTGCGGGGAGAAGTTTCCGCCGAAGCCGGGGCTGACGTGATGGGAGAAGTTCTGGAACAGCAGCGGGCCATTGCTGGCCGAGGCCGGGTTGAAGAAGCTGACGTCCTCGTTGATGATGGTGGAGGGTGCCGGCGGGATGGCGGCTGACCAGTTGTTGAAGCCGGTAAGAGACGAAGAGGTGGTACTGGACTGGATGGGGCCGGTTCCGCCCAGACCTGACGTCTCTTGGTAATCAAAGCCAGACAGGACCGGAGACTCGAGACGGAGCTGTTTCTCTTTCCCGTTGGTTCCCTCAGGTGTGCCGTTATCAGCCTTGCCGTCCTCCGAGCGGGCCTTCTCCAGCTCTGAGATCATCCCTCCGCCACTCCCACTGTCCTGGTGACTCCCGGGGGACAGCTGCTGCTGCTGCTGCTGCTGCTGTTGCTGCTGCTTCTCCTGCGTTTCTTGCATTTCCTGTTGCTGCTGTGCTTTGGGCTTTTCCGAGCCCCCAAGGATTTCGTCTTGCATGCTGTTGTGGGTGGCAGAGGCAGGGAAGAGCCAGGGAGACCCCCCTGTGGTGCCATTCCCAGCGGCTGTGGTGCTGTTTATAAAAGCAGCAGGGCTCTGCGACACATTCTGGTGGTGGTGTGGGGGCTGCAGATGCGGGTGGATTCGGACCGGGAATGCAGACTTGTTGCCAGTGTTGTTTTGAACTAGGACTCCAAACCCGTAATCCCCCATTTGTTTTCCTCCCCCACACAAATGCTAACCCGTGATCGTTAGGTCCTGTTGAGAGAGGGGAACACATAGGATGGCATTCATTGAGTAAGCAGGCCCTCCAATGCTTTGAAAGATTTAGCTGACAACATATGAAATTCGACAGGGGCATATTTTTGTGACTATATATATATATATATATATATATATATATATATATATATATATATATCAGAAGAGTGTGTGTGTGTGTGTGTGTGTGTGTGTAGACTTAAAAATAGGAACCATCAGCGGCTTGTGTTACACAACGAATTTCTACATAGACACTCGTGGTACTACATTGAAGTTACGAATAAGCGACTGTTTTAACAGCGAGCAGCAGGAAACACAAACGGCTACGTCCAAGGCTAATTGTTACCCCGTGACGTTGCCAATATATGAGCCTTGCTGAGCTGCTGGTAGCCACAAACCGGGCTAATTAGCATTGCGAGTGGAGACGACATATCAAGCCTTGAGAAAGCTTTCTAGCAATCACGTTTGACAGGCGGTTAATCGTTTATGCTATGGCCATAATAATTATACATTATATAGCAAATATCTGAACAGGTTTGAATGCCAATGCCGTTCGATATGAGAAAATGACAAACCAAAAGAAAATCCTCGACCTTGTTTGACAGCTGTCACAAGTCCGTAGATAATCCAACTCCTTACCTCAACATCACATATGTTGTCCACATACTGTACCGTTGTGGTTAAAACATGTCATATTTGAGTGATGTATATTGTGCGAATTTTACATCGAAGATAGACCGGTTCAAATAAATTGGAGGCGTTAGCCTGACCGCTAACATTAACAGTGTTAGCTAACGTTAGCAAAGTAGCACCTTAGCACGGAGGTTAGCTAACTAGATTGCGAAAAAAATCGTTTCACCTTTTGGCTTCGATCCTGGCGATGGTTTCCTTGAAATCCTTGTCTCTTGCCTCGACTAAATGTGATGTCCTTAACCAAACTATTCGGCAAATAAAGCGTATGGAAGGCTATTTGAGAGCTGACTCGTACAGTATAATCGGTCAGCTTTTTTTCTCTCTTCTCCTGACGTGTCCTGCTTGCTCAATGACACAGCTCTCTCTTCTGTCTCTAATCTTGATCGTATCGTCAAATAAATTTGCTACGTGGCAATGTATGACATTTATTAAGCCACCGTTATGACAAAACGCCTATAAAGTCTGTTTCATTGTTTATATGATTTCGTTTTTTTGCTAAGTGTCTTCTGTAGAGCCAGCCGATTCCTGTGCTTCTTGGCTGCCCCTCTCTTGGAACCCACCGCGGCCGAATGACAGTGAGAGAGCAGCCGCAGCAGACTTCCGGTTAGAGCGCAGCCCCTTGCAAAAAGCCCGCCCCTGACCTGCCACACCTCAGTGGTTCGCCGGTTGTTATTGGTGTAAGGCTCACAAGCACCACCCCTTTTCTCCATATATAGTGTTGTGCAAAATATGGTAACGCCTCTTGAGGTAAAAAAAAAAATATATAAAAAGAATACTACACTAGATCCGCCTACTAAGGTCCAACCTTTAAAGATCCAGCTGGTATCAGCTCGTGAGAAAATTTAAATGCCCAACCCCCCCCCCATTAGGAAAGGGCCTGGCTCAGTACATTAGTGAAGCTTTTGTCATGATGATCCTCTCTACCGTGATGTAAAGAGATAACTTAGATCACATAGAAATAGACTTTGTTAGACAACTATGATTATTGCAAATTATCTGATCAGCTATATCAACAATAAAGATATACATTATTACTCACAGCCTTTGACTGATATTCTCAAGAACCCATCATCACCATGGTAACGCTTAAATTATATTATATTGTAGAATTCGGTTAGCATGTATGCTAAATGTTCTAATCTCAGAGTTTAGTTTTAGTAGAATTAGCCTAAAAACCAACCTAAATACTCTCCAATACCATTTGCTTGTGAATATCACCACGTTCTCTGCAGTCTTGTCCTCTGCCTGTCCACTTGTGTACGTCCTCTACGTCCTTCCTGTCTCTCCGCTAGGCTTTGATTAGTGCTCGGTCATCAAGACCAGTGCCATGCGACCATCCGAGCTGCCCTGTTCTGGCAACGTGGCACACAGCACACAAATGACTGTCTAATAAATGTGTCAGTTTTAATCCAGCCAGGAGGAAGTGACAAATGACCACATCCATCCTGTTTTGCATTATGATTAAAGATGTTCATAATACAAATGGAAGGATTGCTGTTTGGGTGTCAAGACAGGATGCTACTCTTAAGGCAGTTTAATTAAACTAAATGTTTTATAAATAATAGCAGTCGTATTTTGCTGTTGTTCAATTTCATTAAAGTGAAAAGAGAGATGGTGGATGCATGTATTGGTGGAAATATTAGGAAATTATGGAAAAATTTGGAAATTTCCCCGCTGTGGGATGAATAAATTATAGGCTATAATCTAATCTAAAATGGCTACTAATTTAAATATAGTGCAAAACACGTTTTATGTTTTGTATTCCTTTGATACATGGTATAGATACAGTATGAAGGTTGAAGTAATATATGTAGTTTAAGACACTATACCCGCATATTACCCCTCCGTTACATAATATTGATATTGTTAATATTGCAGATGATAAACATGAATCTGATATTCAATCATTTGCACCATGGCAACTTTTACGGTAATATCCCAGTCAACTAGGTCACCAACGGTAGCAGTAGGAAGAATTATCAGCAACATGAAGCGCACACACTTCTCACCTCTCCTCCATTATGTTTGCCTCCCTTCCTATTCGTTATGAATGTCTCCTATGCAGGGGCGTAGGAATGAGTTTAACATTGGGGGGGACACATCAGAAAACCTGACAGATCCATTAATAGTTTGAACAGAAATATGTCATAAATGTTCTAATCATCTTCCTACATTGCGAGAGGCAACCTACATGGTGACAGGATTCTATGTTGCGCTTTCAAAATAAAAGCAAGATTTCAAAATCAAATATTTTTCCTCCTCCGTTGGTATAGAGCGGAGCCCCCCTCCCCCCCCCCCCCCCCCCCCCCCCGTTCCTACGCCCTTGCTCCTATGTATTTTGTTAGTTCATTATTTTCAATAGTTGTTTGACTTATTATTTTAAGTGACAGTTAGCGAGGTAGTTTGTTTATTTTAGCTAGCTTGTTGGCTACAAGTAGTAAGCTAGCTATATAGCTTGCTAGTTAGTTAGTTAATGCATGCGTTTGTTAGCTAGCTAGTTCGAGCCACTTAGTGCAGGAGGTAGGAGGTAGATCACTTTCTTCTGCTGTTGGATTTCTGAGACAGTAAAGCCGGCTTACGTCAAATGGCAACACTCCTTTACTCACTTTTACTTCTCATTTGCATATTGGCCTACTGTAGCCTACATGGCCAGGCTATGCAACCACACAGAGAAAACAACAGACCAATCAGGCAGATAAAAGAATACAAATGGTAAAGTGACTGAAAAGGATTTTCAAACCTAAAGACAAATATACCCAAAGTGGAAACTACATTCATATTTGCGTGCTGCATTTTTCACAGAAGAAGTTCTTAATATAAGCCTAAAGTGGTATGATTACTGTTTTGCAGCCAATTTTGAAAACATCTGGCGTGCAGCTTCACACATTCTCTTCAATATAAGCCTACCTCGAGTAGGACTGGATAGGGCCCATGAATAAAACATTGAATCCATTAAAAATTAATCACTTCTACCTTAGGCATAATTATGATGCAATTCTCCCCTGTGCATGTTTGTGTGTGTGTGTGTGTGTGTGTGTGTGTGTGTGTGTGTGTGTGTGTGTGTGTGTGCGCGCGCATGCTTACATTTACAATTGTGAGACTTTAATATCCGTAGGTCTAGAGAGAGAGAGAGAGAGAGACAGACAGACAGAAAACATATTCCATATATAAGAAAACTTTTTGTGTAGGCTAGATCCATCACAGGACTGATCTCTGCAAGTTGGAGCTGTTGAGTGCAATAATAATAATAATAATAATAATAATTATTATTATTATTATTATTATTAGTATTATTAATGATAATATGAAAAATGTTATTATCATTAAAAATGTACTAATAGCGGAATAAACCTCAAAAAGACTCAATGTAGTTCCAGAAACTTCTAGAAACAGTTTCATTTGGAATTACGCATAATATGCTGTAAGAATGTAACTGGAGCTCATCCTCATTACCAGCCAAAGTCTTCCATCACATGATGGATAGCTCGGCATTTTGCATAGAACCCGAAGACCTTTGGCAAGGTGTCGGTATCCATCCAGCCTACATACTATGTTGTCCTGGGTTGCCCTTCCCCTGATACTCTGCACTAATTAAAGCA
>JAXIVH010000018.1:6539978-6542478 GCA_036785325.1 Urophycis tenuis | reverse complement strand
AAAGAGAGAAAGAAAGAGGGATTGAAAGAGAGAGATAGAGAGACAGAGAGAGAAGGGATGGGTGGGGGAGAGAGAATTACAAAGATGGTAGGCTGATGTTGCTGCCATGGAAACACACGTCACCTTAGAGAGGAACAGGAACAGAGCTGCTCTAGGGAAAGACCCCGTGTGTGTACACACACACTCACAAACACACACGCTAACACACACACTCACACACATGATCACACACATCTATCCCTCTCACACATTCTTTATCACATTCTCTCACTCAAACACACACACACACACACACACACACACACACACATGCACACACACACACACACACACACACACACACACACACACACACACACACACACACACACACACACACACACATACACACACAGAGAAGATCACACACATCCAACTTCTCTCCCATTGGCATCCAACTAAAACAATTCTGAAAGAAAAACTGGGTTGCGTTTTGGAATTTTATAAGTGTATCTGCAATCTCAGTGCAACACTGCCCCAATGGCCACTGATGTTTAATTGATGTGTCTAGGCTAGGGCAATGTCTTATTGATGTTCCTGTCTGTCTATCTCTTACTGTGCATGCATGGCATTTTATTTTCACGATACCTTTCTTTCTGTGCTACTTTTCTGCCAAATGTAACTTGTATTACTCTATGTATTCATTGCAGAAGAAAGGAGAGTACTAAACTGAAAGCTCTCACACGTGCCCTGGATCCTCAAAGATCCTAACCTGTATCTGGAGAGGGAATGGGTTCAAGGGGGAGATTGAGGGTCATGTGATGTTTCACTTGAGGCTATATACAGCAGCAGCCTATAAGACAATCTGAAATGTAGTTCAAAGCACATCATATTCTCATTATATGTAGGAGACATGTTTTGATATTATTGGTGAAGTTAAAGGTGTTGAAGGTTGATAACATTTGGGATTTGTAAAGAAAGAGAGAGCAAAAAGAAGATTTTGGAAGCAAACAACCATTCAAACATTCTGCTCCCTCCCTCCATGCGTTCCTCCACCATTGACAAATGTTGTATTTCATGCATCTGTGATTGACAGGCAAAATGGATTCCCTGAACCATCAAGGAAGAAATTCCCTGATTGGTCAGAAATGAGCGAGGAGGGTTCTAACTCCTACATTGGCTCCTACAGAGCAGGTGCAGTCAACTACAAACAGATATTGTCACATTGCATTTCATCCACTAATAGATGACGGATGGCTGTGCCTATTTCTTTTTAAACAAATTACACCCACATAATAGCTATTTCAAAACAACACCTTAAAGTAAACTTCATCACAAGGAATTATGGATTTAATGGACGTTAAATAACTCAAGGTCAGATTTATTCTAGCATAGTCTGTTGAATATGTGAATAACATGGCACTTTGGGCTACAATTTACGAAGGGACCTAGCAATGGGGAAAAAGTTCAAACTTTAACTTGTTTGTCTTTAACAAAGGTTATGGGGTAACTTCACAAGAAAGAGTGAAAGACAAAAGTTTAGTCAACAAATAATGACTTGCATTTCTTCCCACCAGTTACACTCAGTTACACGCAGTTACACAAAAACATGGCTTGGCGTTGGGATTCAAACCCAGGTCTCCATGAGATGTCCAAGACAACGTTGCATGTATTATTAAATAATGAATAGTATTCCATTATAGGGTTCCAGACCAGGGTTCCTTCACAGTCACTGATGTCAACAAGCTGAACCTTTTGGGGGGTTATTCTTGGGCTGAGGGCTTTAGAAATGTGATAGTAACACGTTTCCTACATACAGTAAAAATTAACCTATTGCTTACCTATACATATCAACTCATATCCATCTAAAATCTGCACTATACTAGCCCTTTGTAACATCATCGAATAACCTATTTGTATTGTTATATAATTACACAAACAAGTTGCCTAATTATGCCTGTAATAGGATATGTTTATGCTTTTAACCTTAGCCTCGTCACCTTGTTTTATCTTTGAACATTGACCTGAGATTGAATGTTGCAAACACTGTCATCCAAATGGTAAATTGACTGAATACATATGGCGTTTTTCTCAAAGTGCTTTACAGTTGACTGGATGGGGTAAATATTGTAAACGGCAGGGAAGCCGAAAGTTGGCCATCCCAAAATGGCCACAGTGAAAAGATAAGAGGAGGTGCCAAAATGGAGGCTGTGTAACAGTCTCTCAAATAACTCTGGGTAAATAGGGTGAGGTGACGTTGCAAACAGTCAGTGAAGGTCAACTCAACAAGGACGCCACATTCCACCAAAGAATGTAATCTGAGTTATGTAAGGTATTCTATGCGAGGCTACACTACACCATATAAGATATAGTACACAGTCACAATCCCCTCAATGGAACAGTACTATGAATATTCATGCACTCACTGCTTCTCAGGTATTTTTCCCTGATGACTCGTAAAACCCATCTGACCCAAATCACTGTGTCTCTGCATTAGCATTCAGTCTCAGTGTCTCCTCGT
>JAXIVH010000018.1:6527478-6534978 GCA_036785325.1 Urophycis tenuis | reverse complement strand
GATTGCGCAATAGATTGTGGACGTAATTAATATAATCGAATCGTTAAGCCGTTTCCACCATTTGATTTAATCGTGAATAAAATGTTCCACAAATTTAAATAATAAATAAATGAATAAATAAATAAATAAATAAATAAATAAATAAATAAATAAATACATAAAATGTTACAGTTCCAAACACATGTCTGTGCCATACCTGTCAAGTATCCCGTTTTGGCCGGGAAAGTCCCGTATTTTACCCTTCTTTCCCGCCGTCCTCCCGTATTAGTATTTTCCCGTAATCATCCCGTATTTTAACCTGCGTTATTAAAAAATAATAATAATGGGCCCGGGCGGAGTAAAAAAAAAAAAAAAAACATTCCCTCCCCTGACCTCTGACCTGAGCTCTGTCACTAGCCTCGCGGCGAGGCTAGTGACTACCTAGTGATGGTGAATAACACAGCGCACAGACTCTGTGCGCTGTGTTATACAGGTATACAGCATTGTACAACTCAATACGGTGTTTCCTAAACGCACCGCTGGGGGCGGTAGAGCAGCATTAAGAGCCGACCGACCTCGTTACAGCTCCGATTTATACATCTAGTTTGTAAGTCGCAAAATAAGGTATTTTTTATTCACTGTACAAAAAGAAATAATTGCCATTCTGACCAGTTTTCAGAATGACACTAAACGGCTACAAATTGGTTATATATATATGGTGAAATGTTAAATTGTATGCTAACGTCGTCGTACATCGAGGCTGCTTCTAGCTAACTAAATCTGTGATGGGGTAACTACTTTTTCAAAACCGATACATCCGTAAACCTCACGTTTTATTATTTTTTGGGAATTTACATACTTGAAAAGT
Organism: Urophycis tenuis; assembly: GCA_036785325.1. Classification (NCBI taxonomy): domain Eukaryota; kingdom Metazoa; phylum Chordata; class Actinopteri; order Gadiformes; family Phycidae; genus Urophycis; species Urophycis tenuis. Next base: position 6,534,131 of record JAXIVH010000018.1, on the reverse strand, counting down.
AAGTCTTATCGTTAAAATCGCCAATGAGTTGGGTTTTTGTACTTCATGCAATTAGTTGTAATTAGCTGTTTCACACTTGCTGTGGAGTGAAGGGAGGTGAGAAACACGTCGCAGCTGCAGGTGATCAGCAGCTGCCTGCATGTGAAGAGCTCTTAGAACACATCTACAATCCAATATTGTACTTTTTGCCATACCTCAATTGAATTGCATGTATTACAATCCGCTCTTTGAAAATGTTCCTAAAACACGCATTTGCCGTTAAAGTACAAACTTCATAGCTGTTGATCATGTTGAACATGTTGTACAGCAACAAAACGGAAATCGGCGTTTCGTGAGCACAGAGCACTCTTTTGAGCAGTCAGCAGTTAGTTGGTTGATTTGTGATTTGTCATGAGCTGGTACCTTGGGGATGGACAACTCTAAAGTTTGGCTTTGAGCTCTGGGTGGACATCTCGTGGTCTTCTGGACGTCGAGGAATGATAGCCAGGAGGGTGCGATTGAAGAATGCTACAGATGCATATAGAAAGGGGGTTGTTTATGTACAGGTAGTTATTGGAAGGTAGTTATAGAACTCAATGTAATGGTACTCAATTGAGCGTGGGAGTAGGCCTTTATATTGTTGATATGAAACAACATATTGGCCTAAAGATTAAGTATATTAGAAGCATGCCAATTTGTTTTCTTGTTGTTTTGCTTTCAATACATGTTTCTTGTTTCCAGGGAAACGATGGCGGTTCGGTCCACGTTGAAGGACTTTGTATCTAGACGAGGAGCGGCCCATCGCAGTGCTCCCCCTGAATGGGAGCCCAGCCTGCAGGGTCTCCTCCAGAGCCCTTGGAGCCAGCAGAGAGCGGCAGCGGTGGGCAGCCCTGGTGCTGCCCACGGAAGTACACACACACAGCCAAGGTAATGAAGCAGGCGGCAACATTACACTTTGATTTGATTGACCCCATGGACACAGTTTATGCCAGAGTGCCTTTAAGCATGGCATAGCAGCTCAGATGCTGTATGCTTTATTCTGTACAGCAAATATGTGAGCTTGACTTGTAAATGTGCATCAGTGTTTAACTCCACAATGAGATGTATGATGGCAACAAGTCTTTGTTTATTCAGCTGGATAATGAGTCCTTAAAAAGCAGCATGCTTTGAAACTGACGGTAGCAATGAGAGAAAAAACCCATGCAGGGCACATACAGTATTTGATTAGACTTAATATTGAGCACTGACACTTTCATCAAGTGTTCCGGTTAAAAGCGTCATCATAATACATGACAAATAGACTCCAAACAGGTGGACATACTAGAGAAGAGCTCCTGCTGCTATGATGGGTAGAACCAATAAAATACCAGGTGTTGTGAATCACGTTTCCAGAATTGAAAACTGAGTTTTATTTCTGAATCTTTGTATTGTGTCCAGAGACCAAGAACGATCAGAAGATCTAAGCAGCAGGCCATCGCAGAGGTTCCTTCACCCCGACATCTCAGAGAGCTACAACTTCTCCCTTGATCAGGAGGTAATGAATGGACCAAGGTTGTGTCTGCCCTCTACAGTTTACTAATTAGTTTTGGTGAACTCATTGGTAAAACTTTGGTGATCAGTTGTATTATTATTACTATTTAAGACAGAGAAAGAGCCATATTTAGGATCTATTTATTTATTTTTTTATCTTTTTGAGGGTGACCATTCTCGATATTTAACGCAACCTTTGCGTAATCGTTTCAGAATCGGATTCTGAAGTTTTCTAATATTTCAGAAAAAAGGAGATTCACTTTGCATATCTTTTGGTCCGAGTCTGACTCAGTCCTTTACAGCAGAGCTTAAATTGAAAGTTTCTGAAGGCGACCGTCTTCCATAGTATGAGTACAAATTAAGTGGTTTGAAGACTGTGCAAAGTGTTTCTGAAGCTGCACAGCGGGCCTAGCAGTCTTCACCACAACACACAGATCACTTGTGGATGACGCCAGCAGACTAAAAGAGACCACTACCTTTTTTAGTCATGTTTATTACAAACCCATTGTTATTAGTGGGTAGAGTTTTTTGGAAGTGCTTTTGCCTTTGTTTAAACATCAAAATAACTGCTAATTCAATTACAATGTTCACAAAGACAAAATTAACAAAGGATCATTTGTTTTTTACAATATTTGCGGCCAGCCGTCCCCTAATTTCAGTCAGCAAATTCATATAATTGTATATTTTGATGAAATGTTATTCTAAATGTTATCCTCCTTTTAATTGTGTCCAGCTGGTTATTATTCACCATCACAAACATCCCTGCACCAGCACAACTGGCACACAGAGCCCACACAGTCAATGGCTCTCCAGTTACCCTGCTGTGATAGTCGAGTGTGTGAAATGCATTATAGTATTGGGTAAGAGTCATAAATTGGATGATATGGAGTATGAATGGGTAGGACTAAGATGTGCTGTAAGTCATGATCTTACACGTATTCCAAAATGTGTTCGGCTTTTGGTCCTCATCTCAGAAGATGATGTCAATGGACTTGTGTAAGTGTTGTCATCGTAGCAACCCTACTACATGTGTTATGGCTAAAATGAGAGAAAACGACTTGCCACCTTCCGCATCCATCTTTAGACGGGACATTGATGCCAGACCGAGTCCACTGCATGGATGAACCTGTTGAACCTCTCTGCTTCAGGAGGAGGAGCTATCCGACTCCTCCCTGTCTGGCCTGTCGTCCCCTGGAGGTCTGCTGGACCCGGAGCTGCTCCTGGAGCCCCACAAGCAGCCCAGGAGCCCAGGCAGCCACGCAGACCCTGAAGGTACCCCCTGCTCCCCTCCTGGTTAGGCCCTCGCTTTCATCCAGAGGTTCAGATTGGTCCGGAATGAGGTGCTTGGTGGATCCAGCTGACAGGTCACCTTTTTGGGCTTTGGTTTTGATATTAAAATGTGACAACTCTTTGCCTTTACCAATTTGAAGCAAGATTTTCAAGGTTTACCAGCTGGTATTGACATTGTTATGTGGTAATTACTATTGTGTCTGTCTGGTGTAAACGTATGATCAATGCAAGACGAGTGATCAGCCGGCTGCAATGCAAGAAGGGAAGATGCTGTTCTGTGAGGCCTCTAAACACACAGGTTTGACCTGGCAGTGAACTGGTTCATGTTCTGCAGCGTGGAGGAGTCAATGGCACAAGTGCCAGGTGGCGGCGGTGAGCGGGGAGCAGTGTGACAGCCTGCTGAGGATGTTCCCCGAGTTCCACAGCTGCAAAAGTCACATGGCTGCCTTCATCCTGCAGAGAGGTGAGCTCTGGGCCGCCCAGCCAGGGGCCATCTCATGGCTTTCGGTTGCTGTTGGTGATCGAGATAGACCAAATAAGTGGATAACTTTATCCTAGATCATATGAAAGTAGATGAGGCACTGCTGTCTGTGTTTACCTGGCTCCTCAAATGACGGAGCGATGTTCTGCTCTGCGCATGCGATCTGATTCTTATACGAGCAGCCAAAGGAACGCACCAGAGGGAATGAGGGAAACATCTCGTTACCATTTCACCTTTCGATCGCCGTGTGCGTGTGCGTGTGCGTGTGCGTGTGCGTGTGCGTGTGTGTGTGTGTGTGTGTGTGTGTGTGTGTGTGTGTGTGTGTGTGTGTGTGTGTGTTCCCCCCCCCCCCCCTGCAGAGGTGCTGGACACAGCCGGGGGGCGGTGCCAGCATTACGGTGTGGTGGCGCTGGGTTCGGGTCAGTCGAGCGTGGACGAGTGGCTCTGCTACAGCGGCACCATGGTCCAGGACTGCCACGCCGTGGCCATCGCCAGGCGCGCCCTCCAAAGGTCAGGGGTCACACCTACAGGCCCTGCTTGTACGTCATAGTGACGTTGACATTTTTTGCATGAAGCCTTTGTAGAGCTCACTTTTTAATGATGTATTTACTCAATGGAGTGTTGTGTGCCTTGCCCTTTGCCCATTGTGAAAGCTGTCTGTGGATAGAGATGTCTGAATCACCGTGGTGACAATGTTGGGGTTATTGATGAGACTTGTGTTGACATTTTTTAACATAGTCTTCTTGCCCTGTGGACCATTTGACCCTGTTGATGGCACCACATCGGAGCTTGCATCTCAGTTCCCTGGCAGACGGGCAGAAGGAGTGACTGGGATGTCGTTACACCGTGGCTGTCATTCAGCTCATTGTTCATTGTCCTGGTGGTCATTCTTGCCGGCATGCTACTGTGGGTGGATCATGCTGTTGCATTGAGTGAAACGAGTAGCAGTCCATCCAGAGTGTCTGTCAGATATCAATCTTCAACATCATGCTTAGACTTTATTAATGTCTCATACTTTTCAATGTTGAGTGAAACGCCTATTTAAAGTCCAGTGTGTCTTGTTGTTAAAACAACACCATTGGAGACCCCTACCAAGCAGTTCTCTCTGTGTCTTTAGAGTAGACGTTTAGGCGTTACAATAGCTGGTGCATTATTGATGCTATATTAACGTATGCATCGGCCCTAGCGATGACAACGTCCTGGCGACAGCGTGACGAGGGAGTCGCCCACTCTGTGGTTGTCCTCCAGGTATCTGTACAAGCAGCTTCTCGTCTTCTTCGACCACAACCCCAAGTCCAGGGACGCCAGCATCTTTGAGCGCCGTGCGGACTACAGTCAGCTCCAGCTCAAACCCAACATCCACCTGCACCTGTACACCAACCAGCCGCCTGACGGCAGCGCTAAGAACTTCAACTTCCAGTAAGTCGGCCTGTTTTTCTCTTGTGGATGATCAGAAGTCATGACTACATCTGGCTTGCAGCTGGTAAGATCTCTGAGGTGTAAAGCGAGAGAGCAGAAGAGAGAATGATAATACGTGATTTTCCATCTGCTACTGATTTCTGCAGGGAAGTAAGCTGCTGTTCACTCAGACTTGGTATTTTAAGCCACAGTTTATACTATATATAGTGTAGGAATATAATACATCCATAGTTATCTAATTACAATAAGACATTTAAATCATCAAGGAATGCCAAATAAATTGAAGACCAAACTGCGCCACACTTGACCCCAATCACTGGGGATCACTGGTGAGAATACACCACAGACCACAATGTGGTCTGGGACTGTATAGACCTTAATATAGGCATACTAAACTCATTTGTTTAGTGGTGTTTTTCAATCACTATCAGGGGATAGTGCCTGCTGGTGACTGGTGTGCTTCTGTGGTTCATATCCACAAAAATACTGTTCTCTGGCCAGCCCACCCAGCATCCTTGTTGAGCACACTGTGAACACTGCATTGAATAGCTCAGTGCTCTAAATATAATAGCACAGATCAATGGAAATATGCTTCTTCAGAAATAAAAAAGCATGTCATACGGAATGACATCAAATAAATATGTTGTATGTAACGTGTTTAAAAAGTAAATCGCATCCTCTTGAGTGTCACGATCAGCCGATGTGGGGACTGAACCCAGACCCTCCCAGCTCTGTACGCTGCAGGCTGTGGAGTGACCCTGAATCAGAGGATGTGGGGACTGAACCCAGACCCTCCCAGCTCTGTACGCTGCAGGCCGGGGAGCGACCCTGAATCTCAGCCACACTGGGGCCAACGCCTGGGCCCGCTGTGAGCACTGAAGTGATATTGTACTTCAAATAAAAGATTTGTTTTAACTGAACCATTTTAGAAATTAAAAGAAAAAGAAATATTTGTAAATTAAAAATATCAACGCCAACCGAATGTTAGTTTTGAGACAGCGCTGTTTTGAAAAGTTCCATGGTGGTGGAAAGAAGCATGCAGCAGTTCTAACAAATGACACTCAAGTGATGGCTCTTCAATCCCACCTTTTTAAGTGTTGTTCACCAAGTCTGAGTCAAGTGATATTCTAGGTGCTGGGTATATTAAAAAAAATATGTAAATGTTGCCTGTGGGTTTTAAAAAATATTAAAATGAGCTGCTCTAAAGCTGTCTCAGATAGTCCAGTCATAATGTTAGCATATGATTTTGGCGACACTGGAGCATACTCCTACAATTCATCTTTTACTCCCCTGTACCAACACTCTGATATGCCAGGGTCAATGGTGCGTTCATTTATTATACATATCCATCAAATATAGCATCATTTATTAATTGAATGAATGGCTTCATTCAATATTTTTGGTCTTTTTTTTTTTTTTTTCAACCTCCATACTGGTGTGAGCAATTTTCAGTGTTTCAAAGAAAAAATCCTGTTCTCATCAAATCTCTCCAACCACAAGAAAATACAAAAACCCTGAAATGTCATGTGGGGCCAGAAGGTTGCAGTATGGTGTCCTCCATAGGGCCGTCTCCTAAAAGTCCACTGGTTCTTCAGAGAGCCCCCGAGTCGACAGGAACCTCATTACATATTAATCAAGGAAAAGAGACAATAATTATTTGCCTGCAGAAGTAGTAGTGCTTCACAAGGAGACGTGGGCTTGTTGAATCTAATGAGCCCTTTATTTTATTTTTGAAAATGTTGAATTGAAAACCATGAGTGGCCATATAATCCAACTGACGGATCGGAGTCAGCTAACAGTCTTGCCCTGCAAATCAGTCGCACACCTCAAAAGAACGTTCATTCACAAACTCTGAACAACTGCCATGGGCAAAATGAGGTCATGATGTCGCCATTTTCAAAACTATTAGTCTCACGTTCACATCCGCAGTTTGTGTGGGCGTACCAACAAGACC
>JAXIVH010000018.1:6509978-6522478 GCA_036785325.1 Urophycis tenuis | reverse complement strand
TAGTCAGGGAAAACGGTACAGACACTAACTAAATAACAAACAAAAAGTGGTAAGATGTGTTGTTTGCTTTTGATTGATTGATCAGGTCCTGGCTGGAGCGCATTTGCATTTGAAAGTTTATCAAGCATGACCACTGGCTTTCCATGTGCGTTCTGGGTCTGCAGATGAATGTTGTTGGTTGTGTGGAAGGACCAATATATTTGGTCAAGTGAAGTGAAAGTATGATACTAAGAGATTGTAGCTCGTAGGAGCCCACCTGAACATTTAGACACCAAAGTGGTTCTACCATGCTAGGTAAGCCCCCTGGGGACTGAACTGTGTAACAAACGTACAGTGAAATAGACCTAAAGGATGACGCCACAATGCAGCAACTTTTATTTTCGCATGGCCTCAAGTGACACACGCATTGTATTTAAAGGTACGTAGAGAAGTCTGTTTGGTAGTTGGATGGTAGTGGTTACACTGTCCCTGGCTACCAAGTTGAGGCTGTTGGAAGGTGGAGATTGGGCTGTGAGACGTGGACTGTGATTGGTGATCTGGTTTTTACACTCCAAACTGTTTGAAATGATTCACATGGAGCCTCACTTACAACGGCACGGCTGTGTTTGAACCAGGAGTGCACAACTAGTGCCTACTAAATATATTCTCCATCATAATCAGTGTCGGGGATTTTTCTGATTACATTTCCCAGTGCCTCACCAACCTGTTGCCTGGCAACCAAACTCTGGGCTATTTGTGTATGAACTAGTGATATTCAACAACGGCCTAATATTTCACATGGTCATTCAAATCTAGTGTTGAAGTGTCTAGTGGAAGTGATCTCATTTATGATGATGCTTTATATTCATACTCGTTAATTTCCATTCATTTAACAAAGATGGATGAATCATACTACATGGGTATGATGGGGTCAATGGTCTCCTTTTTCCATCCAACAGGCCTACTTCAATGACGAGGCAGGTCGCTATAACCATTGTGTAGTTTACCTGGGTCTCATACAAATCTATTATTCTACATGCAATGGGACCAGAAAGACCAGGACCATCTAGCAGGGATGTTTTATTGCACTACAGAAGATAAACCCCATCAGGTCTGTTTCTCCTTCTACATCTACGGTTTGCATGGTGAGTCTGGGGGCTCTACGGAGGAGACGGGGCGGTGCGCTGTCCGTGCGGCGTGAAGCGCTGGTGGGCCTGTGGGCCAGGAGAGCCCCCCGCCTGGCCCCCCACCTGGGCCCCCACCTGGGCCCGTGGCAACGCCAAGGCATTCACCAGCAGCGCTGGAAGAGAAGGCACATCCAGTGAGATGGGCCAGCACCTAAGGAGAGTCCTGCTTGAAGCACTTAAACTGCAAGACATGCAAATGTAAAACATGACACTCAGGGACCCTAGCATATGTTTCAGAGGTGAGAGAGGGCTCACAAAGCACATCGTCTGAGGATGGCTTAAAGGGATATTCCGCCATTTTTGGAAATAAGCTCATTTTCCACCTTCCCTCGAGCAAAAAAATCGATCTTTACCCTTTTCCCGTTCATCCAGCCGTTCTGTGAGTCTGGCGGTACAACTTTTAGCTGTAGCTTAGCATAGATCATTGAATCGGATTAGACCATTCGCATCTCGCCCGCTTAGAAGTGACTACGATTTCCGGAATTTTCCCATTTAAAACTTGTCTATTCTCAAGTTTGAAAGTGCAATAAGACCGACGGAAAATGAAACGTGGCGATTTTCTAGGCTGATTTTACCCGGAACTATACTCTCATTCTGGCGTAATAATCAAGGAAAGTTGCAAAGGTACCATGGGCGCAGTGATATGACACAGCGCCTCAATAGTCCCTGTAGGCTTCTTCCGGCAATACAACCAACGTGATTACCTGCTATTACCGGTGGTATACCGGGACTATACTTTGAGGCGCGTCATATCACTTCTAAGCGGGCGAGATGCTAATGGTCTAATGCGATTCAATGATCTATGCTAAGCTACAGCTTAAAGTTGTACCGCCAGACTCACAGAACGGCTGGATGAACGGGAAAAGGGTAAAGATCGATTGTTTTGCTCGAGGGAAGGTGGAAAATTAGCTTATTTCCAAAAATGGCGGAATATCCCTTTAAGACTCCCCCAGAGGGTCCCCCAGGACCTCCCTACCCAGGTGGGGTCTCCTGCTGGAGGGGTCACTCTGCTCCGAGGAGGCCGAGGTGCTGGAGGTGCCGTCCGAGGCGCCGGACTTGACTGAGCGGAAGGACTGGCCTAGTGGTGCCGGCGGGCTGGAGCGACCGGCCGGCCCTGCAGACGCAGTGTGGCTCCAGTCTGAGCGCAAACACACACTGGTTAGGAAACATACAGCAGTACATACACCAGTACATACACCAGTCAGACAACACTCACTGGTTAGGAAACATACACCAGTACATACACCAGTCAGACAACACACACTGGTTAGAAAACATACAGCAGTACATACATCAGTCAGACAATACACACGCTGGTTAAACAACAATAATATACACCAGTAAAACTATATAAACTGGTGAAAAAATTAATATACACCAGTAAAACTATATAAACTGGTGAAAAAATTAATATACACCGGTTAAATTAAACACTGGTAAAAAAAAAATGATATATGTTGGTAAAACAAAAGTGATAGCCTGGTGAAACAATACTGAAACAATACCCACGAGTGAATCAATACCCACACACTCATGAACAAAACTAATATACAGCAGTAAAACAAAACAATTCACATGGATGAAACAACGGCAGTAAAACAAGACAGTCAAACAAAATGGTGAAACAAAATGTTCCACCGAGTGATTTTGTTAACTACTTTATAAAAAAGATAGATGACATCCACTGCTCATTTCCCAGCCACCTGTTGTCACCACCTGTGCTGTTGTCAGCCATTGCTCTCCTGTTCCAACTTCTGTCCACCTCTCACCCCGATGAGCAACGATCCCATGTCACCTCCCAGCCGCCTGCGCTGCCCACCCCCGCTCACCTTCCTCAGTCTATCACTCCTCCCCTTCCTCCCCCATCTCATGAACACCTCTTTGACAACTGGTTGTTTTCACACTCTTACAGTGTGAAAACCCATCTGATGTAAAGAACCACCGACCCGTCTCTCTTCTACCATGAATCTCCAAAACGTGTACAACTTGTATGTGTATTGTTTTTTTCCAAGCTCTCTGCATCCCTCCTCCAGAACAACCTTATGGACCCAGTCCAGCTTCAAGGCAGACCACTCAGCTGCTCTCCTTGTCGCCACACTGCTAGAACGTCCTCCCTCTCCTCTGCTGTCATTCTGCTGGACTGTTCAGCAGCCTTGGACCATTGTGAACCACCAGATCCTCCTCTCCACCCTCCAACAACTGGGAGTCTCATTCTCTGCACTCTCCCTGTTCACGTCCTACCTCACAGCCTGCACTTACAGGGTGACCTGGAGAGGATCTGGTAGAAGCACAACTCTCTGCTTGTCTGGCCAACATCTCCCTCTGGATGTTGACACGCCCCCTGATGCTCAATCTGGACAAGACTGAACTGCTCTTCCTTCCAGAGAAGGTATCTCCCATCCACTACCTGTCAATCAGTATTGATGACTGTGGTGCCTGGGACACAGACAGCAAGGAGCATGGGTGTGAAACGGAATGACCAGCTGTCCTTTGCTGCAAACATCACCACGGCCTCCCGCTCCTGCAGATTGACGCTGTTCAATATCGTTGGTAACCCAGAAGGCCCCCCAGGTTCTGGTCCAGGCTCTGGCCATCTCTCGCCTTCACTACTGCAACTCCCCTCGTGCTGGTCGCCTGCATGCACCATTCGTCTTCTGCAGCTCATGCAGAATGCGGCAGCTTAACTGCATTCAGCGTCATCGTTGAATGCAGTTACCGTAAGTCGCTTCAAACAAAAGTATCTGCTAAATGAATGTACTGTAATGTTATGGACACACTGGTAAAACTACACACACTAGTGAATCAACACAGTGATAGACACTGGTAAAACAACACACACACAGGACACTGGTGAAACAATACACACTGGTAATACAGTAATACAAACTGGTAAAACAATACACATTTTTAAAACCATACAATAATACAGACTGGTACAAACAGTGGTAAAACAAAATAAATGCACACTGATGAACAAGTACATATACACTCACAGGTTAAACAGATACATATACACACACTAGTACACACACTGAAAAGGCAAACACACAGTGAAAAAACTGAAATACCGCAGTTTGTATCAGATGGTCTTTACTCGGCTCAGTAAAGGTGAGGCCTTCGATAGTGACCATGCTACATTGCTCAGGCTTGGTTCACTATGCTATCACCATGCTATCACCATGCTATCACCATGTTATCACCATGCTGTCACCGTGCTATCACCATGCTGTCACCATGCTATCACCATGCTGTCACCATGTTATCACCATGCTGTCACCATGCTATCACCATGCTGTCACCATGCTATCACCATGCTGTCACCATGTTATCACCATGCTGTCACCATGCTATCACCATGCTGTCACCATGCTATCACCATGCTGTCACCATGTTATCACCATGCTGTCACCATGCTATCACCATGCTGTCACCATGCTATCACCATGCTGTCACCATGTTATCACCATGCTGTCACCATGCTATCACCATGCTATCACCATGCTGTCACCATGTTATCACCATGCTGTCACCATGCTATCACCATGCTGTCACCATGCTATCACCATGCTATCACCATGCTGTCACCATGCGGTCACCGTGCTGTCACCGTGCTATCACCGTGCTATCACCGTGCTATCACCGTGCTATCACCGTGCTATCACCATGCTATCACCATGCTATCACCATACGTCTTTGGTTCTCCATTTGTGTCACCTCACATCTGACTACTCTGCTCCAGTAGGATACTGGTACCAAAGCAGTAATAATAAGAACAACATACATATGGGTAGCATATTCAATACAGAACACAATGCAGCTCAGAGTGCTTCACATCTAATATCAGAACCATTGGAGTGGATACAGTGTAACCCGGGCTGCGGCCGTACCAGAGTCATCCTCCAGGCCAAGGCAGCCGAAGCACAGATGGACCCTCCACTGTTTGCGGACGTTCTCCTTCATCAGGCAGTGGAAGATGAAGACAAACAGCCCTGGAATGTAGATGAGTAACCAACACAGCAAATGAGGATGAAAAAGCATTTTTGCGTAAACTCTGGGCTGCTCTTGTGTATTTCTTCAAAAGCCCAAAATGCTGTTGTGGGTTCACAAGAACACACAGGGTGAATAACCAAAATACAAACACCACACCAGGGTTCAAAGCTAATGAGCTGATGAGGTGGATGCTGTTACCCACAGCATCCTCACCCAGTCGGAGTCTAAGGATGGCTGGGAGTGGACCACCATGAAGCCAGACTGCTATACTGATCCATCAGAGTGAATCCACTAGCATGCCCCCTCTCTCCCAGGTGTCGGGGAGAGAGGGACCTGACCTTGCAGGCTGTTGAAGCCAGAGAACAGGTAGAGCATGGGCACCCTGGCGGGGCCCCAGGTGAAGAAGCCCGTGGTCCAGGTGAGTCCCAGCAGCAGGGTGAGGCTGGCCACGCCCCTCAGGTCTCGCAGCAGCCCGCCACTGATGCCCGCTGGCCGGTTGGACCGCATGTGATGGATCTGTATCAGCACCACCACAAACACCTGCAGAGAGAGAGAGAGACATCAGCACCACCACAAACACCTGCAGAGAGAGAGAGAGACATCAGCACCACCACAAACACCTGCAGAGAGAGAGAGAGACATCAGCACCACCACAAACACCTGCAGAGAGAGAGAGAGACATCAGCACCACCACAAACTCCTGCAGAGAGAGAGAGACAGCAAGAGTGAGAGAGAGAGAGAGAGAAAGACATCACACCATTACAAACACCTGTAGAGAGAGAGACAGAGAGAGAGAGAGAGAAAGACATCACACCATTACAAACACCTGTAGAGAGAGAGCGACAGAGAGAGAGAGAGAGAGAGAGAGAGAGAGAGAGAGAGACAACAGCACCACTACAAACACCTGCAGAGAGAGAGAGAGAGAACAGCACCACTACAAACACCTGCAGAGAGAGAGAGAGAGAGAGAGAGAGAGAGACAACAGCACCACCACAATCATGATGAAATCAACAAAGTGATCAAATATGATGAAATAACCTCAGTGAAGTACAGTAGTACATAGACAAATATGCTGATAGGTATTGCACCTAGTAGATCTAAAATACTCATCTTTATTCCAAACATGGAGGCTGTTGTGCCCAGCAAGGCGTGTCTATATTACCGCTATGTTGAAGAGGAACACCATCACAGCGTAGCCCACCACCGTCACGTAGAAGGTGCTGTCGTCTTGGATCCAACAGCTGCTTGAACACAAGCGTACAGCTGACAGTGTTGTTGTGGATCAGGCAGTGCTTCAACCACTCAGCTTGGACAGCAGGAATCACACAAAGGATGATGGGTGCTCTTTGATCTCTGTTCACCGTACGGTGTGCTGTGTCGTACAATTTGAAGCATACATTCATTTTTATTTTCATCTTCATGTCATTCCCACCGTAGAACTCCTCAAACTCACAAGTCCTTGTTGTCGTGCAGAATCTTCATGCCAGCCGTGTCTGTGGAGAGATGGCTGCCGTAGGCGTCTCTGTTCACCACCAGCACCAGCAGACACACCACCAGGGGAAGACCTGGAGTAGCAGTGCAATGAGAGTCACAGTGTAATGGTAAGGGAACAGCCAGCTCCAAACCAATGTCATGTTCATGTGATGAAGCTAGCCTCCATATAATGCCATGTGTAATATAGGCCTCACTCAACTGTAATTGAGATAGCCTCAATAAAATGTAATGTTAATGTAATGTAGTCAGCCTCAATATAATTTAATGTTAACGTACTGTGGCCAGCCTCAATATAATTTAATGTTAATGTAATTTAGCTAGCTTACAATATAATGTCATGATAATTAAATGGAAGTAACCTCAATATCATAGCAATGATAACGTAATGTTATCATATTAAGCTAAGCATAAGCTATAAGCTAACCTCATCATAGGACTACCCATAGAGCGATCCAACTAACTAACAAAGTAACTAACTAACCTCAATCTAATCACATTTCTGATCTAATGGAAAAATACCATGAGCTTGATGCACTATGCAACATGATACCATTAATGCAATATGATACCATGTTGAATTGAATTATTGAATTGGAAGAGCTGCTTAGATTTTGTACTGCTTATTGGACACCATTTGTTCATTTATTTGTTTCCAACTGCTTACTATTCAGGAAAACACTTTTAACCAAAGCATGTACACAGTGAATTCCCTCATTCATTCACTAAGGAGCAGGAAGGGGCTAGACTTGGTCCTCGTGGATGTCTACAGGAAAGTTGTGGACGTTGGGGATCAAACTGGGTGACTTTCAGCCAGGAGTCAACGTGAAAGAAATTACCATAATTTCAGCCAAATGTATTTTTTCATTAAAGTTATTACAACACCATACCACTGCAACATCTCCCATACAAATTATTCTCCACTGCTACAATATTTGATCAACAAGTAATATGGAGGGAGCAAAGACATTTGTTTCATTTTGCAGCATGGCCTAGTTCAGCTCAAAGCCTGGCCGGCTGTGACCGTACAGTGAAAACCCAAACACAGACATTTACTGTGAAATATGAATGTGAAATATTCATCTAAAACCCAGTGAGTTTCTGGTCATTATTTATGGGGCATGTTTTGCTCCTCTCTTCATCTTTTTAGAAATATTCCTTCAACTATACAGATTATATCCACAGCTACGAGTCACCAGAGTGCAGTTTTCATATTCCTTAGAATCCGAGATGGTAATATGAACACAAGAGCAACATTTTTCATTTCACTCGAAGATGGAACATTTTCCACAGTCCAACATGCAAATATATGCAAATACGTTTCACTCCATTGGGGCTGGATGGAGGCCATGGGGGTGTTTCATATTCATAGATCCCGGTGTTCTCAATACGCCTAAAGTTTGCACAGAGGGCAGTAAGCCATTTCCTATGTCTTTTTTCAATGGAGAAACCTGAATTTAGCATTTGTGTATTTGTGTGTTTGTGGAGGGAGACGAGAGGGGGCGGGGGAGGGGGGGGGGGGGGGGGGGGGGGTGTGGCTCTCGAAAACCCATTGAGAGGACAGGTGAGTTTCATGGCTCCTTCTGCTGTGGCCTTCAACGCACTGCCACGACAAACACGTTAACAATACATGCACATGTGTTGTCATCGAGTTGACAACACATGTGCAGCATGTAGGAAAATGCGCTGCCCATTCAGACAGAGTAACACAACACACGTGTGTGCACACGCTGGAGCGTGTGAGCGTGTGACAACACACGCAGTGGCTCACCCCAGCCCAGGGCGCAGAACTTGAGGATGTAGGAGGGCACGTAGACGTTGAAGACCTTGACCAGGGCCAGGTACATGTGGACCGCCTCCAGGCCCATCCAGGTGAAGGACGCCAACAGGAAGTAGTGCAGGGCGCTGGCCACGCCCACACACAGGCCGTACACACCCCAGGACGACAGCCAGGAGTTGAGCAGGAACACCAGGTTGAGGGAGAGCAGCGCCAGAGACAGGTTGATGAGGATCTGGGAGGGGTAGTCCCGACGCAGCTTCCTGAGGGAGAGACAGGGAGAGAGAGACAGGTTGATGAGGATCTGGGAGGGGTAGTCCCGACGCAGCTTCCTGAGGGAGAGACAGGGAGAGAGAGACAGGTTGTTGGGTAGTCCCGACACAGCTTCCTGAGGGAGAGACAGGGAGAGAGAGACAGGTTGTTGGGTAGTCCCGACACAGCTTCCTGAGGGAGAGACAGGGAGAGAGAGACAGGTTGTTGGGTAGTCCCGACACAGCTTCCTGAGGGAGAGACAGGGAGAGAGAGACAGGTTGTTGGGTAGTCCCGACACAGCTTCCTGAGGGAGAGACAGGGAGAGAGAGACAGGTTGTTGGGTAGTCCCGACACAGCTTCCTGAGGGAGAGACAGGGAGAGAGACAGGGAGACAGATAGACAGACAGACGAGAGAGAAGGTGAGTGCGATAGAGAGAATTAGTTATTTGACTAATGTAACTAAGTCTAAGTCTGTAAGGAAGTCTGTGGTATATATTTTTTATGAGCCATTCCACAAATCTTATATTTGCATTTCTAGTGTGTAAAATTTTCATATAAACAACCTATTACCAAAATGAAATAATAGACTTATAATATGTCATATATTAACTGCATTTACTGTAAACTAGGCTCAATAATCCTAGAAAATATATTAACATTTAATTGAAACTCAATCAAAACACAATTTATTCATTTAGCAG
Source organism: Urophycis tenuis (assembly GCA_036785325.1). Lineage (NCBI taxonomy): Eukaryota > Metazoa > Chordata > Actinopteri > Gadiformes > Phycidae > Urophycis > Urophycis tenuis. The sequence continues at coordinate 6,513,101 of JAXIVH010000018.1, read as the reverse complement.
ATACTTTTTACCCAGAGAGACCTGCAGTCCGCTCAGATGCATGTTATTACTTAGGAGCATCTCGCTCCAGGAGGGCTGCAGGATGCACACCTGCAGGGGGAGAACCCAGACCCCAGGACTGGGAGTCAAACACCGAACCCAGACCCCAGGACTGGGAGTCAAACACCGAGCCCAGACCCCCAGGACTGGGAGTCAAACACCGAGCCCTGACCCCCAGGACTGGGAGTCAAACACCGAGCCCAGACCCTCAGGACTGGGAGTCAAACACCGAGCCCAGACCTCAGGACTGGGAGTCAAACACCGAGCACTGACCCCCAGGACTGGGAGTCAAACACCGAGCACTGACCCTCAGGACTGGGAGTCAAACACCGAGCCCAGACCCGAAGGCCTGGGAGTCAAACACCGAGCCCAGACCCCAGGACTGGGAGTCAAACACCGAGCCCAGACCCGAAGGCCTGGGAGTCAAACACCGAGCCCAGACCCCCAGGACTGGGAGTCAAACACCGAGCCCAGACCTCAGGACTGGGAGTCAAACACCGAGCCCAGACCCCAGGACTGGGAGTCAAACACCGAGCCCAGACCCCAGGACTGGGAGTCAAACACCCAGCCCAGACCCCAGGACTGGGAGTCAAACACCGAGCCCAGACCCCAGGACTGGGAGTCAAACACCGAGCCCAGACCCCAGGACTGGGAGTCAAACACCGAGCCCAGACCCTCAGGACTGGGAGTCAAACACCGAGCCCAGACCCGAAGGCCTGGGAGTCAAACACCGAGCCCAGACCCCAGGACTGGGAGTCAAACACCGAGCCCAGACCCGAAGGCCTGGGAGTCAAACACCGAGCCCAGACCCCCAGGACTGGGAGTCAAACACCGAGCCCAGACCTCAGGACTGGGAGTCAAACACCGAGCCCAGACCCCAGGACTGGGAGTCAAACACCGAGCCCAGACCCCAGGACTGGGAGTCAAACACCCAGCCCAGACCCCAGGACTGGGAGTCAAACACCGAGCCCAGACCCCAGGACTGGGAGTCAAACACCGAGCCCAGACCCCAGGACTGGGAGTCAAACACCGAGCCCAGACCCCAGGACTGGGAGTCAAACACCCAGCCCAGACCCCAGGACTGGGAGTCAAACACCGAGCCCAGACCCCAGGACTGGGAGTCAAACACCCAGCCCAGACCCCAGGACTGGGAGTCAAACACCGAGCCCAGACCCCAGGACTGGGAGTCAAACACCGAGCCCAGACCCCAGGACTGGGAGTCAAACACCGAGCCCTGGCCCTCAGGACTGGGAGTCAAACACCGAGCCCTGGCCCTCAGGACTGGGAGTCAAACACCGAGCCCTGGCCCTCCTGCCCCCGAGACTCAACCCTCAGCAGCCTCTCACTGGAAGGCGGTGTACGTGAGGACGGTGAGGCCCAGGAAGAGTGAGGACAGCCCGCAGCCCACGTAGGTGACGATGGTCAGCGCCATCTCAGTGGTGGGGTCCAGCTCTGTCCTTGACACGTCCTGCCAAACACACACCGTATTAACACTCAATACCACACGCACTAATACCAACCCTTTGCTGCTATACTGTTATTGTACAGCTATGGACCTAGCATCTACTTGTGTGCTATAACAACCGCGAGGACAAGAGCACATGGTCTGTATATGAATACGGTTGGCGTGTGCTGTGGGACATGCATACCAACAGCACTCCAAAGTGTGTGAGGTGGTCACACAGACAGGTGGTGTAGAGGAGGCTGGTGTTGTGTGTCCTGCAGCCGTGACTGTCCCAGCCGCCATGACCGTCTGCACCCAGAAACACATGTTATAAAGCAGTGTCCTTCATCGTCACCATCGTCACCACCGGGTCATCCTGACTGCTCATGACTTCTGTGTTGTCTTGATGACTCCAAAACATAATTCAGAATTCCACTGAAGATGTTTCAACTGCTGGTATTCCATTTATTTCATACACCAAGTTAAAAAATATATGTTTACAATATATATACAGTATACTGTATACTGTATACTGTGCCATATTTTCCTCTCCCCCTTTCTCTCTCTACTTCGGCAAATTGAATAATATTCTATTGAAGAAGATTTATATATATATATATATATATATATATATATATATATATATATATATATATAGAGAGAGAGAGAGAGAGATTACTATTATTATTATTATTATTATATATAATAATAATATAATAGATAATATTATTATCATCTTTGTTATATATCAATCGTTGATGTTTATATCATTCATATGTATATGTTAATAGACCTACTATTTCTGTTGAAGTTCCAGTAGGCACACTGCACGTTCTTGTTGAGCTTTGACAGAAAGAAACACATACTATCGTAGGATGTATGCAAGCACCGCCATCAACAAAAAACTACAAATGTAGGCATTGTCTCTAGTACAGAATACTAAGACAGAGCATGAGCCTACTGTATTGGGTACAAGATGGTGGAGCATGATCTCCACACCCTGATCCAGGTCTGTGATTGGACGGCTGGCATTGGTCACGCTGGCTGCCACCACAAAGGTGTTGAGCATCTGGCCGCGCTGAACACTCTGGCAGAAGGGTAACCAACAAGCTACACTGGTGCAGAGCAATATGGTAACATGATGCCTTCAGCTGGGGCATATATCACTGCCATTAAAGGCGAACAGTAAACGGTGAACCACAATAATATGAATTACTTTCTTAATCCCTGTTAGTTTAAAGTGGCTTCCATTCATCCATTATCCTGCCGAAGCCAGAACAAGTACAGAACTGAAGAAAGCCCAGTTAAGCATCATTTCATCTTCTAAAATATTACAAGAAGAGGCATACAGTATATACCTCTGGCACCTTGAAGAGCATTTGGCTGCCAAAGAACTGGAACAGTACTCTGGGTGGGTCCAGGCCGGGGGGCGCTGGCGGAGGGAAGCTGTGGTTGAGCGCAGAAGGCAGAGAGATGAAGGCCACGGTGCCGATGAATGGCAGCGTATTGATGTGTATCTGCAGCAGAGACAAACACCACCATGTGGTGAAGGGTGGCCTCCTGTATCCATCATCACGCACACAGACTGCACAAGAAGCTCTCATCCTCACATCAACGCTGTTATGGCATCTGAATCGCCT
>JAXIVH010000018.1:6494978-6504978 GCA_036785325.1 Urophycis tenuis | reverse complement strand
TATCTGCCTACTTTACTGTATAATACTTATATGCACATGGGCTTTACTCCTGCACATCTGTATCATATCTTGTGATCATCATTGCTGCCATAGCTTCATCAGCGCTCTTGTACAACTCTCCAGTCTACGTATGATGTAGACACACTTTCTATTTCTCCAATGCTGCTTCATATATTTTTATTCTTTATTTTTCATTCTCCATTGCTGCTCTTACTAAATCTGTGATGTCCCGATTTTACTGTGCTTATTGTATTTTTTTTTCATTGTATTTTATTTAACTATTTTCTTTGATTTTCCCTCCATCTTGGAATGAGCCTCGTCCAATGCATTTCATTGTGCAGTATGACTGTAAATGATGCTGCACAGTTGACAATAAAGGACTTGAATCTTGATTCTTGTCTACCTGCCTACCTACTGTATACCTACCGGCCAACCTTTCTACCTGCCAGCTTACCTGCTGAGCTACCTACCTATTGACATACCTGTCTCCTTACCTGTCAGCCTGCACACTGGTCTTCACAAGAACCTGGAGGTTCAGTACCATCATCCTGTCACTGGGCAGTATGTTTCTGAGCTGTGGACATTTTAAAACATTTGCATCTGTTCATTTTGTTATTCCCAAAGTAGAAGAAGCTAAGGAAGAAATGATCGGTAGGAGAAGTTTCATATTTGTAAAGAATGAATCAGAGTAACAAACCCAAGTGTGGAGAAGGCCCTCAGGGCTGCCCGCCCCCTCCAAAGACACGTTGACTTGGACGTCAAAGTACAGCTCTGCCCAGGAGAAGGAACAAGCACAGGGAGACCGATGGCTGCCGTGAGCAGATTGGTACGGTGCACACAAGGCAGGACATGGTGAATGACTCAGATGCACTGCCACATATGAACATGATATGAAGTGCATGCGGATCCTTCTTTTCCAATTATCAACCGTGATTGGCTTGACTTGTAGCTTTAGTTATAGCTATACTATACTGGCAACTGTTACTGTCATTTCCCTACAGTGTATGTGTGTCGTGGATGGATGGATGATAGATGGATGGACAGATAGATGGATGGATGATAGATGGATGGATCATTGTACATACCAGACAGTGTGTTGAAGGTGGAGACTGGGGTTGTACTGGCAGTGCTTGCCGTGGCGTCGATGATGCTGCTGGTGGCTACGGGGCTGAAGGTTTTGGGTTTGGTGCTGAAGGTGTTGGTGGGCCCAGCGGTGGTTGGGGTGGAGATGGGAGTTGATGTTGTGGTTTTCAAGGTGCTAGTTGTGGTGACCGAAGAGTTTGTCACTGGGAGAATTGGAGCTCCAGAGCTACAGGAGAAGGCGTCTGTAGAGACACGGCAGACACTGTGTTACTGAACACGGAGGGTGTCTTTACAAACTCCCCAGGCAACGGTGGACATTTGTGTTTGACTCGTGCAACCACGTTGGCCAGAGAGGTCTTCAGCTTCACAGTACATTCACGATACAAAAGTATTAAATATACTTATCACAGTATAAAAAGTTAAGTACGTATCAATTTGTGTGCGTTATGATTCCCTATTCTCTGAGTACCCCGGGTTGCCAGATATGAAACTGATTGGCACACAAACACCCAGCGTGCTGCAGCCATGGAGGCAGGTAAACAAACTGGATCAACTGAGATTGGACTGATCCAGCCTAAAACAAACCTTGTCCTTGTTTCAGCATGACCAGAGCCGTGTTGCATATGAAAGATGGAGACAGCTTAGAGCCCAGAAGAATTTGAAGATGGATACCACATTATCCTTTTTTTGTCATTTGCAAACAATAAATTTATTGGGAACATGTACGAGCTGATCAATGTACAGCGTATGACAGTGTATTGTCAAAATAAAATAATTCCACATATTTGCAAATATAATGTTGCGCTCAGCATGTCTTGCACTTGTATTCACTCAGTGTCCTAAACCTGGCAACCTGCTGGCATGTGTTCGCTCAGTTTCCTAAACCTGGCAACCTGGTGGCATGTGTTCGCTCAGTGTCCTAAACCTGGCAACCTGCTGGCATGTGTTCTCTCACTGTCCTAAACCTGGCAACCTGCTGGCATGTGTTCGCTCAGTGTCCTAAACCTGGCAACCTGCTGGCATGTGTTCTCTCACTGTCCTAAACCTGGCAACCTGTGTGAACTTGGAGTCTGGAGAGGAGGGCCTGGAGAGACAACTCTCTCTACAAGGTGAAGTTGGACTTCGAGAACCCTTTTACACGCTCAGAGTCAATGTTATGCACAACTTGACCTCATATTTTGATATGATTATTATGTACTGTATAAACCTTAGGGCTAAACCTTAAAAATGTGTAGGCCTAGATAATGTATTGTAAATAACATGAATGCATAATAAGCGAATAGGGTGGAAAAGAATGATGTACAGTATGTCTATGTGCATGTGTGTGTGTGTTGTTCCTCTACCGATAGGGGTGGTGTAGATGCTTCTCTGGTCAGAATGTATCACCAGGACCCCTGGCTTGTTGTACTTAGCGCTCAGCAGGTCAAAGACGTTCCTCTGCACCGCGGCCACATCCTGGCAGGGGATCACGTTCAGATGAGCCAGGCAGCGGAACCTGCAGAGGCACCGCCACACAGCTCAGCCCATGCTGTGTGTTCATCAACAGAGAGCAGGGCTTCCCAGCCTCTGCCGGCCATTGGCCCCACCATTCATCAGCTGGGACGTTAGTGCAACCCCCCACTTTCACACAAATCGCTTCAGTCCTTTCATCCGCCTGTAATATCAATGTCTCTATGAATGCATTGCACCACACGAAGTGATTGGTAATTTCCTTGTGGCAATCATAATGTTTCACAAAGACATTCAAAGACATTTGCGAAATATTATGATTGCATTATGATTGCCATATATATACTTACTATTTTTTACTTAATTACATATTAGGATGCACTGTCATTAAGAACATTTACCTTGTTAAATCACCTGCCCACCTCTGCTGGTGAGGATTATGATTGTGGTCACCGTTTGACTAAATTGGAGGGACATGATTTGCAAAAGACACAATAGAAACATTTGTCAGTAAATGTTATGGTGATTATACTTTATTATATGGTAATGCGAAATTATACAGTCTCTATATCTAATTATATGGCATACAAATCTTACAGTCTCTATACCTTTTCAGAGCTATCGTCAGACACCAACCTGTGAGGGAGAATTCATTTAGTTGTGTAATTAAGTTTTTTAATTTGTAGTTCAAACACACACTTAACTTTAGTGATATGCGTTAAAACATCTGAAAAGACTTTATGGTTGGACGTGCGTTCATACCTGGGCATCTGTGACACAGACACTAAGTGTAAGTAGATGGTAGGCGCCAACACATCTCTGAGCTGAGGCAATAGACGAGCGAACAGTGAGTACACAACATCAAGGAGACAGCCTGATATGACTGCAAAGTAAACATCTAGGGATGGGTAGGTAGTGCTAATTAACATAAACTACAAATACTATAATGTGATGCAAACAGAAATGACAGGTTTTCTGCAGCGTATTTCTCCTTACACAAATGAACAATACTAATGAACTAACTTCCTTTGTCTAACTGGGTTTTTCCTGGACAGTTTTGATCATAAGCTGGGGTCAGTAGGTCTCACCCAGTGACCTCTGACATGTTAACAGTGAGGGACATGCAGGTGAAGGCTGCGTGAAGAAAGCAGGCCGTACCCAGCAGTGAGCGATGTCTCTGGCTTGGTAGCGGTCAGGTGTGGTCCTGTCGTCACGCAGTATAAGAAAGCTGAGTCTGACCTCGTACACGGACCACTCTGTCCACCAAACAGAGCAAGACATCAGGTTCTTACATCACTTTCTACAATTACTACGTCTGAAGAGACGGTCACAATAACGAGCAGCAGTTGCACAAACGCCTTTTCATTTTCATTTTATTTTGTATTATTTTTCCATTATTATTACTACTGCTCTGTATTTGTTGTATCACCGTGTTGATGCAGGTGATGCCACGCCTCCTTTCAGCTGGCCTGCGGTAGGCTTGCTTCGCTGTTCTCTGCTGGTCAATCAGCACCTTATTTTTACACTTACACTATTTGAGGTATTCTTTTCTGTATAGTTGATCTTAGGACTAATCAGTCACTTTTTAAGACATGTTATTTTGAGGATTTGTACTGTAGAGACAGCATAAGGGTTAAGGCAAGGGTGTGGTATGGCTGGCTAGAGGTCCTAATACAACTAGCTATTGATGGTGACCCTGATGTGTTTACCCTGGGGATGAGGGGGGAACAGGCAGTCAATATTTAATCTGCTGACAGAGGACATAAAACACAGACGCCCGTCACAATAGGCTCTTCTTTCCACATAAAAATGATATTATTCACAGAGTATGAACATCATGTGGAGCTTGGGAAACAAATATGCAGAACAAGGACATTTAACCAGTGGGTGCCCTCTGTCTGCACACACCCACCACATAGAGAAACTAGTGTTAAGGGACCGTGTAACAGTCAGGAAATGCTATCTCCACTCACAAAGCAATGTGTACACGGCTGTACACGGCTGTGTACACGGCTGTGTACATATAACATATGTCCTATGTCCTATGTTTTGATTGGCACTAAATCATAGACAGTCAACGTTGCTTTTAATGACACAATTCCCCACTGTTGTTTTCCTCCTGCCCAATGCTATTGCTCGTCTCTACAGCAACTCGGGAACGGGCATCAGAGAGGGCAAGACCAAGGAAACAAGAATTATAATGCAGATTTAAGAGTTAAGTGAATGTGGGGTTTAAGTGATATGGAATGTGTGTATATGAGTGTGTGTGTGTGTGTGTGTGTGTGTGGGGGGGGGGGGGGGGTGCCCATATGGGGTACAATGGGATGAGATTAGAGCATCAGCATTTGAATGGCTTGTGCAAAAGTGCAGCATTGGTTGGGTTGAAATGTTAAGCCTGCCAGCACATTTTATACTCAAACAGGCGAGTAGGAAATAGGAACAAGATGGGGAAGAAGACCCCTCCTTGAGCCGCCACCTTAACGTGGTGGAGGGGTTTGCGTGTCCCAATGACCCTGGGGGCTATATTGTCGGGGGCTTCATGCCCCTGGTAGGGTCACCCAAGGCAAACAGGTCCTAGGCGAGGGTCCAGACTAAGAGTGGCTCAAGGACCCTAATGATGAAGAACAACTTTGGATCTGGGTTTCCCTTGCCCGGACGTGGGTCACCGGGGCCCCCCCCCCTGGAGCCAGGCCTGGGGGAGGGGCCCGTTGGCGAGCGCCTGGTGGCTGGGTCTACGCCCGCGGGGCTCGGTCGGGCACAGCCCGAAGGGACGACGCAGGACCCCCTTCCCATGGGTTCACCCCCCGTGGGAGGGGCCAAAGGGGTCGGGTGCCATGTGAGCTGGGCGGCAGCAGGAGGCGGGGACCTGGGCGGTCCGACCCTCGGCTGCAGAAGCTAGCTCTGGGGACGTGGAACGTCACCTCTCTGGCGGGGAAGGAGCCTGAGCTGGTGTGCGAGGCTGAGAGGTACCGGCTGGATATAGTCGGGCTCACCTCGACACACAGTTTGGGCTCCGGAACCAGCATCCTTGAGAGGGGTTGGACTCTTTTCCACTCTGGAGTTGCCCCTGGGGAGAGGCGCCGAGCGGGGGTGGGAATGCTTATTTCCCCCCGGCTCAGTGCCTGTACGTTGGGGTTCACCCCGGTGGACGAGAGGGTAGCCTCCCTCCGCATTCGGGTGGGGGGACGGGTCCTGACTGTCGTTTGTGCTTATGCACCGAACGGCAGTTCAGAGTACCCACCCTTTCTGGAGTCCTTAGAGGGGGTGTTGGAAAGCGCTCGCTCTGGGGACTCCCTTGTTCTGCTGGGGGACTTCAACACCCATGTGGGCAATGACAGTGAGACCTGGAGGGGCGTGATTGGGAGGAACGGCCCCCCTGATCTGAACCCGAGTGGTGTTTTGTTATTGGACTTCTGTGCTCGTCATGGATTGTCCATAACGAACACCATGTTCAGGCATAAGGGTGTCCACATGTGCACTTGGCACCAGGACACCCTAGGCCGCAGTTCGATGATCGACTTTGTAGTTGTATCATCGGACTTGCGGCCGCATGTCTTGGACACTCGGGTGAAGAGAGGGGCGGAGCTGTCAATTGATCACCACCTGGTGGCGAGTTGGCTCCGATGGCGGGAGAAAATGCCGGTCAGACCTGGCAGACCCAAACGTACTGTGAGGGTCTGCTGGGAACGTCTGGCTGAATCTCCTGTCAGAACGAGCTTCAACTCCCACCTCCGGGAGAGCTTCAACCATGTCCTGGGGGAGGCGGGGGACATAGAGTCCGAGTGGACCTTGTTCCGTGCCTCCATTGTTGAAGCGGCCGACCGGAGCTGTGGCCGTAAGGTCGTCGGTGCCTGTCGTGGCGGCAACCCCCGAACCCGCTGGTGGACTCCAGCGGGTAAGGGATGCCGTCAAGCTGAAGAAGGAGTCCTACCAGACCTTTTTGGCCTGTGGGACTCCTGAGGCAGCTGATGGGTACCGGCGGGCCAAGTGGAGCGCGGCTTCGGCGGTTGCGGAGGCAAAAACTCAGGTGTGGGAGGAGTTCGGTGAGGCCATGGAGAATGACTTCCGAACTGCTTCGAGGAGGTTCTGGACCACCATCCGGCGTCTCAGGAGGGGGAAGCAGTGCTCTGTTAACACCATGTACGGGGGGGACGGGGCGCTGCTGACCTCGACTCGGAACGTCGTGAATCGGTGGGGGGAATACTTCGAAGACCTCCTCAATCCCACCAACACGCCTTCCACTGAGGAAGCAGGGTCTGGGGACTCGGGGGGGACTCTCCTATCTACGGGGCTGAGATCACCGAGGTGGTTAAAAAGCTCCTCGGTGGCAAGGCCCCGGTGGTGGACGAGATCTGCCCCGAGTTCCTAAAAGCCCTGGATGCTGTGGGGCTGTCTTGGTTGACACGACTCTGCAACATCGCGTGGACATCGGGGGCAGTGCCTCTGGATTGGCAGACCGGGGTGGTGGTTCCCCTCTTCAAAATGGGGGACCGGAGGGTGTGCTCCAACTACAGGGGGATCACACTCCTCAGCCTCCCCGGTAAGGTCTATTCGGGGGTCCTGGAGAGGAGGGTCCGTAGGATAGTCGAACTTCGGATTCAGGAGGAGCAATGTGGTTTTCGTCCCGGCCGTGGAACTGTGGACCAGCTCTTAGCGCGGTCCTCGAGGGTGCATGGGAGTTCGCCCAACCAGTCTACATGTGCTTTGTGGACTTGGAGAAGGCGTTCGACCGTGTCCCTCGGGGAGCCCTGTGGGGGGTGCTCTGGGAGTATGGGGTACCGGGCCCGATAATACGGGCCGTCGGGTCCCTGTACTCCCGGTGCCAGAGCTTGGTCCGCATTGCCGGCAGTAAGTCGAGCCTGTTTCCGGTGAGAGTTGGCCTCCGCCAGGGCTGCCCTTTGTCACCGATTCTGTTCATAACTTTTATGGACAGAATTTCTAGGCGCAGCCAGGGCGTTTAGGGGTTACGGTTCGGTGGCCTCAGGATTGCGTCGCTGCTTTTTGCGGATGATCTGGTCCTTTTGGCTTCATCGGGCCGTGACCTTCAGCTCTCACTGGAGTGGTTCGCAGCCGAGTGTGAAGCGGCTGGGATGAGGATCAGCACCTCCAAATCCGAGGCCATGGTTCTCAGCCGGAAAAGGGTGGAGTGCACTCTCCGGGTCGGGGAGGAGATCCTGCCTCAAGTGGAGGAGTTCAAGTATCTCGGGGTCTTGTTCACGAGTGAGGGGGGGATGGAGCGGGAGATTGACCGACGGATCGGTGCGGCGTCTGCACTGGTCCGTCGTGGTGAAGAAGGAGCTGAGCCGAAGGCGAAGCTCTCGATTTACCGGTCAATCTACGTTCCTACCCTCACCTATGGCCACGAGCTGTGGGTAGTGACCGAAAGAACGAGATCGTGAATACAAGCGGCCGAAATGAGTTTCCTCCGCAGGGTGTCCGGGCTCTCCCTTAGAGATAGGGTGAGAAGCTCGGTCATCCGGGAGGGGCTCAGAGTAGAACCGCTGCTCCTCCGCGTCGAGAGGAGCCAGTTGCGGTGGCTCGGGCATCTAGTGAGGATGCCTCCTGGACGCCTCCCTGGGGAGGTGGTCCGGGCACGTCCCTCCAGGAGGAGGCCCCGGGGAAGACCCAGGACACGCTGGAGGGACTATGTCTCTCGGCTGGCCTGGGAACGCCTCGGGATCCCCCCGGAAGAGCTGGACGAAGTGGCTGGGGAGAGGGAAGTCTGGGCTTCTCTCCTCAGGCTGCTGCCCCCACAACCCGACCCCAGATAAACGGAAGAAATGGATGGATGGATGGATGGGGAAGAAGACTGGTTCCCTCAGCTTACCACAGGGCAGGAATGTCTCTGGACGACCAGCGCAAGTGGGAGAGTCCCAGGCCTCCTCCTCCCACCTCACCAGGTCCCCCTCCACGCAGCCCTGTGAGGTCACTTCCTGTGCGCTGCGCTCACGGCTCCAGACACGGAACAGAGACAGCCGGCCCACCGGGCCGCGTCGGGGGACCCCCTGGACTGCTGCGGGGACCGCCTGGACCGCTGCGGGGACCCCCTGGACCGCTGCGGGGACCGCCTGGATCACTCCGTGAAACCAGAAGCGGGAGTCGTAGCCCAGGGTGAGGGTTCCATTTGGAGCTATTTGAGACTGTGAGGAGGACCGGACCGGAGTCTGGCCCACCATCACTGTAGGGGAGCAGGAGGAGGAGGAGGAGGAGGAGGAGGAGGGGGAGCAGGAAGAGGAGGAGGAGGAAGAGGTGCAGGAGGAGGAGGAGGAGGAGGAGGAGGAGGAGGGGGAGGAGGAGCAGGAGCAGGAGGAGGAGGAGGAGCAGGAGGGGGAGGAGGAGGAGGAGGAAGAGGAGGAGGAGCTGTTTCATGGAGTCTGATTAAATATAATACAAAGCCTCAATCTTCAATGTTTCGTTAGATTTTGGGTGACAAAATACACCTCTTGCTACATTAAGAACCTCTAAAGACTCTGTTTAATTGGCAAATTAGCTGCCTTGAGCAACTATGAGACAGTAGGAGCCATACAATAACACACACACACACACACACACAGCTTCCTCTCTCCCTTCCACAGACCTGGCCTGAGCTGCACCACCGCTGAGTCTACGTAGAGTGTTGGCACTGTGGCGGTCTGTGACCAGGTCAGGCAGAGGTAGCGCCAGTGATCTGCCTGCAGCTGTACTGGTGATGTCGTTGTCCATTCCTGTCCAAACAGCCAGACCACGATGTGGCCATGCTTCCCCCCTAGGCCCAGCTCTGCCCCCTGCCCTTCAGCTAGGGATGGGGGAGGAACAGATTCATGGGAGCATCTGGATAGATTGTGTCCACGGTGCTTGATGTTCAACTATGCTCTGTTTTGTAGGACCATGTCAACAACACAAAATAGACAAATATGTTTGCTATATTGACAGTAGCGCAATATTTACTGAATTGCAATACATATCGTACAATAATAATAATAATAATAATAATAATAATAATAAAAATAATAATTGTAATTTTGTATAGCGAAGTCCCTGACGATTCCCATCCCTACCTGAACGATACGTGAAAGCAGTCCACAGAGGGGAAGTATTCTCCTGAAACACCATGACGATGATGATGATGATGATGAAAATGATGATGATGATGATGATGATGATGATGATGGTGGTGGTGATGATGATGATGATGATGATGATGATGATGATGATGATGATGATGATGATGATGTGGATTTGGATGTGGATGACGATGAGGTTGTGACAGGATTTTAAAACACGTATTAAACGAGTAGAGTCACGTCTACCTGTTTGGTCAATACATTTGGTTCATATATAATGTACTTGTTGTAATTCGCTTTGCACAAAAGCGTCTGCTAAAGGCCCTAAATGTAAATATAACATTAATATTATGATCTACTGTTTGCCATGTCTGTATGCCATGGTACTCCTGGTTTTAACTCTGGGCTACTGTACATAAAATATA
>JAXIVH010000018.1:6484978-6489978 GCA_036785325.1 Urophycis tenuis | reverse complement strand
CAGAGATAGATAGATGTAGCTATAGTCATAGAGACAGAGACAGAGACAGAGATAGATAGATGTAGCTATAGTCATAGAGACAGAGACAGAGACAGATAGATGTAGCTATAGTCACAGAGACAGAGACAGAGATAGATAGAGGTAGCTATAGTCATAGAGACAGAGATAGAGATAGATAGATGTAGCTATAGTCATAGAGACAGAGACAGAGACAGATAGATGCAGCTATAGTCATAGAGACAGAGACAGAGACAGATAATAGTAGCTATAGTCATAGAGACAAAGACAGAGACAGATAGATGCAGCTATAGTCAGCTAGACCTGTGATGGGGTTGTGGCAGCCAGCACACTTCTGGGCCACGGAGGACTTGTAGCAGTCCACGCAGAAGACCTGCTCCTGGTGCTTGGTGAAGCTGGTGCCCGCCAGAGGCTTGGAGCAGGAGCTGCACACAAAGCAGTGGCCATGCCACGGCTCCTCCTGGTAGTTCACACCTCCTGAGGTGATAGGCTGAGAGGAGAGGATGGGCGACAAGAGAACAGAGCAAAAGAGATCATTATTCATCTTTGATCAAATCAAGACCTTCATAAATGGAAAAAAAAAAAAAATCCTAAATCCTAATTTTCCATCTACTTTAGTCTCATCTGTAAACATCACGACGATGTTAAAGAGATGTTAAAAAGGACAATGCATCATGAACTACCACGTCGTCACCTTTGTCAGAGAAGTGTGTCTCCTGTTTTGAGTACCTGTTTGCAGGCGACACAGTGTTTAGCAAACTTCTTCTCGTGGCACGGAGTGCAGTACACATCACTTCCTTTGGACAGGAAACTCTGCGATCCTATTGGTCGTTTGCACTGGCAGCAGGTGAAGCACTCGTCATGCCAGGAGTTGCCTTTGTACTCCACGCTCTCCGTGCCTGGGACACAAAGGTTGGAGTAGAAATGACCCGTTCAATTTCAATTTGATTGAAAATGTATGAAAAGTACAGATAGGTTTCCGATACAACAAGCAACACAATGGTGTACACAAGACCAGTTGACAGCATTTATAAAATCACCACCATCACCGCCATCTTCTGTGGCTGCCCCAGCCCACCTCTCACCTCACATCTCTCTCCTCTCTCTCCCCTCGCCCTGCCCTCCCACCAGCACTACCTGTGACAGCCACTAGAGGGCCACAGAGACCCACATGTCCAGTGTGTTTCACCCTCTCTTAGATAACTCTCGCTCCCTACCGCTGTGTGTGTGTGTGTGTGTGTGTGTGTGTGTGTGTGTGTGTGTGTGTGTGTGTGTGTGTGTACTCTCTATGTCCGACCATCACTAAAAGGAGGAAAAGGTTGGATGGGGAAATCACAACTTCCATTCCGTTTTGTCACCGCAGTGGTGGAACGAGCTCCCTGCCAATGTCAGGACTGCAGAGTCACTCCCCATCTTCCAGAAGAGACTCAAGACCCACTTGTTCAGAGTTCACCTGAACCCTGCATAACAACCATCCTCTATCAAAAAAATTAAAAAAGAAAAACCCTCATGCTCTTGTATGGTGTACGTCTTGGCACTTCAATCGCTCTTTGTAACTTGGCACTTAGTCAGAGATGTTGTATACTAGCAATGGTTAACCGAGCAATTCAATGGCTTGAAACTTGTCGAGGTGACTTTCTTACTGTATTAGCAGCAATGAAATGTTTCACCTTATGACAAATGTACTCTTTGTAAGTCGCTTTGGATAAAAGCGTCTGCTAAATGCCCTGAATGTAAATGTAACGTAAATGTAATGTAAATGTAATGTAATGTAAAGGTAATGTAATGTAATGTAATGTAATGTAAATGTAATGTAATGTAATGTAAAGGTAATGTAATGTAATGTAAATGTAATGTAAAGGTAAAGTAATGTAATGTAATGTAATGTAAAGGTAATGTAATGCAATGTAAATGTAATGTAATGTAATTTAATGTAATGTAAAGGTAATGTAATGTAATGTAAATGTAATGTAAATGTAATGTAATGTAATGTAATGTAAAGGTAATGATGTAATGTAAAGGTAATGTAACGTAGCGTCCCCCAGCCCAGCGGCGTACCGGCGGCGATGGCCTTGTAGCAGGCGTGGCAGCGGGGGGCGTCGCCCCGGGAGCTGCAGGCCCCACACAACACGCGCTGCTCCTTGGTGCTGAAGGGCTCCTTGGCCAGAGCCTTGTAGCACTCAGCACAGCGGAAGCAGCTCTCGTGCCAAAAGCGGCCCTTGTGGCTGAGCTCCTGCAACAACAAAATATAATAATAATAATAATAATAATAATAATAATAATAATAATAATACACCTATACATAATCATAAATAATAGGAATAGGAGTTTATTTGAGTGTAATACTGTACAATAACACCGTACAATCAGATTAAAAACAACATTAGGCCTACTTGACATGACCAGGGCCGGCCCGAGGCATAGGCGAACTAAGCGGCCGCTTGGGGCCCCTTGGCCACCAGGGCCCCCCCCCCCCCAAAAAAAAAAAAAAAAAAAATATATATTATTTTTTTTTTTTAGTTTTCAGGAATAATTGTCATTGTTGAACCCTTGTTGCTATTATTCTTAATTTTTAGCATTCAATTTTGACTGTTTTAAGAAGTAAACCACACTTAAGCGTTTCACTTCAAATATGAGAGTTAAGAATAAATGTGTGATTTCAGTACCCTCTAAGGTTAAAAAGACACTAGTTTGGGGCAAATAACTACTATATTAATACAAGGGTGGATTACTATCTTAATGGGGCCCCTGATCAAATATAGAATGTGTTATGTCTTAATAGGGCTCCTTATTCATACAAAATGGGTTATGGGTTGATGTCTGAATGGGGCCCCTCAGGTTGATAGCCCAGGATATGTGATGTGATATATCTGAAAGCCCTCTAAATCATGAAATTCTGCTTATGACACAATGTCTGTGTCAAACCCTGAATGTATGAAATCAATTATGGACTTAACTTTGAATCCAAAATATAGGCCAGGCCTTTAAAGTAGGCTTATGGTTTTGGGGCAGCTAAACCGAGTGCTGTATCTGTTTGCCTATGCAGGCCCTGCAAGTCAGGTTATAGGCTATGAATCTGAACAAATTAAGGTATTGTCCATCTCAGGGGCAGAGCGGGGGGGTGGCTTTGGGGCTGAAGCCCCGGATCTTTTTTAAGCTTTTGAAGTTATGACAAACAAATAGTTATTGTTTCTTTCCATTAAATAGTATTGTCTTGAGCAGGCCCTGCAACTGAAAATATATGCTATGAATGAGAAGGGATTTATGATTTGCCAGTGTCCAGCAGGTCACCCTAAAAGGGACTAGAATGCAGGAAATCGCATCTTAGAAATTCAAATTTTTCTGGGGGAGAACCCCCAGACCCCCCTCTGGACTAAGCCCCGGATGTACACAAAGTCTGGCTCCACCCCTGGCCCATCTCCAGCTGGCCATCCCTAAAATGAACCAGAATACAGGAAATCACATCTACTAAATTCACATTCTGGTGACTCCACAGTGGTGGGACAGGGGCCCCAAAAGGTTTGAATCAAATTCTGCTTAGGGCCCCCAAAAGGCTAGGGCCGGCCCTGAGCATGACCAACCCTTTTTTTTTTAAAAAGCACAAAAAGAAAAAGGTAAGCAATTCAGCAATTCTTTCAATTACCAAAGGTAAGAAAAAACAAGGTATGCTGGGATGAAGAGTTTGTAAGAGCTGATTTGAAGAGATGATTTTAAATGAGAACACAAGCTAGGACGCTGTTTCTCAAACAGGGTGACATGTGCTCTGAAGGGTTTGCAAGGGGAACATTTCTAACAATCTGAAACTGAATATCAGCGTATTGACATTAAGTCCATCTGAATACTTACATGCACGCTCCGTAAATGTTTTCAATGAATGACAGCAACAATAAGTGAAGCACAAGCCCATGAACGCATTCACACCGCCAACGTAATGCACATGTTGATGAATAACATACATGTACATTTCTTAGGTTCATTCTGTCCTCCACAAGATTTCTATCCTAGATTTCTTTTCCCTTTGGAGGGCTGGAGCCGAGTTCCCAGCTGTGCGTTCCCCACGTTTGAGAAGGCCCGCCTTGAGCCGTGATTCATGCCAGCATGTCAACGTTCAACATCATGTTACCGTGAACACCAGGGGGCAGTGTAGCATCTCCAAGCCCAAACTCACATGAAACGATGTGCATAACCTCTGGGAGACTGCAAGTGTTTTAGCGTGTGATGTGAGCCGCGCTGCCTGAGTAGCCATGGAGACGTGCTCTGTGGGTCTCTGTATACACGCATGACTTGGCCTTCAGGGGGTGTCGTACAATGTGGGCCTCCCTTTGAGACGGTGGTGAAGGTGGACACAAACACACCTCAACACAAGCCTGTGTACTGCAACACAAACCCACCTCAACACAAGCCTGTGTACTGCAACACAAACACACCTCAACACAAGCCTGTGTACTGCAACACAAACACACCTCAACACAAGCCTGTGTACTGCAACACAAACCCACCTCAACACAAGCCTGTGTACTGCAACACAAACACACCTCAACACAAGCCTGTGTACTGCAACACAAACACACCTCAACACAAGCCTGTGTACTGCAACACAAACACACCTCAACACAAGCCTGTGTACTGCAACACAAACACACCTCAACACAAGCCTGTGTACTCCAACACAAACACACCTCAACACAAGCCTGTGTACTGCAACACAAACCCACCTCAACACAAGCCTGTGTACTGCAACACAAACCCACCTCAACACAAGCCTGTGTACTGCAACACAAACCCACCTCAACACAAGCCTGTGTACTGCAACACAAACCCACCTCAACACAAGCCTGTGTACTGCAACACAAACACACCTCAACACAAGCCTGTGTACTGCAACACAAACCCACCTCAACACAAGCCTGTGTACTGCAACACAAACCCACCTCAACACAAGCCTGTGTACTGCAACACAAACACACCTCAACACAAGCCTG
>JAXIVH010000018.1:6344978-6479978 GCA_036785325.1 Urophycis tenuis | reverse complement strand
GGGTGTTTTTTCATTTCAGGACCACTTTAATTACAAAGTTTTGGGCGCAGCTCCGCCCAAGCAGCACAAACCCACGGCAACAAGTCCTCTCACTGCGACCACAGAGCTGTAAAAGACCTGCAGGAGAGGAAAGCCCAGAGAGCTGACATCATCTGGCGGGGAGAAATCTGCACACGTGTTAAACATTCTACAAGACAGAGAGACAGAGGGAGGGACAGACAGAGGGAGAGAACGAGACAGAGAGGGGACACACAGACTAACATATAGAGTGAAAAAAGGCTGACTAGCAGATGGACTGCTGAAGCTGTCAGGCCGAATGAATGCCAAGAGACAGACCAGACATATGGGGGGGGAAATAGCCTGTAAAACAAACAAATACTGTCTAGAAAATCTAATCACAAAATAAAGCATGAAGAAAATTGAGGGAGAGAAGGAGAGAAAGAGAGAGAGAGAGAGCTCTATGCAAGCTGAGGCAACATACAATACCATGTGCAAGTGAGACTGTGTGCGTGTGCAAATACGCAAGTATGTGTGTGTGTGTGTGTGTGTGTGTGTGTGTGTGTGTGCGTGCGTGCGTGCGTGTGTATGTGTGTGTGCGGGTTGGCATTAGCTTATTGCTGAAGAATTTAGTGGAAAGACGAGAAACAGGAAGTTTCTTCCAGTGGAGTTGGCACAGCCCACCCACCCACCCACCCACCCGTCCACACACACACACACACACACACACACACACATGCGCACACACGCACACTTGCATATCTGCACGCACAGGTCTCTAAGGACGTTGTATTTGATAGCCTGGGTCGTGGTGTTTGTACTGCTAATCTAATGGAACCATGTTACACTGTTCCTGCTATTAATGGAGGGTCCTCTTTTGTCCCATCAAACAGCAGACAGTTACATTCTGCTCTGGTCTTGTGTCAGACTTAAAACGGGGTTCATAAAAGTACAGATGTATTTAATACATGACCACGTTTGTTGTTGCAAAATATAACAAAAGCCTTCAGCCAAATGTTTTTGCCTTACCTTCAAATGAATGATAGAAATATCATTCATATCATCAATATCATTATTATAACCCCAACAGTCAATAATGTCAATAACTAATTTCCACTTCTAATTTGCCATTTGTCACACCAACATCCATTGACTTTGTTATAATCTAGGAATAAAACAAACAAACAATGAGAATAATAACCAAAAATATAACTGGGGAAGAGAAAGTCTTCTCTAGACAGACAAAATGATTCCTTTTTTCTTGTTTTGGTTCTGAGTGATTTAGCAGACTCTTGTATCCAAAGCAGCAACTACCAGTGATTACAGGTACATGCCCTGAAGGTAGGGGTTAGGCTTTTTGTTAATGGGTTAGCTGGGACGGCTTGTACTTCCCACAACACTCCGTCTGTCTCTCTCAATATTCTCCAAAGGTCACCACTCCTTCTGGTCTCTCTAAATGTTCTACTAAGGTCAACACTCCTTCTGGTCTCTCTGAACGTTCTACTAAGGTTCTACTGTTCTACCACTCCTTCTGGTCTCTCTAAATGTTCTACTAAGGTTCTACTGTTCTACCACTCCTTCTGGTCTCTCTAAATGTTCTACTAAGGTTCTACTGTTCTACCACTCCTTCTGGTCTCTCTAAATGTTCTACTAAGGTCACCACTCCTTCTGGTCTCTCTGAACGTTCTACTAAGGTTCTACTGTTCTACCACTCCTTCTGGTCTCTCTAAATGTTCTACTAAGGTCACCACTCCTTCTGGTCTCTCTAAATGTTCTACTAAGGTCACCACTCCTTCTGGTCTCTCTAAGTGTTCTACTAAGGTCACCACTCCCTATGTCTAAATGTTGTACTGTGGCCACTTCTCCTTCTGTCTCAATGTTCAACTAAGGTCACCAGTCATTCTGTCTCAATGTTCAACTAAGGTCACCAGTCATTCTGTCTCAATGTTCAACTAAGGTCACCAGTCATTCTGTCTCAATGTTCAACTAAGGTCACCAGTCATTCTGTCTCAATCCTCTGCAGAGGTCACTCGGTCACAGCAGGGCCGCTGACATGGAGTCATCTGTGACCACTTTTGAAAAAACCTTGACCGATTTGGTGTGCGTTGTGCATTAGTCACTGCTGAGCAAACATAATCAACACGAACAATCTATCTAGCCAACATTGAGGAACAACATTCGCAGAACAGACACACACACACACGATTGCATTGCTCTGTGTCACAACCAATGTGACACCTCACGCAGAAAATCTACTGTGTTGGCTTGGATTGGATGCAAGGGCGTAACTTTGGGTCTACCATTGGGGGGGTTAAACTTGCGGCATATTTATTTATTTAATCATTTTCTTGTGTAAAAGATAACATGCTAATTTGCCGTTCCTGTATTGTGTTACTTTTACTGATTTAGGCTACTTAACGTAAATGCAGTTGTTCCTTTTCATCTTTGCGACTGCACGAAGTACAGTAGTGATCTGTTAGAGAATGCAAGTTGGCCAGGTAATACCAAGTAGTCGGTGGGGGAGGGGGGGGGGGGGGGGTAGGCTACATTACAGATGATTAAAACACGATACTATCTCGCTGGCAAATGAAATGAATAAAGAAAACAAACAAGTTATTCATTCAGAATATTTCATATTTTTATTAATCTGAATGATGTTATGATATTGTGGGGGTTATATTAGTGTGATCGGATTTTTGCGGGGGTCATGACCCCCCTAACCCCCCCGCAAATTACGCCCCTGATTGGATGTCAGAAAGTGTCCCTGGGTGCTGAGTCCTCTCCCCCCTAGTGGCGGTGTGTGGTGGTACGACCCATACATACGGTGTGTGGTGGTACGACCCATACATACGGGTACGACCCATACATACGGTGTGTGGTGGTACGACCCAGGACTATACACATATACTGTAACCTTCCCTCTGCTTCTGCAATCATTCAAAGAGACTATTCAATCCTAAAGACACAATATTGCTCAGTTACCATGGCATTAGACAACAATCTTTTTTGTAATATATTATTATAGTATTTTTATGGGACATATGAGGTCACAGTGATTTGTTGAGCAGCACAGCTCATGAGACATTAAGTGTTCCAAAGCCCAGGATAACTGTGTGTGTGTGTGTGTGTGTGTGTGCGTGCGTGCGTGCGTGCGTGCGTGCGTGCGTGCGTGTGTGTGTGTGTGTGTGTGTGTGTGTGTGCGTGTGTGCGTGTGTGTGTGTGTGTGTGTGTGTGTGTGTGTGTGTGTGTGTGTGTGTGTGTGTGTGAATAGAGGAAGTGTTACGAACAAGCATTACAAAGCGTTCAAGTCACAATAGTAGGCCTATTATGAACATCGCATAAACATTACATTACTATTACATTATTACTGTTTCAATTGAACAATGCATATTCGGTATATAATATTGATGTGTTGCCACTATATTTGGATCCAGGTACAAAGCAACATATATAAACGTATTCGAATGAGAGAGAGAGAGAGAGAGAGAGAGAGAGAGAGAGAGAGAGAGAGAGAGAGAGAGAGAGAGAGAGAGAGAGAGAGAGAGAGAGAGAGAGAGAGAGAGAGAGAGAGAGAGAGAGAGCACAGGGTTTTAGCAGTGCATTTTTCAGTTTCAGTGTTTTTTCCCCCGGATTTCTACGGGAGAGGAAAAAAAAAACTATTAACCGAAAACAGATTTGAGGAGAAGGCTTCCAGGAGTCACGGTGGTCAACTCTGGTTGAGCTTCAGTGAGAAAGTGTACGAGAGCAATGGGACGGACAGACACAGGCGGGCAGAGAGACAGACAGACACAAAGCGCTTTAAAGTGTAGGCAATTTAATCGGGAAATTAAACGTTAATCATCGGGTTCAGCGCAATACAGACTGAATCCAAAATCGCGCATATGAGAGTGTTGTTAAACCTACAGCCAGCTGAGCTCCAGATGAGACCCCGGGACTGAACGACAGTGACGACAGGAGGTTCGAGGCCATATCAGAGCCATTATTATAACCAACACGCACCTTCAAATATATCATATCATCTCATCCAACTTACCAAAAGAAGGATGACGGCCAGGTAAGTGTTGCGTGTGACGAGATCCCCTCGCGTTGTGGTCCACAGTGGGTCGGGGCTCTCCTCCTCCTCCTCCTCCTCCTCCTCCTCCCTCGCTTCAGTGTGACACAGAAGCAGCTGACCAATGGAGAGGAGAGCCCTCTGAAACATCCCCTTAAACACAGTGCGTGTGCGATGTGTTTTAGTACTCAGGAGTCCTTCAGTCTGAAACACTGAGCAGAGCCGCACGACGTCTTCCACTGGTCATGTCACGCAAACGCATCTTTTAAATGAGGAGTTTCTGTAATGCATTCCTTAATATATGACCGAATAAAAGAACCCCGCTAACATAAAGGTGTACTAGGCGTAATGATAACAACAGCAGAGGGATGTTCTACTTTTATTCTCACTGGCACAAGTTCAAATGTAACTCTGAGATTATTTGTTTCCATCACATTTCAATTCGCATGGCTGACTCAAAATACGAAATATATTCAGATCTTGAAAATCTACTGTTACACAAAAGTCCCAAACATTTAAATGCATTCACAAGAAAATAAGTCATTTTATAACAGGCTATAACCGTTTTGTGTGACTATAGGCTATATTATCACGTCCAGAGATTTAAGTTAATATCTTTCAAGTGATTGAGACAAATTCCTCTTTAGTTTACTTGAGTTTACAATCAATGGATTTTAGTTTTGTTTCTTCCACTTACTTTCATTTGAACTGTGAAATGTTTTTTTTTTTCCTGCATGCGTGAAACAGCCCTCAAAATAATGGAGGTTTTAATGACAACAACACATGAAGTGATCAGAAACGTTAAATAATCGATAATCAAAAGCAGACCTATATGATTGATAGGTTATGTCGCTCAACTCATGTTCTGGTAATTTTTTGACAATTATTTGGGGAAAGCTGATAAACGTTTAAATGTTTCCACTGTTTCGATACAAGTCGATATGTACATTCAATAGCCTATTTGAAACAAAAAGAAATAAATAGAAAAAGTACCATATTTGGAAGCCACTGAATTAAAATAGCTAATAACCTGAGTAATATCAACAGGATCCTTGGACAATAGAACATATTTTATGAGGTGAGAGGTGAAGGTCACACAACTTTGAAGAAATCAATACGCTCATTGAACATCGATGGAGGAACACAGTCATTATAGACGGTCACCTTACTACACATGAGCAAACCAAATATGTACAAGTCAAAAGAAAGTTTCATTCTCTACAGAGGCACTTTGAATCCAAACAGTCCGATCAGCCCTCAGTCGTCTTCATAGATGATGTGTCTGCTGTCACACTTTGCAAAGACTTGGCAGTTGCTTAGTCAGGGAGCATTTTAAACCATACAACAGAAACAAATTGAAGACTGAAAAAAAAACAGAAAAAACACACACAAAAAAACAATGAATTAATCCAAATAACTAACACAAACATTTCTTGCAATTAATTCTGACAAGAATGCACTCATTACTACACTCAGTAATAATCGTTAGTCAAACGAGTAGCATGAGTGATTAGCCTACTTGGTAATTGCTACAGTGTGCGACACTTCGCTCTGCACTCTGGGACATTTCCCTCATCATAACCCTCTCCAACGTGTTGTTCTCGTACCGGTAAACAGTAGGCTTTCACACATATTTCACTATTATTATGTTACAAATTAGCATTAGAAAGTGACACAGCAAAACACACACACACACACACATACACGCACACACACACACACACACACAAACACAAATTAACTACATCAAATAAATTATTACATAAATAAATAAATATTCTTTAATTTGCCTCGAGAAATAAATAAATAAATTGGTACAATCGGAGTGAAAGTCAACCGTATTTAGGAGTTCAAATTGTAGTTAAATGGTTAGTTAATTAGTCGAATCATGAAGTTAAAATGTTTACTACCACTATGAAAAAACAATGGTCTTCCCTTATTATGTCCTCACCCAATTTACAATCAATATGTATCCCGGGGCCCAGTCTCAGCTGCCAATTGCCTTAAAACAGGAGATTATTCTATCCAATGGGGTGAGAGATTGAACTTCAAAGTCCTCCTTGGAATGTGATTGCGTCACAGTAGTTCTGTGAGCTACAGTTTGCTCACTGCTTCATGTTGTGTTACTCAAAGCGATGCTGTACATTGTGAGGGAACAACTACATCACATTGAGACTCGCCCGCCCCTTACATAAACAAAAAGGTTGACTCGAGGAAGCAGAAACACTCAAGATGCACATGAGAAAATAAATAATACCTTGTATTGGATGATATTCATGCCTTCGTTGCACTATTTAGTATATGCTACCAATCCTGGAGAGATAAATCCCTTGATTTACATTTTTGATAGATTTCTTTTACTTGGAAGTTATTTTAACATCAGCCAGGTAACATCTTTAAAGGTTAACATCTCGAGCGCCCTGTTACCACTGAATGACCTTTTAACATGCTTTAGTTAGTGCTTCCAGGTCTCACTTGCACTGTGAAAAAGCACTAATCCTATTCAAAATGACCTCCTCAGTTGTACCTAGAAGCAACACATATATCCAGACCGCTGGTCTGCTGCAGAGCCAGCGGCCTCCAGACATCAGGAGCCCGGTGCCCACCAGCACACCACCAGCAGTGGTCCCCATGGAGGGTTCTAGAACCTGTGCCTGCGTGACGGGGAGGTGGCGCGGGCCGGGTCCACCGGGTCGTCCATGGGCAGGACCAGCCGGGTGCCCCGGATCACCAGGTCCTGTTCCCCCAGGCCCAGCTCCCGGTCTGGGTCGGCGGGGCCCGGGGCCGGCCGGCCGTCGGCGCCGTGGGCCCCCGACGCGTCGGTTCTGACGGTCTCGTCGGCGTACATGGAGCCGGCGCTGGAGTCGTTCAGGATGAGGTCGATGTCGTCGTCGTAGAGACGACCTTCGTTCTGACGGAGCCAAAACAAGTGTTTTTTTGGTCCATCTTGTTAGCTCGGTTATCAATAGAATTATTATTGACAGCTCAAACTAACTTTTTGTCGGCGTTTAAACTTTCTACCACAGACCAAACTTCTAGATATTATTAGCTAGCATTCATTTCTCAATAACAACATTAGCTACCGATCCTAATCTCCCTCCACCTCAGAAGAAACATGGGGATAGGTTTGTCCCCACAAGTCTAGGCAAAGTCTAAATATTTGTGTGCTCATCCAATCACAGCTGGTGGCTTACTAAGGAAATGGGTGAATAAATCAATAGGGCCTATCAATGAGGTCATTTCAGGTTTCTCAATGTAGAGCAGGAACCTTCCTCCTGTTTTTGACAAGGAACATTAATAATGGCTATGCAAGACAGACACACACATGGATGTGTGTGTGTGTGTGTGTGTGTGTGTGTGTGTGTGTGTGTGTGTGTGTGTGTGTGTGTGTGTGAAGGGTGTGTGTGTGTGAGGGGTGTGTGTGTAATAATTCATTATATTTATATAGCGCTTTTCAAGGACCCAAAGACGCTTTTCAGACGCTTTTCACACACACCCAAAGGGGTGTGTGTGAGGGGTGTGTGTGTATGTGTGTGTGTGTGTGTGTGTGTGTGTGTGAGGGGTGTGTGTGTGTGTGTGTGTGTATGTCTGTGTGTGTGTGTGAGGGGTGTGTCTGTGTGTGTGTGTGTATGTCTGTGTGTGTGTGTGTGTGTGTGTGTGTGTGTGTATGTGTGTGTGTGAGGGGTGTGTCTGTGTGTGTGTGTGTGTGTGTGTGTGTGTGTGTGTGTGTGTGTGTGTGTGTGTGTGTGCGTGTGTGTGTGTGTCTGTGTGTGTCTGTGTGTGTGTGTGTGTGTGTGTGTGTGTGTGTGTGTGTGTGTGTGCGTGCGTGCGTGTGTGTGAGGACCTACCTGGTAGGCCTGGGGGCTGGTGAGGCATCGTGCCAGTGGACCGCAGCAGGCGGGCAGAGTGGTGGTCAGTGGGGGTCCACTGTGTGTCAACAGGGGCTTCAGGTAGCTGGGCGACAGGGCTGTGAATCAAGGACTCACAACTTGTGCCCACGTGTTCAAACAGCACGGCGCAGCGAACAAAGGGAGTAAAAAAAATAAAAGCCTTTCTGCTGTTGTCAATATTGGCGGAAGGGTGCGCCAGGTGTGAGCAGCCAAGATGTGGTGTTCTTTATTCTATCAGAGGATTCTTTGTTTCACAATGACCACGCAAGATAAGATATCTTGAGGGCCCTTCCTGCCTAAACTGCTTCATGTGTATCGCCCGTGTAGTGTGACTGGCTTACACCTGGTGGAAAGGATCAACACAAAACATACAGCACTATGTGTACGTGTCTGTGCATCTTGTACAGACACATACAAACAAACACGTGTGTTTGAACGCTCAGCAAGTTAGATTGCACGTTTGTACTCGATGTGAGGTGATTTGCGTCATCCATCATGGCAACATTAGTATCCAGTCCTTGAAGACACAAATACTTTACTCAGTTAGTCGGTGAACGAGATCATTAGCTATTGCGGTTCAATTGGAGGAACTTATCTCTGCATTCTGTCAGTTATGTCTTTCTGCTGCATGCTCTAGGGTGCCCTCTAGTGTTCACAGCTAAACAAAGCAGCTTCGTTCTTAAACAGATGACCGAAACTGTGGCATGCATGAATAAACATGTGTGCCCAGACACATTTGCTTCTTCTTTGTTTTGACATGTGTCACGTACCTCCAGACTGGCAGAACACACTGAAGGATACTTATGGTCAAAGTTGTACCACATTCTGAAGGGCCAGGCACTCTCATGCTTCGTACTCCTCTGCTGGGACCCATCTGCCATAACCACCTGGTGATGAATGAATACAATACAATATATATATATATATATATATATATATATATATATATATATATATATATATATATATATATATATAATATAATACAATGTAATATAATACATCTGGTGATGTGAATACAATACAATACACATACAGTATAGTAAATCTGGTGATATGAATGGATACACATATCTGTGGAGTCAGATCAGTCTCAATATAAATAAAGGCACACAGACGGATTCACAAATGTATTTCGGGAGATCTACTGTATAGAAATCACCCTGCAGTTTAACTCAAAATACATGGCCGTGTGTCCAGGTTAAGCCTGGCTTTCCGTTAGCTGCTTCCATTGATTGCACTTACAAAAGCCTGGGTCCTTCATGGGAGAGAAATACACTTGATTACTTTGCAAAGACTTCCAGTTTCCAAACGGCATGCCAGTAACCACACACAACAAGATTGAAGTCGGTCTACAAACACAGATAATTCGGCACTGACTATGAGGCTACCTGTGATACATGGCAGACCTGTTTCCCATGAGTAGCCAAACTGTTAGGAAAAATATTATCTAGCAATGGTATGGTTAGGTTGATCTGACGTTCTGAAGAAGGACATAGTGAAGATTGTATTCCTCTTGGCGACTTTAAGTCTGACTCTCTGGAACTTGGAGACATAACATAAAGTGATTGAAGGATACACCTACGTCATGTCAAATCTGCTTAGTAACACGTAATCTTTATACATTATAAGCCAATCAGAATGGGACACTCCTGTCATGCTGTTCCGGTTTGAGACTTGTATATAATACACTGTGTTTCCGGGAGCAGGCAGAAGGAACTGAGGACGATTCACGCACAAATCTCTTGCTCGATGAAATCCTCTGCTTCTCCTCGTAGGCCTACGAGACCAATAAACAACTTCAGCTTAAACTATATAGAGTTCCTGGCACTTCTTGTTCTTCGGCATCAACAACAATCTCCTCACTATCACTAACCAGAGAGAAGCAGCTGATTATATTACAGTACAGCACCGAAAACTCTGCTCCTAGACAAATTACAATCTTGTTGTGGTTTTACTGGCCCGAGTTTTGAATCAGCAACGATTCGAAACATTTGAAATGTTTGGAAAGTGATTCCATCGGTATTCCCTGAACATGAACAGGAGCTAGGCTACTGTAACTCCGAGTCTCAATGGAAGCAAACGAAGCAAACACCCATTATGGACACAAAAGGATGAGTTGCTACATTGCTAATTCACATCATAAATATTTGTACAGCCAGCTCCACATTGCGCCACACAAATTCAACCCAATATAAGTAGATATGGATGTGCAGTAAATGATTTACACGTTAGAAAAAAAACTAAGTGTGCCCACGGTTACTTACAGAGCTCTCCTGGTCTGAATCCACACCCACCCTGAGAAAAGTAAAGCAAAAACAGGTATTTAAACCAGCTGCTCATCAGATACCTGTGTTCTGGATGACGCCATAAAAGGGACCCCACACTTACACAAGCCACAATCCCTCCAGCGCCCAGGGCGTCCGCCCAGGGCTGTGGAGGTACTGTGGAATATGGGCCTGTTAAGCATACTGCCCACGAACTGAGGTTTATATTGTTGGTTTGTAGATACTATATTCCTAGAAACTGAAAAAGTGGAAAACTGGAAACTAGAAACTGGAAAAAGAAATGCTGAGGCACTCACACTCAAACACGGCACATAGAAGTTTCCAAACAAGCCCTTGAGTCAAACCTGTGGCCCTTCAGTGATTGGCCCTCGTACAAGGTCCCACCACACCACCCGCCCCTGGAGCCCGTACTGCTTTGTTCTGGCCTCTAGGTGTCACCTGTGTCACGCTCAGCCCTGCACACTAGAGATGCGCGGATGGGCTATTATTTCATCCGCAACTGCATCACAAAAGGCATCATCCGCTTTGACCAATTTTCAAAACCGCACCCGCAACCCACCGGTTGTGTTTAGGTCTGTAGGCGATGCGAGGCGCTGCTGACGCAAGGCTGGAAAGTTGTTGCCTGTTCTTGAACGGATATGGATAACAATATTCAACAATGTGTGTATATTTTTAATTTGATTGGTTAAACCGCCACCCGCCCGAATTTAATTAAAATAGTATTTTTTGTCACGTGATCCGCCCGATCCGCAGTTTAGCCGCGGAGGCCACGGCTGCGACCGCCAACCGCTCATCTCTGCTGCAGACCTCACAGACCTGGTGAGAGCACCTGGGTGCTCAATGGAGGTTAGGACCACCAAGTGGCATACAAACCAGAGGAACTGGACAGTCTGATCTAACTCAACTGATGCCAGGATTGGTTTGTTAACATTGTGTGGGGAAGGCATTGGCAGGCACATGTGAGACTAATGAGGTAGGCTATGTTTGCCATATAGCATTCATATCATTCTGTCACTTCGGGATACGTTCAAAAAGGACAAAAACACAGGGACTGGAAATGAAGTCAGTAGCTTTTGTGGGTTCATCTCCGGTTGTTTTCTGCTACGTGTCGACGCAGAGCGCATGAAAAAAACACCCTCCACTGCCGTACAGCTTGACCTCAGCGTGCAGGGAACGGTCTGCCTCCGGGTCCCCCGCGGGGCGCACAGGGGGACACCGCGGGACCTCAGTCGCCGTGGTAACGTCAGTCGCCGTGGTAACGTCACGCAGCGCAGCGGGGCGAGGCTTACGGTATGCTCATGAAGGACAGCATGGGGGTGGTGCCGCCGCCACAGATCCACACGGTGAAGAAGACGATGAGCAGCGTGGTGGAGAACATCATCTGGCGAGCGTAGGTGGCGGTGTCGCGGATGGAGAGGGCAAAGGTCATGGCACCGCGCAGACCTGGGGAGCAGCGGTGGGGGAGGAGCATGGGAGTGACAGACGGCGTGTGTTACGGCGCGCGTCACATCCATGTGGGTGAATATGAGCGAGCACAACCATGGCCCAAGGACGGCCCCGGCTTGTCACTGGGCCGTGCCGTGGCACTGCAACACAAGTCTTTGGCTTGGGTTTGAGTGCTGACAATATCAGCCTCCAGTGAGGGGGATGATTATTGCCAAATGATAATTAGCACTTTACAGGCCAGTCAAGGCCGGGCATATCAAATGAGCTCCAAACCCTGGGAACAGTCAACAAGCCCCAGTATACACAACACACTTCGAAATCAGCACGCCCACAAAGGCAGACGTTAGGATTTTCAAAAGGGTACAAAGAACTCAAGAGGTTCCTACCACCTCTGTGTCATTCTAGCGTCTGCTTGAGCCCTCCAACAAATGTGCCTATTCTATCACAACGTCATCAAGTCTTGTGTCAAACTGGTTCATCATTAAATAACCGAGGGGCAGTAGTCAGTATGTCACAAGTCTCAAATATTCACCGACGCTGACAAAGTCATTCACCTGGTGGACATGTTGTCTACTGGCAGGTAGCGTTGTACTGGGGGGGGGGGGGGGGGGGGGGGTGGTGTGTGTGTGTGTGTGTGTGTGTGTGTGTAAACTCAGGATATTTCAACTGAGCACCTGGTGGACACTCCAGCGATAGGAGCCCAGTGCGGTGCTCTCTCCAGCAGACACCTGAGAATGCTCTAGGTCAGTGGTTCTCTGGTGGGTCGTGGACCCGTTTTCAGTGGGTCCAGTGCCTTTGTCAGGGCAAAAAAAAAATCCTGTGCTTTTATTTTGAAGAGGATTTTTTATGCAGCGGAGTGCCGTCTATTTTTGATTGCCTGAATAAGTGACTGAATAGTTTAATAGTACAGTTACTGAAGTGTTATGTTATGTTAAATACATTTGAGAAGTTGTAATGTTCCTTGATTTGGGTGGTGGCTTGTCATTGAGGGGTGACGGTGGGCCCTGAAGCCAAACCAGTGGAGAACCACTGCTCTAGGGGGGGTGCGTCACACAGACGCAGATTAAATCAGAGATGCGTTGCACAACGTCGTTCCCGTCAAAAGTACCTGCGAACATCATGACATGCTGGAAGTTGGAGCGGATCTTGTGCTTGCGGCCCAGGTTGATGAGGAAGGACAGAGGGTAGATGTTTGCCGCCCTGCCCAGGAACACTGCCACCTACGCCGCGGTTCGAGAGAAGTCAAGGGGCGCAACCGCACACAAACCCTGCACTGTGGGGCCGCCGTCACCACCCCATGAGCTCAACGTGGAGAACCACCGGGTCTCGGAGAGATCGAACCTGTGCGTAAATGACTTCCACCGGTCTATTGCACCCTGAAAATGATGACTGATCCGGTGATTCAGAGTCTCTGCCGTCAGAATTGTAATGGTGTGAAGTCTGGTCTCAGCCTCCTCAGATGACATGCACTACGACAACCACGGAGAGTTGAAGACAATACAAGTTTTCTTTTTACATTATAAAAAGTGAATGATAACAATTCAATGGTTAAGGGAGAAAGGGGGCGCTCTAGTTGGACATACAGGTTACTACTGTATGTATTCCTCTGAACATCCACCCGTTGGCAGGACTGCACCATGTTGATGCTGCAGTCCTGCCAGACTCCCTGCGTGAGGACCGCTCTACGCTCAGATGTCCACACGCCGTTACGTCATCCATCACAAGTCAAGTCCACCATTCATCAAGTATCAAGTAAAGAAGTGGCCTATGACTTATCGACTGACAGGTTAAGTTGATCGTCGAGGTGAAATACTACCAGAGGAACAACGGCTCACCTCGACATACAATGCTGGATACTACCATATAGAGTCGTCTGTCGTCATTTTCTAAACTGCGGGGGGGGTTATCTCATGGCAGATCTGCGCTGTACTAGGTCTGCGGCAGGTTAGGCTCACAGCATGAGTCGCCATGGTAACGCAACCGACAGTAGGCTAATCTTGGTTATCTGTAACTGAATTCTGGCTTCCCCTTCCTTCCGCTCCCCCCCACTAGATATTGTTGATATATTTCAGTTACATCAGCATATGTGTATCAATCATCATCAAGTAGTAGAAAATAGTAGAATAAACTTTTATAACCACTTATTTTAAATCCGTGCTGCCTTGTATGAAGCAAATTTAACCTTTTTTTAACATGAAGAATCCAAAAACCCCAATAAGGTGGAGTGAGTATACAGCAGCATAGAGCACAAATGGTTTGTTAGTATGACTTGATAATAACATTCAGTCATAAGTCATTTATATGCCTTTAGTTAAAGATTAACTATTCATCAACAAAACATTAATATACATTGCAGATGATTAACAAATCCCATCTTAAAGGAACCTGACCGCCAGGTGTGATGTTGATTAGCCACTACCAGCCATGTAGGATCTACCCTCTGGTGCCATCACAGGTAGGCATGTCTACCCAGAGCTCTAATTAGTCTTATTAGCTCAGCCCTGCTGTTTATTATCTATCTTCTGCCTCTTAGCCACAATCTTAGGAAATTTGACATTCAATTCCACTGTTACTCTGATGATACCCAGCTCTACCTTTCCACCAAGCCCACTGCCACTCTACCACCCAAACCTCTGTCCGTCTGCCTACTGGAAATGAAACCATGGTTCTCACTCAACTGCCTCAAACTCAACAGCGACAACACTGAGGTTCTCCTCATCGGCACCTTATCCACCTTAGCAACACTCAACACTTTTTCCATGTCCATCGACAATGCCACTGTTGACCCTTCCCCTCAGGTAAAGAGCCTGGGTGTCATCTTGGACAGCACTTTATCGTTTGAGACCCACATCAATAATGTTACTCGGTCTGCTTACTTCAATATACGCAACATCAATCGTCTTCGTCCCTCACTTAGACCAACCTGCACTGCTATCCTTGTAAACACCCTGATTACATCCCGACTGGACTACTGTAACTCTCTGCTCTGTGGTCTTCCTCGGAAATCTCTTCATAAACCCCAACTGGTCCAGAGAACAGCTGCTCGTATCATCAGCAGAACTCCGTCTATGGAACACATCACTGCTGCCCTGCAGCGACTCCACTGGCTCCCTATCAAATCACACGTTGATTTTAAGATTCTACTCCTTACTTTAAAGATCCTTCACAGCCTGGCACCAGTGTATCTAACTGAACTCATCCACATCCACACACCTTCACACCCTCTCCGATCCTCTTCTGCCATCCAGCTCTCAGCTCCGTCTGCCAACCTATCCACCGTGGGGTCAAGAGCTTTTAGCCCATCTGCTCCCCGCCTATGGAACTCTCTCCCACCAGACACTTCTGACTCTGTCTCCACCTTTAAATCACAGCTAAAACACACTTATTCCGAGAGGCGTACTCTGTCCCACACTGACAGAGTATATGCCACTGTTACTTGTTACTTGTTTCAAACTTGTCTGTAAGGTGTCCTTGAGTGCTTTGAAAGGCGCCTTTAAATAAAACGCATTATTATCATTATTATTAAAGCTCTAGAGCTCTCATTAATCATCTACAAATCTATATCAATCTTTTATGATTAGTTCATTAACGTAAACATGTCTTAGGACTGGATCTTATCATAAAGTGTTACCTTCTAGTCTTGTGCACGTGTGTGTGTGTGTGTGTGTGTGTGTGTGTGTGTGTGTGTGTGTGTGCGTGCGTGTGCGTGTAAAGGATACGAAGGCTCCGATGATGAAGAGGGGGTTGAAGACGTGAGACTGGAAGGAGAACAGGGTCAGGCCCATGTAGGAGAAGATGAAGTTCTCCGCCAAGAAGTTCAGCAACTCAAACAGCTGGGAGAAAATAAAACTGATGAATTAAGGTAGCAAACTAAATGTCCCATCAAACTGTAAAAACTATTAAAACACAGTTAAAGCAAAAGCATTACAGCACGTTCAAGAATAGGCAAATCAATGTATCCATTTTCTACTCTTTGGTGAGTTTCAAGACTTGTAATTAAATTAACAATTTGAACAGGTGTTAATGAACTATAACTGAAGCAAACATTGATCCGACATTGAGAATACCATGAATCCAAAGATATGTTGTGCATGTCAATGTGCCCGTGGGTGTGAGTGTGTGTTACCTGCTTGGTTCTCTCCTGGGACTCAGGTGAGAGGTTGTTGTAGGTGTAATGAGCCTGGGTTATCCCACAGAACAGGACCGCCACCACGCCTGAGGGACAACACAATGTTAATGGTGCGTGTGCGTGTGCGTGTGCGTGTGTGTGTCTCTGTGTGTTTGTGTGTGTGTGTGTGCGTGCGTGCGTGCGTGCGTGCGTGCTTGCGTGTGTCTGTGTGTGTGTGTGTGTGCTTGCGTGCGTGCGTGTGTGTGTCTCTGTGTGTTTGTGTGTGTGTGTGTGTGTGTGTGTGTGTGTGTGTGCGTGCGTGCGTGCGTGCTTGCGTGTGTCAGTGTGTGTGTGTGCGTGTGTGCGTGCTTGCTTGCGTGTGTCTGTGTGTGTGTGTGTGTGTCATCGAGTGCACCAGTACCTGTGAACCCACAGGCTTCAGCCAATAGGAAGGTACTCCAGGACATTAGAAAAAATAGAGCTGTCTCCAACAACGGGAAGTCCCTCAGTTTGGTAAACTTGGTCACGTGACAGGAAACAGGAAGTCAAGGGAGCAACATAGAAAGTGCACAGATGATGATGATGATGATCAATCTATAGCCCTTACAGCTCAATTTAATAACTAATAAACATAAGACGACCAAAGTTTGGATAGTCACTGATACAAAATTAATTAGATGTTCACAAAACGATATTGTTGATAAAAACATAAACAGTAATAATAATTTGCATTACTTACTGCTAATTAATACTACATTAAGATTTTAGCACATACCAATATGGAGCAAGGAAAACGCACAAATGAGTTATTTCAGAGCATTACAGCATGCTACTACTCACAGCTAATTAAATAGTACTATATAGTATTTAGAACTACCACACCAAACTATTTCACCTCACCATCTACTACAACATACAATCATTAAAGGGCTTTCATGATTTTACCATTGACTAATTCATTTTTAACAGCTGTCATGCTGGTACCTGGAATTTCAAAGTCTATCGCTTTGCAACATCACAAGTGACCTTCTCAGCCCTACAGCCGGTTGAGATGGTGACCTCACTGGTGAGTGTGCACTCAATCACATTGTGACATCACAAAAAGGCCCATATTCTAAACCAAACCAGGGAAAGAAGAGGTGGCAGAGTGGACTGTCTGGGGCCTGTAATAACAGTATAGTGCTGTAACGTGTGAGGATATGAGGGCGGTCATGACGCCGGTGGCCACCCCCAGCAGGAAGGAGCCGCTGAACACCGCCAGGAACACCCCAAAGGACTTCAGCATGGCCACGGCCTCGAAGCTGTGGCTGTTGTCCCCGGTGGGCTGGTAGGACACGATGGAGCTGCAGGGGACCACAGAGAGACAGGAGACACAGACGGAACACACACAGAGAAAGCAAACAAAACGTGTACAGACACACACACACACCGACACACACACACACACACACACACACACACACACACACACACACACACGGAAGAGGGCAGTGAGATAGAGTGGAGGGCGGATGGCTATCTGAACAAAATTGCTCGCGACAAACAAGAAAAAACAAGAAAGGCAGTTTTTGTGTCCTCTAGAACAAATGTCAAAGACAACTCCCCAACGCCCACCGCCTCTGGCCGGCGGTGCGGTCTGAGCTCCAGAGAAGGGCGCGGCCGGCCGGGCGCCGGGCGCGTGGAGTTGTCTTTCCTCTAGTTTACTGAAGATGATGAAACAAGGGGAGGAAGAGGGGATTCAGCATGCCGAGGACAGGCTGTGTTCACGCCTCCGCCGCTGCGTCTTTGGAGGGGAAGTCACTGCTGACCTTTGGCCCTGATGCGCTCTTCATAGACACCTATCTGTTGGGGACATCTCTCACGCACCAAAAGTATTGTGTGGCAAAGATTGCAAATCTCACAAACACACACACACACACACACAGGTCATAACATGTCCGAGCCGAGTGACGCATCGTATGGACATGCAACACTTACTGCATGGACGACGGGCACCAGAGTGTGTTGGATCAAGCTATCAACAGGGCAGGCGTGAACACGTAGCCTTAGGAGCTCACCACATGGAGGGTGCAAGCAAGTATTTGCCAGAAATACTGTGCAATAGAAGGACTACACCAGCTACCAGGAGGACCAGGCCAACCGTTTAGAGACGGGCTTGCTCATTAAGACCCGACACACCCTGAGCATGTAACTGAACATGAAGCCGAATCACCCAACTCTGATCGGATCTGCTGGCTGTTGACCATGAAACAAGGGACGTGGAGCTGTCCCTCAAATAATCACAAAGGGAATCAAGCTTCAAGCTCAAGCATACGTTGTGTTGCAGACAAATCTCCATACGTTTGCTCATTCTATATGCCTCTGAGAGATTGTAATATTGCACTCAGTTCTGTTTGTTTGGTACCTTGTTGAGCTCCTGCAAGCATTTCCTGTTTTTACATGAGACCGCAGAGAGGGGAAAACGTAACATCAAAAGCATTTGAAAACCAACTTGCAGCGCAAATATTCATGTTTCTGAATATTTGGGCCGCGCCCGGACTTCATCATATCTTCATCCACGCCCGGCGTGACAGAGATGCGAGGGCTTCACGGGCATTACTGACCTCCAGGAGGAAACAGGGGCTACATGCTCAAATCAAACCAAAGCCTGCATGCTAAAGTCACACGTTGGGCTGCAGTCTTAATGATCACTACATGGCTGCATTGTAGGGGGGAGGGGGGGGGGGGGGGGGGGGGGGGGGGGGGGGGGGGAGGAGGAGGGGGAGGAGGGGGGGCGACGACTACAGCTACCGAAGGGGGATTTTAAATCAAAGCACTGCAACCCTAAGCCCGAGCAGAACCCGACACCCCCTGGCCCACACCGCCCGACCACCGACCCGAGCGCGGTCGTCTGGTTCCCTCCCGGCCAGGCGTCCTCTGTCGGGGGCCAGGCCGTGCCATTGTCCCCCTGGGGGGCGGGGGGCCGCAGTGGGCCCGCGCGCGGTGTGCCGTGCCGGGCCTGCTTCTCGAACCGCAAGAGAACGCTGCATGCACACATACGTACGTACACGTTGTTGATGACAGACAAGACACGGTGGTGGGAGCACGGCAGGAAGTGAAATGAAAACCACAGCGGGGTTAGTGAGGTTAATGTCATTTGGATGTTGACAATATTTACTAACTGTGTTCAGCGGTGTGAGAGAGAGAGAGAGAGAGTGGCTGAGGACATTCATACACAGAACGGGTTTTTAAGTATCTCTAAATCTGTAACGGTGCCCATTGAGCCTGCTATTACCCGTCATTACCTCACAATCCTACACTCATCACTTTTGTGTTTGACCTCCGCACATTGAGCCCTGAACACACAAAGCTCAAGTCTGCTATGGAGACCGTGGAAATACAACAACCACGCACAACCCGTGTGCCACGGCAATAATTGACTCAGAGGATGGAAAAAACTGGAACAAAGCTTCACTGATGCATGCAAACTTTGAGCGACTATATTCTCTGGATTCACTGGATACTGTGTGGTATTATTCACTCAGAGCAGCTGATTAGTGAATCGGCTTGTTAGTTCATTGTAAACACACAACTTCCGGCAGCAGTGTTGTGATCACTGGCAGCTTTGTGGTGCAGTTGTAACAGGTGTGGATCGCTATGGTAACAATGTTGAAGTCACTGTAACTACCGCAGAGCACGCTGACAAGATCCAGCAGGTGGTGGTTGAAAGAGGAAGTGGTTCAGTCATAGTGGGGATATATGACGGGATATGACAACAAATTATTTGCCTTTGAACATGAACGTGTTCATGAATTAGTACATCAACACACCTACATTATGAGTTCAAATAAATATTGTATTTTGTGGCCCATTGACCCAGTGTGTTTCTTCTCTAATATGTATACTGCAATCAGGTAAGACCTCTTCCTGCATATGTTTTAACACCAGGGCCTGGAGCTGGGCGTTCGGGGTAACTGAGTGCATTTCACTTTACAAACACTTCTGGGGTTATTTTGACACCTATCCTGTCTGTTGTGTGCATCCCGGACAGTTTTGAAGTTGCTTTCTTCGACATTTACATATTTTGTACCCGTGCAAGCACACAAACTTAAAAAAAAATATATATATATATATATATATATTTTTTTTTTGACAGCCTTCATTTTTCCTTTAGTTAGATTGTGATTGTACGCTGTGTTACTGCTTTCCCTTAGAGATACAGGATGTAGACCGAAAAGTGTTGAACTAAACACAACTTGTCAGTGGCGTGTTGTGTTGACTTACAACTCGCTATAGAAACCCAAAACACCGGAGGATGAAGGAGACTTAGATTGGTGTGCCAAACTGATACGAGCCAGAAGACACAGAAAAGGAGCTCGCTATTCTGTAGGCTGATTGTGTGAGAGCAAGTCAGGAGCAGGCAGAGATCGCAAAAAAACTCGGTATTTGTTTCTAGCATTGAGACATACAGAATGAAGACAACACAGTCATTGGAAGGACGGTGATCAGTCTTGAGGAGCAGGGATGTGTGTTTACAGGGAGGCTAATGTGGAGGTTGAGCTTCTGTTGGATTGGGGGGGGGTTGCTTACATGGGTATAAAATACAATCATATTGAAACAAGAAACCTCAAAACTGTCTGGCGAGCATGCAAATGCTGGGGTAGGTGTGAAAATGAGTCCCCAGACGTGTTATAAAGCGAATTTCCTCTTAGTCATAATTCAGTGGAAGCCTGCATTTTCAGTTTCTGACACCCTAATTCGACTACTCTCAGTTCGGTGACCAGACTGTGAGCCTGGAGCCAACCTGGTACATAGGAGGTCCGTCGGTATGCAGTGGTGACTTGTTTCTATTCTCTCACTGGTATTGATAACAGCAACAAACAACTTTATAAGGTCATATCCAAAACTATTGTATCCAAAGGCGTCTCCTTCATCACCCTCCTTTGTGCGTATTTTACCTCAACGTTCTGTGTGTTGATTGAGGTAATGGGATATCTTTTAAATAGGGATGCACCGATACCACTTTTTTACAAACCGATACGATACCGATACTTTTATTTGTGTACTTGCCGATACCGAGTACCGATTACCGATACTTTCTAGATTTGATCTCTATGAAAGAAGTGCAATTCATTTGAAGGCAGATTTTATTTTCTCCTCTGAAGATTATGTCAAGCCTTTAGTAAGGCTATACCAAATGAACAGGCTATTCCAAGCCAAAACTAAACAGAGCTTTCTGGTTTTAACAAAAAAGCCTTCAAAGACAAAATGCCATCACATTAGACAAAATGTAAATATAACCAGATAAAGCGAATAACAACAAAAATAATCACAAATAGTGATCAGAACTATTGCTTAATAAGCACATTATCACGTTTCAGTTAGCAAAAGTATCCTTCTTTCAAGTACACAAACCATGTGGCACTATTCCCATGTTTCTTCAGAAAGGATAAACAAATCAACGAACTATGTTGTCAAATGACGTCAAGGTGATCTTTCACTTTATCATACACCTTTGGCAACATCACATCGGTGATGTAGAGGCGACTGGGAATCTCATATATGGGCTCTAGCACTTTTAAAAGACGGCGAAATCCGACATTATCAACAACTGAAAGTGGCTGATCATCGAGCGCTATGAAGTGAGTAAGTGCCTCTGTTATTTGTATTGCCCGTGAGTTGTCTTTGGACATTTTCTCTCGCTTTTGCAAGATGTCATAAGGTTGGCTGCTTCGGTCTTACGCCGCTAGCATTAGTGAACTCTGTGTACTAAGCACTATGGTGCTTCTTAAGATGTTTTATCAGATTGCTTGTATTAAAGGAAGTACTTTCCTTTCCGCCTCTCGACACCGTAGCATTACAGATCTTACACTCTGCCGGATGACGCTTTATCTTAAAATATGCCCAAATCGCCGACATGACTTAGCCTACTGTTACGTCTTTTCACAGCGAACACACACAAGCCTTTGGCAGAATCTCCGAGTTTCTGCTCATTCATTATCTCCCCCGAGTTAGTTAGGTAGGACAACTCATCTCTGCATACGGCCGGTTTGATGTAGGCTACTGGCATAGTGGTATCGGTGCGTGGTATCGGCAATTAAAAACGAATACGAGTACGAGTATTTTGATGAAGTATCGGCCAGATACCCGATACTGGTATCGGTATCGGTGCATCCCTACTTTTAAATGTACTTCTACGTGAATACAAACTTTATATGTATGTTCACCAACGTCGACACATTTTATATTCAGAATATTATAATCTTCCAGAACCCATGTGGAACCTTATATAATATATTTCATGGTATTGATTGAAGAAGAAGAAGAAGAAGAAGAAGAAGAAGAAGAAGAAGAAGAAGAAGAAGAAGAAGAAGAAGAAGAAGAAGAAGAAGAAGAAGAAGAAGAAGAAGAAGAAGAAGAAGAAGAAGAAGAAGAAGAAGAAGAAGAAGAAGAAGAAGAATATGGTATATACATGATGAAATGTGTGCTGGGGGGAGAGAGAGACACTTGTGGTGGGTGTCCACTGCTGAGCTTACGATGAGAGGACGATGGCCACGGCATCATTGAGGACACTCTCTCCAAACAGCAGTGCGTACAAGTCCACGTCCACCTTCAGCTCATTGAAGATAGCAAGCACCGTCACTGCAGGAGGAAGACGGTCAGATCGGAAGCCGTTTGCGTTAATGGGGAGGCAAGATCGCAAGATGACCACATTCTAAAATTCTGCATTATGAAATCACACTGAGGCTGCATTACACTGAAGCTGCATTATGAAATCACACTGAGGCTACAATATGGAATGCCACTGAGGCTGCATTATGAAATCACACCGAGCCTGCATTGCACTGAGGCTACATCGTCAGCTTTGCATTAGCGATGCATTAGCGTTCAAGCCAAACCTAGTGCTGGCACTACCACTAGCACACTGTGCTCAAGTTCAAACTACTTAAACTTTGACATTGACCAGTTGACATTGACCCTCGAGGTACATCCAATCAGATTACAGCTTTGTTTGATCTTCCAAAACCAACAGAACGTAACCGCCAAACACTTTGTTCAGTTCCCTGAGCTGCCCTCCCTTGGCAGGCTTCACTCCTCCTAATGGCCAACCTCATCATGTGTTGACCACTGAAGGTTGCATTAAGTTGTTGCATTCAACAACTTAAGTTGTTGCATACAATATGACTGAATTCTAAAATCAAGCTATGAATTAATTCTAAAATCACACTATGACTACCTCCTCAAACAACTCTGTGACTGCATTCTAAAATCACACTATGACAGAATTCTAAAATCACCGTATGAGTGAATTCTAAAATCACACTATGACTACCTCCTCAAACAACTCTGTGACTGCATTCTAAAATCACACTATGACTGCATTCTAAAATCACACTGACTGAATTCTAAAATAAGACTGACTGAATTCTAAAATCAAGCTATGAATGAATTCTAAAATCACACTATGACTACCTCCTCAAACAACTCTGTGACTGCATTCTAAAATCACACTATGACAGAATTCTAAAATCACCGTATGAGTGAATTCTAAAATCACACTATGACTACCTCCTCAAACAACTTTGTGACTGCATTTTTAAAATGCACTATGACTACATTGTAAAACAACACTATTCTACAATCCCTTTGACCCTGTGTTAAGTAAAATTAAATAAAAAGTTCAATCCTTCTATGACTGCAATCCTAGATCAAAGTGCACGACTGATTTCCTTTTCAGCAGAAGCACGGATATACCCCGACCTCAATGTCTTATGTGATGTGAGGACGGCAATGAAGAAGGAATAAATCCAAATAAACATGGGGAAGAACATGGGGAGAGCATGCAGTGTGCCAGTTTGACTGCATTTCTGTCTGTCAATCCATCTGTGTATGTGTCTGTACACCTACCTGGGTCTGTCGCTGAAACAATTGCCCCAAAAAGAAGACAGTCAGTGAAGTAAAAATCTCCTCCTAGTTGACCCACAGCCTTCATGAAGGACACAAAACCATACATGGTCAACCTAGAAGGCAAAGTACGACAGAGATGCTTTAGCCACATGGGAGATATTGAATTCACAAACACAAATACACACACACACACACACACACACAATCACAAAACCTACCCAATAACTAGGCATGATATGACTGTTCCCACGAAAGCATAGGTCAGAATGGAGCCTATGTTTCTGAAGAAATGCCTCTGTGAACAAGACGAGAGAAATATATTGGAGGGATTATTATTATTATTATTATTATTGACCTATGAATGCATTATTGCTACTATAAACAAACTCAAATGCAGTCCAATAAACACATTTTATTGTGTTCTGTATATAAATTGGATATACCTACTATAAAGGTATAATTGTATAATTGTCAAAGTATGTACTTAAGTTTGTTAGATAATATCATCATAATTACATGTATCACATGTAATGTGATCACATAGAATGTACAATTACAGCCATACAGTTATCAATTCAAGGAATAATTGTTAAAGGGCCCCTAGTTGTGACAGGTACCAGAATGGTTTGGCAGACAAAACCTCGTACATGTATGTAGCGTCCTCCTACCCCTAGACTGGGATGTAAGTAAGAGTACACCATTCATCCGAGTGGAAACTCACTTGTCACAAAGGGGTAGATTTTGACATGGCTTGTAATGGCTAATCATCATCACACCTTGCGGTGAAACAGGGGCCCATAATTGGTCCAGCTTACCCTTTTCAAACTGTAACCAGCATGGAAGATGATTGGAGGTAGCAAAATGTTGAAAAACACTTCTGGGTCAAAAGTCACCTAAGGAAACAAAGTGAATGTTAGAGATCAAACGTGATCTCATATGTACATGTATTTGTAGTGTAATCATAAGATTGCCAATGCATTTGGTAGACTAACATGTATTATCAGTACTCATACATGTCTAATTCTAGATAGTATAGATAGATAGAGTTTACAGAAATAGAGAGGACGTTGTATTTGATAGAGTTTACAGAAATAGAGAGGACGTTGTATTTTTATCTTTCTAATCATTCTATTATTTTTCATCCATTTCATCCGTTTCCTTTTCCATTTGCTTGCCTTTCTCAACATCTCATCATCTTGTACTTGATGGCCATTTCCCCGGCTGACCTCTCCTTTCAAAATATACTCAAAGAATCTCCCGTTGACGTTGACCAGTAAAGTGGCCGTAGTGGAGTTTACAGCACAGCTCGGGATCACATTATTCATGTTCTGGGGCACATGGACCCCAAATCGAAGGATCACACCTACCAAGAGACCTAACGTTTTGAAGGAGGGAAAACAACACAGTTAGTCATTTGTCCGGTTTTTGTATATTATATAAACCCTATGTTAAGTCAGTTGTCCTGTATATTATAAAAACCCAATGTTACATACTGTTTCTGCAATACATGTATAGAGCAGATATCTCCCCCCATCTCTTCGTCATAGAATAAATAGCACAGTTACGGTAGAGTAGACCTATAGTCGAGGACATGTGTACAATACATTGTTGACAACATGCACGTTACCGGTAAGGGTGCATATTGTCAAGGTGGTGTCTCCTGCGCCTACTGATGCATGCAAATCCATAGTGAATGTCTTCGCTAGGGAAAACTTGTTAAATCCTTGTCGACGTCTAATTGCTAGGTTTGCTTTTCACTAAAACAACTAATACTAACTCGTATTGTAATTTCTAATTGGTCGGGAGTTTGCCATAACCTTACCATAGATCATTGCAAGTCCTGTTTCGTGAAGAAACCTAAATCGACGATGTTTGAACAACCATATCGTTAAAATGGTGAGTGTTAAGAGCATTATGAATATAAGAAGATTGGCACTGTCTTGTCGATGACTTTCCTCAGCCATCCTCTCAGTTGCAACATTGTCCATTGCAGTGCTCTCGCCTTGGCCCCCAACTAGCAAGAATGGTAACAGACAAGGCACAAACATGAACGTATTCGACATCTTGATGCCTATAAAGTATCGTGATATAAATTGCATTATGGCTATCGGTTGATGGTTGCCTTTAGTGGTTATTTAATGACAACATAAATAGAAATCTGACGTCTATTTGTAAGATCGCATTGGACCAATGGACTGAGCTTTTTCCGTAGCACCCATCAAAACATTGGCACTTCCGTTTTTTCAAAATAAAGTAACAAACCTATTGCATGTTTAGAAATAAACAATTATAGTAAATAAGTAAATCATTCATGTACGTGCACTTTTTGACTACACATAAATATAAAATTATGATTTATTTGATAATAAACAATTAAGTAATTGTCTCCTTTGGAGATATTCCTGTTGAATAAAATATTAATAGGTCTTGTACATTGCAACGGCACATCGAACTGAATGCCTCCATTTTGAAAGCACAGGAGAATTGGATGTTATTTATTATCTTCGTTTAGTAGTAATGTTTTTGGTTAC
The DNA here is from genome assembly GCA_036785325.1 of Urophycis tenuis. Classification (NCBI taxonomy): domain Eukaryota; kingdom Metazoa; phylum Chordata; class Actinopteri; order Gadiformes; family Phycidae; genus Urophycis; species Urophycis tenuis. The sequence goes on along the minus strand of JAXIVH010000018.1, from coordinate 6,453,780 downwards.
TGTTGAGTAATTATTCATGACATTACTCGTCATTATGGGGGACTGTTGTGTTTGAAACCGCCATAGGGTTTCTCATGCAAGACGTGCACAACAAAGTTCATTCATTGGTGCAGGTGAACTCTTGGTGAACAATGATGCATTCTGCAATCTATAGGGCATTGTGACGTCACAATGCAATGTCATTGTTTAGTTAATTAGCCGTGACATTATTTGTCATTGTGTGGTGGCCTTGTTGTGTTTTAAATAAGGCTACCGGTGTTTCTCATGGGATAGGCCTCCGTGCCAAAACAATGTTTTGATTAGCAAAGGATAGTCAACAATAATACAACTCCCTTGATCTAGGAATGGTGATGCATAATTCTGATGTACAAGCCCTATAATACTTCTAATATAAATTGGACAGTTCCGGTCCTTGATTCTGATTGACTTTCAGCCTTTTGTTAAGTGGTGTCATATATTTCTGTCTCCACAAGATACCTATAGCCGCTGAAGCAAATGTAAATGCGATGCCTGTGTGTGTTTTACCGGGATGTACTCACGCAATCAGGTTCTAGCTCGCTAAGGATCAAGAGTCACTGGATAAAACACACCAGGTAAGATACCTGTTGGAATTGGAGAAGTAGGCCTATATTGCGCAAGACGAGATAGTTAATGTGTTGAGAGGTTTAACACAAAACCAAATGTAACTACTGTTTCATGATGAGTTTCATAACAGTCATAACCCACATTCATAACACAGTGACAAACATGTGTAATTAATGGTCCAATTCAAACGGGATAAAAAAAAACATTTGTCTCTCACCAGTGACTACTGTAGCCTACTTTTTTTTTCAAAAATTTAAAAATTAAAAATTAAAATTTAAAAGCAAAAAGCCATTTAAGGCCGTGATGTTGTTCCTTCGGGCCGCTATTGACCTGAAGGATTACATTGTTTCCGTTTTTGCGTATTTGCGTTCTCGCTCAATACTGGACGCATTAAAAAAAAAAATGTTGTTCACATTAGCCAATTAGACCCCCAATGATCTAGAAAACAGGGTCCACGTTGAAAAATTCACATTTTTTCCTCTAACCATTCAGGTGCATTCCGAATAGGACACCGAGGCGGGGTGTGGAGAAAGCTATAATGTGTCCATATGTCCATGTGGCCCTCAGACACACATGACGTGGGGCCCACACACCTGTCCGATTTCCAACCAACACGAATGAATGCATACAGGTTGCGGAAATGTTTGTGTGATTAGAAAATATTCTGCAGTCTGATCAATTATGTTGATGTGTCTAACATAAAATTCGGTTTAAGTAGATTCTTTCTGGTATAGCGTTTCAGATAATAAAAAGGATTGTAAGCACAGCAGTGTGTGCTTACGGAGACGAATGAAAGATGAGTAGGTATAATCGGAATGAACTGTCGCTATTTTTTTTACACAGAACCAATATTCAAATCCGTCTATAGTTACCCTACATGACACACAATGTTGACGTAGGCTATAAAGTAGGCTACAGGCTAAAGTAAAAAACAATCCGGCGGATCATGGTCTCTTTACTGCGAAATGGAAAATCATGCATCATGTCGACATGATCGACATTTGAACGATACGTCTCCGGATCGACGAGGACAGAATAACTTTTCACTTCTAATTCAACCTCTTCAGCCTCATGATGGATGGATTCACATCCCAACTCTTCTTACAGGAGTTACTTTGGGCTATAGCATCATGTTGGGCTTACATAAGCATATATAGGCTATAAAAAGAGTGAGCCAATCTTCATTATGCCCTGGTATAAATTAAATATGAAACATATAAAAAGAAAATACCAAAAAGCACAAAATAAACAAGTTCCGTTTAGGTATGTTCTATCAAAACGTGTACACCTATATTTGATGTTTGAGAACAGCACTATTACGTGGTGCATGTTGCAGGGACATCGATGCTGAACAGCACTATTACGTGGTGCATGTTGCAGGGACATCGATGCTGAACAGCACTATTACGTGGTGCATGTTGCAGGGACATCGACGCTTGCTTCCGGGACAGGAAACCAAAAACTGCGAAGTTTGAGACGTCAAAAGAAAAGTGATGATCAGATCTGAGACTTTCTGCCAGAAGTTGACTCACTTCATCTGGTGACAGCATGGCTGTAAGACGGCTTCTCCTCTTCCTGACCGGGCTTGTATTGTCTGAAGAACACCCAGGTAAGTTTTCATTACGAGTGTTATAACGTTTTAACAATATATGTTCAATAGGCCTATTTTATTTGATTTGACTTTCCAGAAGCATGAAATGTGGATGTCACTTACAACACACAGAAGTTTATATGGCGACATAGGTGAACATTTATTCTTGCCTTCGTCAAAACATTATAAGTTCTATTTCCAAAATAAAACTATATTATTTTATTATATTAACCATGATTACTGATCATGTTAAGGGCTTCAAATATTGTACATACATGCACCTCATTTTCAATATTTATACCCTGAACACTGCAATTGCTGCTTTAGTATAGATCAAATTTCAGAAGTCAGTTGGCAAGTAAGCAAATTTTAAATAGATTTCCCAATGCTGGGACAAGCTGTCATTTCAAGCATGAGACGTGTTTTAGGACCAGATAGGGCCATCGTACACATCCCAGTTAAGCCTAAAACATGTTTAAATGTTACATATTCTATTCATTAGATATAAATAAACAAAAACTAAATCTATGGCCCTACCTTTATAACCACTACTATTTCAGCTTACCCTTTTACACATACACCCACTTCAGTCTCTAGTTATGAGGAAGCATGCACTAATGTGTCTCGGTCAGTATTGTGCGACTGCATTAGTCTACTGTTGTTGATTGTTGGATGTCCACGCATAAACCCAAAAGGTTTATTCACATCCCCTCTGTTTCCCTTCATTCACTCTTGTCTGCCAGATGTGGACTGTTTGGTGGTGAATCTGGACTATGTTCACTGCATGTGGCATGGATCTGCCACCCCAGATGTCAATTATACTTTCTATAGCAGGTTAGTCAAGACAAAGCTGATGGATTGTCAGCACCACAGTAATTCACTGAGCTCCTAAAAGGTTTTGATCCCCAGCATGTTGAAAAGGACAACACGTATCCTCCTGATACACCTATTGCAGCCTTTTAAAGTATTGATCATCGTCAACATCGTTCACATTGTCTTTGGAATCCAACCGTGTTCACTGGTGGACTGCGATGCGCCCTCAGGTTTGACAAGGAGTTCAAGGCGTGTGCCAGATATGTTTTGGAGAACACCACTGTGGTGGGCTGTGATCAGCCCTATGAGAATCTGTTAGTGAGTCGGTCCTGCACCTTCACCACCAAGCTGGTGCTGATGAACAGGAGCTTTGAGCAGAAATTTGAGCTCGCGTCAAAAGGTATTCCCCCCATCTCTGGAATGTCTGGGAAACTTCCTAAGAGATCAATTCCCAGGTTCCCCTTTAAAAAGACACACATGTCTACTGTAAGGGTACTTTACTTGGTTTTAAAAAAAACACACATGCAAGTTAAAACATTGCCACATTTCATGCCACATGCTGTAACATACAAAAGTATACTTCAAAAAAGTATACTTAACAAACAGCTAAACCATCCCAATCACGAAACCACAACACATTTCAAATTTGCTTTTGATTCTAATTTGGCAAGATTTCAACTTTTCTGTTTTGTGATCCTCAACATCAGTCAAGCTGAATGCTCCCAGCAATTTGACAGTAAAACTTGGCACAGACTCGAACCTGTGGTTCTACTGGAATGATAGCCACATTAATGACTGTATAGGGAGCCAAGTTCGCCACAGGATCGAAGCAAAGGAGTGGACGGTAATTTTATTTTATTTTTATGAATACATACAAATATTGCGATTATGGAATGATACCATGAATTCGCCTATCAATGTGCATGTATATCTTATAAGTTAGAAAGATGTTTATCGCCAAGTAGGTTTGCACATACAAGGAATTTGACTTGGTGGTTGGTGCACAACAGTAAACAATAAATAATAACAATCAACAATCAACACAGTAAGAAACATGCATCCTTGTTGTAATACAATGATTGCTTTCATGGCCATCTGTCCAACAACTAGTGGTTGAAAAGTATTGATATAATGATAATGTTTTGGCACACTGACTTGCCTATGTCTTTAGGTCAATGACCTCATAGGTTTTTGTATTTTAAAGGCTCTGTCTTTTGTTTATACCTTCCTTCTCCAAACATGTTTTACTATTACATTAATATTCCTTTCTTTTTCTTCTTTGCCTTGTGGTTCATCGTATCGCATCCAGAATATCCCCTTGTTTATACAAAAGGGGAGGTATTGCATCAACCTGCCCTCCAAAAGAAGCCGCTATGAGCTGCAGGCCAGGAGCAACATAGATAACAGCTGTAGAGCATCTGACTACTGGAGTGACTGGAGTCCATCAGTCTTCTGGGGGCCTGTGAGCAACATCACAGGTAAAAAATTACACTAAAAACTTAAAGGAAAATAATAACACATAGTTTTCTAGTACTACATTCTTAAAGGGCTTCACAGGCCCACATAGCATTTTGTTTATTCATGTGAACAGGATTAAGAAAAATACAATTTGTATTCATGGAAGACCTTAAACCTGCTCTATGTACGTTTTTTTTCCATGAGCAACCTCTAGTGGCTCTAGTTGTAGCACCATGTAATTTTCTGATGACAGTCGTCAGACATCTTAGCTTGGGGGTGGTGGGGGTATAGACTCATGGATGGGCACACATTTAGCTTGGGGGTGGTGGGGGTATAGACTCATGGGTGGTGGGGGTATAGACCCATGGGTGGTGGGGGTATAGACTCATGGGTGGTGGGGGTATAGACCCATGGGTGGTGGGGGTATAGACCCATGGGTGGTGGGGGTATAGACTCATGGGTGGTGGGGGTATAGACCCATGGGTGGTGGGGGTATAGACCCATGGGTGGTGGGGGTATAGACTCATGGGTGGTGGGGGTATAGACTCATGGGTGGTGGGGGTATAGACTCATGGGTGGTGGGGGTATAGACCCATGGGTGGTGGGGGTATAGACCCATGGGTTGTGGGGGTATAGACTCATGGGTGGTGGGGGTATAGACTCATGGGTGGTGGGGGTTTAGACCCATGGATGGTGGGGGTATAGACTCATGGATGGGCACAAATTTATATTTTTACATTTTATTCTTGAGGAACTTTATCATTCTGATTTTTTTTTTAATTGCGTGAATAAATGCAGGTTCAGGCATTTCAAATATATGTTTGTCAGGCACAGAATTGCTGGATAACTCCACGGCCGACTGGATCCTCTTGCTGTGGGTTCTGGGGTTGTCAGTCATCGCTCTTCTATTGGTTTGCATTTTTGTGCAATACGAAAGGTGTGTGGATCTCTTTCAACATTTAATATTAGTCACAGTAAAGACTTAAGTACTGTATTTTACCATAATGGGAAATAGAAAAGGTATGTCTCAAACTTTTGCAAAGAAGATACAACATGTGTATTTATCCTGTGCAGGCTCAAAGTCATTCTGATACCCATTCTCCCAGACCCTGGAAAAAAGCTGGTTAAAATCCTGGCTGATGGAAACGTAGAGGTTAGTAACATTACAGGCCTTTTATCTATAAAAAAAAAAAATTATATATATATATATATATATATATATATATATATATATATATATATATATATATATATATATATATATATATATATATATTGTTATATATATTGTTATATATATATTGTTATATATATTGTTATATATATATTGTTATATATATGAATTCAAGGAAAAAGCAAGACCACATTTTAGTATTAAGAAAAATACTTCTTAAAATAAGTAAATGCATTGCTAGAGCACCCAATTATATTAAAATTCAAGACAAGACAACAAGTAATTTCCCCCACGCAAACAGGAAATATGCGATGTTAAAGGTATCATTTATTTTTCAAATCTGGAGGATTGGCTGCCCATCTCCAAGAGCATCAAGGAGGGGTTCAAGGCAAACTACAGTGAGCGTGCCTGCTCTGTCCGGGAGTACAGCTGTGTCCCAGAGGCTGGCGGGGAGAGCTCTGGGGAACAGTGCTCATCTGACCAGAGCTCTGGGGAACAGTGCTCATCTGACCAGAGCTCTGGGGAACAGTGCTCATCTGGGGAGAGCTCTGGGGAACAGTGCTCATCTGACCAGAGCTCTGGGGAACAGTGCTCATCTGACCAGAGCTCTGGGGAACAGTGCTCATCTGACCAGAGCTCTGGGGAACAGTGCTCATCTGACCAGAGCTCTGGTAGCTATGCATCTTCAGTCACCACCGATCAAACCAACTGCTCCCTCTCGGTCAACGAACCTGCAGGACCCACTTCCTGTTACCGTAACATCTGCACCTCCCCTGTGTCATCTGGTGAAACACAGGGGGCGGGTTAGGAGATGGCTCATATTGTGCCCATTTCCAAGGGTTCAGGTTTTTTTTTTTTTTGTCAAATGACAAAGATTTGTGGTTAATTTCATTTATGTGGGAGTATACATTATACAAGATGTTACTATTTCTTATTCATTCTAATTGAACAAATAAACACCTAAATATAAACAAAGGAAATTAAGGAAATCTCGTCAATGTTCGGTTACTTGCCAACTGACGTCAAAGCTGACTAAGCTGAAGCAGAAAAGCAAAAACCTCAAAACCCTCAGTATTCAGTGCAGTTCAGGTCCTAACATTTCAGTATGCGGTGACAGCAAATCAACCAAACCGGGTTGAAGTGTCAATATAAAATCTGAGGTGTATAAAGTGTCTGTAAAAATATATTTTGTAAGAATTTCTCCAGTAGCTGTTGCATTTTCACCTCATTAAAGGTGGAGAATTCATGATTATTACTTTACAATACGGTCAGAACACAAATGCAGTCAACATTATATTGACAGCGTACGGAAATGCTGTATGCTGTTTTGTAACTAAACAATATTTCGTAATGAAATATCGTTTAAAAAATGTCTAAATAACTGATGAAGAAATGTGTGACTCGGTCACTAAATCTGTAGTCCTTCCACAGGCTAGTTTGAGTCATCAGATATCTGAGTGGTCCTGAGTGATATCAGTAATTCTTCTTCTTCTACTAGCATGGGCCTATAGCTGCTGTTGTAGTCTCATTTTGTGCTCCTTTGGTGACAAATGTTCTGATGGAATTTCTTGAATGATTATATTCTGATGATTTATTCTTGTGTTTTTTCTTTATTGTTCCCATTTGAATTGTGGTCTTGCTCTGCTCTATACCATGTGTAGGCCTAAAAAATACTTTAATTAGCCTGTAAAAAAAAAAAAAAAAAAAAAAATTAAAAAATGTTGTGGGCCAATTGCAGTCAAACTCGATACATTCATTATTTACACGTATAACTCAATTTCTGTATCTTTTGAATAAAAAAACACCTTCAGACCGGCTCGATTGAATCCACTTCTTCTTGCCCTCCAGTTGAGTCTTGTTTGTGTGGGTTGCCCCATGGTGCGCTCACTTGTCCGTTAGAGGGAGTATAGTGTCCCACACACATCACGGAACTGAGTCAACGCATTTTTCACAAGAAGGGTAGGGCGATCGGTGGCTGGTCCCCGCAAGAAAGGTGTTGCTAGTACTACTAGCCAGTTGCTTACCTAGCTGTAGCGATCAGCTAATCCAACAACTTTATGTATTCGTGTTAAATTTCGTAGTTTTGGTGCATTTCATTTGTTTGACGCTGATACTCTGTTGGCCGTCCAGCAAACGAAAATGTCAGAACCTACGGTGGCCGATACTCGCCGGTTGCATTCCAAGCCCCAAGACCTGACGGATGCCTACGGTCCACCTAGCAATTTTCTGGAAATTGACGTTTATGATCCACAAACTGTAGGAGTTGGGCGCACCCGTTACACAACATACGAAGTTCGTATGAGGGTAGGTTGACAGTTCGTTAGCCTGAAGACAATTGCTAGCGTTAGCGTATAGCTACGCTAACTATTGCCATGTTTTGCTAGCTGAGTTAGCATGTTGGGTATACTTTCCGCAAGGCTAAAATGTTGACGTTAGCCGTCTTCTGGGCGAGGAAATGACGAGCCAGGGAAAATCGAGTTGCCGGATTTCTTGCGGCCTCGAATTTTACTAACATTTTAGGTCTTTTAGTTCCTTCCCAATGAAGCCTATCATCAAGTATTTCCTTTACACATGCCCACAGATTTGTATTTCATATTCTTCAGTGTGGTATATACCGTAGTAGTTTGTTGCTTGTATTAATTTCATAGTATTGGAAATTATGTCCACGCAATGTAGAATAACACGCTACGGCTAATGTTATGTTTCACAGTGTGACATACATCTTCTTTAAATACATGACTCGACCAGCCACCTCTTGTGCTCAAAGTGACCAGTGTTTGCATTCACCTCAAATCAGTCATTTTGAAGCGTAGTGTTAACATAATATTTCTCCATCTGTTCTCAAGGCCTATCCTTCTCAAAACGGTAAACAAGTGCTTAAAATCATAGGAATATCATACAATTGGTGAAATGTATATTGGCGTGACTGTTGTAGTTAAAATGACAATTTAGTCAACTTAACCACATGTTGACTAAATTAATAATATGTCTTGTGTTTGTTGAATACCCCCACACGCAAAAGGCTACTGACCATATGAGTCGTTCTACCTCAATTCTTAGTTCATTTTCAGCACACCTCAATTTTCAGGAATAATATGGTGTGATTGATATATGATTAAGGTCCTCCTACAGTAATTTGATATGTATTCATGTTGATGTGTAAGTTTTGAGCACAGTGGCTACATAGATCCTTCACTAGTAGAAGCCAACAAGATTTACCTTTTCATGTGTCACATTGAAATATTCCTAGATATGCAGCCTCTTTCCCCATATAGGCAACTACAAAGCAAACCAACATTCATCACAAATATAAATATAGCATGCAAATACAGGTTATAACTGATTGCCATATATATATGTATGTGATGATATCCATGGAGCCTAAGAAAGATCTCAGCATAAAGAAGAGGGTTAGATGTTGGTGCTGTCTGCTCCTGGCCATAAACCTTCATATTTACGTGTAGACACTTCTTCTTCTACATGAGTTGATATTAGCTACACCGGAGGTTTGGGCTTATACATTTTTGTATAGAGCGACAATCTGCATAATCTGAATGATCACTATACCATTACCAAGACCAAAAGTCAAGATATCCTAAACTCAACAGTTGGCTCTTTTAATCATACACAACAATAAATGCAAGTTAAATCAAGATATCCTTGTCTCTTTGGCCAGACAAACCTTCCCATCTTCAAGCTGAAGGACTCCTGTGTGAGAAGAAGATACAGTGACTTTGAGTGGCTGAAGAATGAGTTGGAACGAGACAGTAAGGTGAGGAAGATAAGTTCATGCCATATTTGAGGGTAATGATTACAGTGTAGTTGGCTATCTTACTGTTACCATGAGCTGATGAGTAATGTAATTACCTATCTGTAAAAGCGCAAGGCCAGCATTAACTCTATATTTTGCCTAATTGCTGATATCCCCAGTGAAAAGATCAAAAGCAGCAAGACTTTGCTCCGGCTAACAAATGCTATCTATTGTAGAAGGCAAATCGAAATGTAACTTAACTTGTATATATAGTTTGGCTGACTACTATTGCTAGGCTAGGCTACGACTTAATAGTTTTTGAAGCCATTGTGAAAAACACATTGAGTCACTTGTCTCCTGTACGTGCAATACATAACATTGTCTCCTGTACGTGCAATACATGACATTGTCTCCTGTACGTGCAATACATGACATTGTCTCCTGTACGTGCAATACATGACATTGTCTCCTGTACGTTCAATACATAACATTGAATCTCTTTTTAGTGGGTTTTGTTTTTTTGGGGGGGGGGGATATTTCCATAAGGATAATCTACTGTTATCCTCTTGATCTAGACTTGGTTGATTTGATCCTCGTGTTCCCTCTCAACACAATGCATGTATTTGTTTTGAACTTGACTGGTTATTTCCAGCCGCCACTGTTTTTTGTTTGCTTTGAGTTGTCAGTAGGTATCTGAACATGTTGACCCTCAATTCCCTCCTCCAGATTGTAGTTCCTCCTCTGCCAGGTAAGGCTCTGAAAAGACTGCTTCCGTTCCGTGGAGACGAGGGCATCTTCGAGGAGTCCTTCATCGAGGAGCGGAGAGTGGGCCTGGAGCAGTTCATCAACAGGTATCTCACGCCTTGCCACCTTCTATTGGACGTACAGTATAGAGTTTGCATAGTTTGTGACAACCACAGGTGGTTGTAGTGTCCCATCTGTTGCCTGAAAAGCATGCTTTTAACACATTTGGCAAAGTTCAGTAGAAGTAGATGGTAATTCTTTTGTATTTTGTATTTTATTTTTATTCTTTTTTTTTTATATTCTTTTTGGTATTTTATTTTATTTATATGTTTTGTATTTAGTAAAGGGGCCATGTGAAATGTGTTTTTTTACCTGCCAAGACACATGCGCTCTTCTTCCCAGGCTAGGTTCCTGTCTAAACATGCCACACATCACAGCCTAAATAACAACCTTAATGTAGAGTCACCATGTCATAGCATAATTACCTGGGAAGGTGTGCACAATTCTGTCCGAAATGACATTTCCGAGGCAAGGTACTAATATTTCGTCTGGGCTGTTGAGATGATCAACGAGCAATTTCATTTTGCACATGCAATTTTCTTTTTTTCTTTGATATCTCTGATGATGTCTTTTCAATTGAACATAAGTTTTTTTTTATTTGTTCTCAGAATTGCCGGTCACCCGTTGGCCCAGAACGAGCGGTGTCTTCACATGTTTCTACAGGAGGAGAGCATTGACCGCAACTACATTCCCGGAAAAGTAAGACACTAAGGGCTTTACCAGGGGCGGGGGGCTCTGACACTGTATATATTGAATTGTATATATTGTATATTGTGTATATTATCTAAACATTGCTGCATACTGCAGATGTTATGTGTGTCTAATCCTGTTCATGTTCTCCTTTTTTTTTAGGTATGAATAAGGTAAGTTTTACTATATTTTTTACATCCCATGCTTCGACGCCCAGGTATGTTTTTTGTAATGTTTTTGTAAACCAAAATGCTTGCTATGTGATTATGTGCAGGTTTCTTATCTAGGTGTCAGGTATACTTAACTAGGAGCTGGTAATGCCTGACAACCTTGCATGCTTTTTCTTTCATTTTACAAAAATATCCTTCTGCTTAAATGATGCTTTCCCTATGATTTAGATTTTATTCTTTTGAATCAGACATGACATCACCTCAGCTGTTTTTTCTCTGGACACTGTGGTCCAGCCCACTAGGGAGGTAACTGAGGAGTTGTTCTCACATACTCATAAATCTTTGAAACCCACAGCTACACACAACCAGACTGTATTATGGGTCGGAGCAGAGCAGGGCCATGTATGATACATTGACATAACTAGGATTTAATCTTTGGCCCTGTTTACCTGAGATAAATATATAGATTCCACAGTCTTTTTTTCTTTCTGTTTTCTAGATTCAAAAACTCTGTTTACACGAAAGGCACAACTTTCTGTGTCTGCCTTCCAAATCTCAACTGCTGGATTACACGTCAGGGCAGTTTACCAGAAATCCCCACATGACAGAGCAAGCACATACTGGGTTCAAACATGCACCTCCATGGCTTCCACAATCTCCAAGTTTCATAGAATAGCCCGCACCTCTAGAAGCAGATTCGGCAGTGGTTGTTGGCAAAACCACCAACTACATCTCTTGAACAACCTGTTCCCGCCTGGTTAGACGGAGAAAACCGGTCTCTTTGCATCATGATCTCGCCGCTGTTTTCCTATGCGATTTAAAGAGATCCAAGACGCTGTTGTAAACAAGGCCCTCGTCGTATTGTAACACTTTAATGCTGTCTGTGTTGAAGGATTTGGCCAGTTTGTTGTGATGGTAATCCAGCCATGATGTTTGCTCAGCTCACCTCTCGTGGTGTAGATGTGTCTGAATTTGGGCAGGTGGCCTTCATTTTATTCTAAACAAGTGTTTAGCAGCTCCCACAGTGCTATCTTTGGTTTGTCCAACCAAGGTTGAAATAAAGACACAAGGTCACAAGGTTAGCGCATATGAACTGCCCTCGATAGGTAGCTTTCTCCAGCAGTGTCCACAAAGGAACAAATCCACAAGTTTCTAGGTTTTTAGGTGTTTACAGGTGCTAGGTGTTTACATGCCATTGTGCACACTCACAGACTTTAAGATTGAAGCGCACACCTACAATTGTGTGCAAAGACATGGTCTGCGTTATAAGCAGTGTGATAATTCTGAGTGCAGTGCAACATTTCAATAAGTTGTGATGGTAATTGTAGGAGGATGTTTTTTGTTTTACTCATTTGAACGCAGCAGAAGCATTCTGTGTTTACACACCGCTGTGCATCAACATTGCATAACAATTTTTAAAACATGGCAACAAACAAAAAAGACTACAAAATGACAACCAATAATTACTGTGCAGCATCGTTAGTGATTAATGGATAAGCAGAAATCTTAACGTCTCAAACACATTGTAAACCATTTTTTGAATTGTAACTCATCAACTAGTAGAACTGGTGAAGTTGATTAACGGTTTGAACAGTGGAAGTAAATCTACAAAGACAACACTTCAAATCCCCCTGTTCACCAAGTTGTCTGAAATACTATACTATATACTTAACTGATATTGCTACCCTTCCTTAGAATGAATTTTCTGAAGGGTTTTCTTGTGTCAACAAGTGTTTTCATGCCTTATTTTCTCCCCCTCTCATTCTTTTAAAGACCCAATGGACTGCCGGGGCTACCCATGTACATTATCTTCTACATCGTGTCATGCGCTGCAATTGGTGGTAATGCCAGAAACGATAAGAGTCAGAGATATCGGATATCTCCCATTTGTTCTGGTCAGAATCAAGTAGGAAATCAAATATATGAATTGTATGATGTTTCTTTACTAGGCATTCTATATACATCATTTGAAATATACTTAACAGGATTGAGAATTCTCCACACAGTTGTGTTGTTCCACCACAGCTATAATCTATTCTATGTTTGTTTTTACAATGAATATTACATTGTTATGAATGTCTTTTGTTTTCAGATGTATTCAAAACCATTCCTGTTTTAGTCCTCCTGTTCCATTTCGCTATCAAGCTTTGCTGTTGATTAATACCATCCAAAGTTGAGCGACATGTAGCATTATTAAAGATAAGACAGTAAAATTGAGTCCCACCTTTTTGCAAATGTTTGTTTTTGGTTTTTGTTGATTCATTCCAAAAAATAAAAATAAAGGGAGGTTCAAGTAGGGATTGCCTCTTTGGTTTCCCATGTCATCTTGGTATAATCATAAGTTTTGGCTGTTAAAAAAAACAACTATTGGAAATGTTGAATCAGGTAAAAACCATATCTAAGCACTGTGACAACAAACTTATTTTGAACACTTCAATGTTGATAGAAAAAAAAAACATTCTCCCTTATTGACCTGAAACACAGCAGTATATGATCTTATTTCCGGCTTTTTATATATTTTTAATGAATGTTATTGCGAATCATATTAATACATTGAATCATGGCAACCTCCCATGTTTGTATTCACCAATAAAATTCCTGCTGCCTGCTTCAATGTGCAATGCCCTCCATTCTGCTGAAGAACAGTGTAGCTAAACCCTGGGGTAGGCATGGGATTGGTAAGTCGTTTTAGACATTGGCATTCATTATTCTCTGTCACCATGGTTGGGTATTAAATGGGCGACGGATGTCTACACTTTTTTTTTTTGTTTGATGCAAAAGCCAAGCAGGTTGATGTCCAAGTACGAACAAACGATTGTGATTTTGATTAGCTTCCCCGTGTCTTTTGAAGTGGTCACCAGTCATACAATAAGCGGCCCACTGAAGATACTGCAACCTGCCTATTCTACATGTTCTCCACCAGAGGGATCAGACGCAGAGATGGTCTACAGTTAACCCAGACTGGGTTCATGTTTTTTTTTTTCTTCTGTAATTACCAAACATCTTCTGAAATATATGAAATTCATTGTTTATATCGAAAACGGTTGGTTGCAATGACATGGCAAACTACTTCAAAGTGATTGAATTGCATTAAATGAGGAGAGTAAAGAATATGGATTATATTGCACTCAAAATGTTGTAAGTATTTGACAAATAGGCTACTAAATCAGAATTTCCTGAAATATTAGACCCTTTGCTTTCCATGGAAGAAAGAAATTGGATAGAACCCTGAAATAATTTTGTAAGTCATAAATAAATTGACTCCTCGAAACATTTAGGTTATTCTTTGTATGAAACCCATGTGTTTCTTCCCTCCCTGTTTAGGAGCAGGAATTAGATGAGATGGAATGTAACTGATGGGTTCAAGTTTTCCAAGAATGCCATATGTGCAAATTAGACATGATTGTAAATGGGTAAATAAATCGTGGCTTGCGCATGCATTCTTATTTCCCTGTCAATGGATAAAAAGAAGTGCTTAACTTGGCATAAATCACATCGAAGTATATTTTGTAAAAAAAAAAATAAAAAAAATTATATATATATATAGGCCTACAACAAATGGGGGGGGGGGGGGGGGGGGCTCTGACGGTGTAACTTGACTGCAGTATATTTGACCTACAAACCATACACATTACTGAGAGAAAAAAGGTTGCCGCGGTCTTTGAAGTCCTTATAGTTAATGAGGGGAGGCAGACCTGACAGACCGAGCTGGACCAGCACGGGGATTAACATCTTTGTGTTGCTGCTCTCACTCTGGAGCCCAGTGCGCTCTGACGCGTGTTGTACGTGGAAAAGACACCCGGTTTGGTTAGCTTGATAAAGTGGAAGTAAATGAAGAGAGCAGCGTGGCTGGACAAGGACAAAACGTTGAGGGAGTGCTTAGACAAACGATGAATGGAGGACGAGAGGATGAGAAAATCAAATAAAAAGTTATTAAAAAAAAAAAAATTGTAGCCTACTATGTTGGACTTGGAACGAAGTTTAAGATTATGAAATTATACAAATAGGTAGGCTACATATTTGGTAAGTATTTTTGGTAATTAGCGACTTATTTTTCCATGACTCACTACAGGCTACAGGGAGATAAGAGGGCACATGCAGGATGCTCAATTCCTTTTATTCGGGGATTCCCATAGTCTTACATTCACTTAGCCTGCATTGGTATTCTCAATTTTGAAATATACACTTTTTGATTACTTTGGGCATAGATAGGCCTACAATTATACTTATTTAATTTTCCTTAACAGCATATCAAAGAGGTTATGTAAAGCTGAAGCCGATATAACATGTGGCCTTTATGCGCAGGCTATTCACATTAAAACCATGTCTACTTATACACACATGTTCTAAACATGGCAATACATGGTAACAACATAAGCTGTGTACTCTTCACTTCCACTCCACTTTATGGCATCACAGCGTGTGTTGAGTTTTGAACGCAAAAATGTCTACCACGTCATCTGGTTGGAAGTCACTGACCCATAGGTCAGTAACTACATAGGTTCTACATAGAGGTTATTTGGGACATCGGGATGTATGGGGACAGATAGACATCGTTTCGAAATATCCCCATCTTTAAAAAAAAAAAAAAAAAAGTACATCAACGCGGCAGGCGATGACTGAATGGGATGGGGAAGCTCCTCCTGAACGGCTAGCACGGTTTGTTTATCCTGGCACTGACGTCACGTGGGCCCGCCCCCCCTGTGACTACTCAGCGCGAGCAGCATGTTCCGGCAGTGACGGGGACGCTCCTTTATTCCCACTGTGTGTTACTTTTCGGCGGTTTGCCGCTTCTACCAAGACACAAGGTAAATATCCTACAACGCGAAACCACCGAGTGTTGTGTTTGACGGATGTTGTAACATGTTTTTATTTTATTTTATGTTTATGTTACAAATTCACACGCCCAGCTTCCGTGTGCTGTACTCACCTTGTAGTAGAATAGCCTGATGCAATCCCACCGCGTGTGTTATCATTTTTGCCGGCGATCTTAAACATGAAAATTGCACTACTTTTTGAGATGTCTTATGGATAGAATAATGTAATGTTGTGTTGAATATACAACGTGTACATGGTTGGTGTCATTTGAACGCGGGTTCGTTCTCGTTTAACCGGGCGATCAGTTCAATTGATCCACCTAAGTGTATTGTAAAGCACGGAAAACGTCGCACGGTGACGTCTCTGAACGCGAACATATCGTGGTTGTCGTCAATTGTGACACTTTGTTATTTTAGAAATTGTTTCTCGTCGTGTTTCTGTTGTCGAGTGTTGTTTCTATTCAATGTTTTGTTGTGCCGCGGCTACACCGTTAGCATCGTGATGGTAGCTCAACGCTCGAGCCACGTAGGTACGGTGACACATTACGGTGGCGCGAGTCTCCTGACACCTGAATGAACGACTTGATCGTGACGCCCCGTGTTTCCGACGCGACACTAGTACACTGCTGCGGCTCTAAAGTAAGGGCTGGGGCGCTCCAACAATGTCATTTATGTCTCTATGTCTTCTCTGCATATAGATGGATAGATAGATAGATAGATAGAGATACTTTATTCATCCCGAGGGACATTTTAGACATCCAGTAGCTTATACAAACACACATATTTCACCCACATAAAAAAACAGATCACTCACAGAATGTATGTATGCATATGCATATACCTATGGACTAACAATGTGTCCGTATGCGAATGAGCAGTACAGGCAAGAAAAGCCGTATTGAATATTGTATTGTATTGAATATATATATATATATATATATATATATATATATATATATATATATATTCAACAGGTAGTGATCGACAAACGTTTTTGCTCCAGATGAATTTATTGTATAATGCTAATGAAAATGCAGTTAACCTATGATCACACGATATTTACAATCTGAGGATCACATCAAAGAAAAAAAAAAAAGATTGCAATAGAAATAAAATCATGCAATAAATGCACAATAGCAAACACAATAAAAGTGCCATATACGTAGGTGTGAAACTTAGATTAAAACCGCTCACGTTCCTGTCCCTCGTGGGACTTTCTGTTTGTAATTATCCTTGCTGAGGTTTAGCTTGTTTTAAGAAAGGAAGTTTTCCTGCATTGACTTAAAAATTCACTCCAATCAGTCACAGTAGTTTGTCCAGAGGTAAACATGCAAATGTGCACATGCATAGACACTAGTTGGTTTCAAGCAACTAAAGGCACGCTGCGCACACAGAAACAGGCAAAATATGTATATTTTGTAGTAAATACAAATTCACATTGTATTTTTGGTTAGCGTGCACACATCCGTGTGGCTCCGGCACTTCAAACAGCTGGACATCCATTGTCTGAGGCTTCAGGAAACCTGCTTTCAGAATGAAGACTGCCTGCTGCTGTGGGCCTCGCAGGGTCAGACAGGTTTACTAAGGCTAGCCCACGGGAACTGAACACCGTGTCCTTTACGCCTTCTTGTGCCTTCATTGACCTCCCCATCGTCACCACAAACGCATTTCCCCCTCGACAAAATGCATTCTGATATGTATTGTTATTACTGCTCTTGAAGTCTCATTATTTTGATACTCTTTTGGCATGATCTTCTGACTGGACAATTTATCAAAGTATGAGTCACTACGATATCAACTCCTAGAACTGGTTTGTGATCAGGGCCGCAAAAGGCCCTGAAGCTATTGAACGGAAGGAAACGGACAAAGAAAGTATACAAAGTAAACTCTAGGTAAATGAAATGCAATCAATTATCCCCTGACTGATTTAAAGAACAAAACATGTTGCATATTCTAATCAGCACAGGGTTAATGCTCTCTGTACATTCAAAGCTCTAGCTTGGAAGTTAAATCTTGGAAGATACATTTTGAAAAAGAAAAGACCATCGCCAGTTTACAGTTTGTTCCAATTTTTGTCTCAGTGAAAGCTGTGTTGACCAGTGAAAAATGGCTGTGAATGTGGACACGGAGGCTGCCCAAAAGAGCTAATCCACCATTATGTGTGCACGGCTGTGTTGGCGTTGTCGGTACGGGGGGGGAGTTTGCAGACTGCACAGCATTAAGTCGGAGCCTACCGCCACGCCCACCGCAACCTGGCTCAAACCTGCCGCGATTATACAGGCTCACACGTACGGGGCAGCCTCGTGAACACCACAAGGAACAGATTAGCGGCTGCTGGGGATGACGGCCGTAGAGTGCCCCTTCTCTCTGGTCTACTGTGGGTCCCGCATTATCAATACAGTACAACCACCATAAAGTATGGTGTCCCTACTTCTATTGGCTAGCAGGCTGAGTGTGCAACAAAGTACTGTTTTAAACCTATATTTGTTCACACTGGCTTTTGCGTTTTTTTCGAGATCTCCTTGAAGTACATTATTCTGAAACAACCCTTTAAACACGCTTGTGTTTTAGTAATAATGATATATATATATGATATATATCTATCTATATATATATATATATATATATATATATATATATATATATATATGATATATCCAAAGTGGATAAACTATTGTGTCGTCACCAAATACGTAAACACCCGTTCCGGTTGTTCAGTTTGTGTCCTTGGGTGTTAGATTCGTGGAAACCTCCTGGTCTCCGAGGGCGATGACCCTGATCCTGATAACGTGTCTGATGCAGAGGTCAACATAAATCGGGGCCATCTTATCACACAAATGAATATCAAAATATAGTCAAACAAAAAATGAAAATAGGATCAAAACCTCAACACACCTAAATTGTGTCATTTAGTTAAGGGAGTTTGAATGGCAAAAGATATTGTATTTTCAACAGATATTCACTATGAATTAGTGATGTTACGTGGTGAACTAAAGGGATGTGGACATGGGAGTACAGATTTGAACTGACTTTTGATATGTGTAAAACAGTGGAAAAAATCCCGGACACAAAACGGCACCTACAAAACAAGTCCTGGCACTGTGTATTTAATTGTATTATATGTATTTTGGGGGATATTTATTACATCCCTACTAGTGAGGTAGATAGAAGTTGACTGGAAGTTGTAGAGTTAGCATACGTTCTCAGACTTCACATAGGGCTTCTATATCGTGACGTCACATCGCAGTGCCAGCCCCCAGTTTGGAGGTTTAAGCAGGAGAATCTCAATGGTAGTAATGGTGGTTTGGTCATTGTTTAGTAATACATTGCAAAATTATTAGTCCTTATGTGGTGACATTGTTGTGTTTGAAACTGCCAGTGTTTGTCATTGGAGACGTAGCAAGACAATGTTTTGATTAGCCTCCCATATATTTACGATTTTACATTACTAAAACTCACACAAGTACTAGAAATGGCAGAGTATCGCCAACAACAAATACTATGACGCATTCTGATGTATAAGATAAATTCACAATAATGCACTACAACCTAATAACATAACAATTATAGTCATTCGTAATTATGACAAGAATGATATTTTGAGAAATTATATTACTATATACAAGTTACATTTATTTTAGTTGTACAATGTAGTATACCATCATTATGTAGTTTTTTTTTTAATGTATTTACATTTACACACATTATTATTGCATATTGAATTGGCAAACTACCTTAATCACTAACCCTTTTTTAACTGCAAGGTTTTCAACCTGGTTTTGAGCTTACTGCAGAATAGCTAGGTTTGTTTTTTGTTGCCTAAAACTCTTCCCCCCCCCCCTTAAGGCTAATGTAAATAGTCTGCACTAATAAAGGATTCTGTTTCCAACTAATGGAAAAGCCTTGTTGCAAGGCAATAGCCGCACCATATTCTGAGGTCACTCAGTGTTTTACATATTCAAATACAAAACATTATTCATCAAAACCATCAAATGAAAGCTGCCAAAAAAGCATAAGCCCGTGAAATCCCGCCCAGCCAGTGGCGGTCTCCTGGAACAGTGAGGGCCACTGGAACAGTGAGGGCCACTGAAACAGTGAGGTCTCCTGGAACAGTGAGGGCCACTGGAACAGTGAGGTCTCCTGGAACAGTGAGGGCCACTGGAACAGTGAGGGCCACTGGAACAGTGAGGGCCACTGGAACAGTGAGGTCTCCTGGAACAGTGAGGTCTCCTGGAACAGTGAGGGCCACTGAAACAGTGAGGTCTCCTGGAACAGTGAGGTCTCCTGGAACAGTGAGGGCCACTGGAACAGTGAGGTCTCCTGGAACAGTGAGGTTCACTGGAACAGTGAGGGCCACTGAAACAGTGAGGTCTCCTGGAACAGTGAGGGCCACTGGAATGCTGCGTCCAGGCCCCCCACCGCCTTTTCCCATCGCTCTTCACAGGACCGCCTGTTTATTATTGCACTTTACTTTGTGTTTTTGTTTCTCATTTCATTGTTTAGCTCAGTTGGTCTTCTCTGGCCTAACCGTAGTGTACAGGACGTTCATTCTTTGTTGGGGCAAGGATTTGCTTTGATGGTGTACGTTATGTTGTTGTAATGGTATTAATATAATACTGTGTTTATTTTCTGTGTGAGGGTTGGTGGCATTGCATTAGGCAGCATTCGAGGAGCAACACGAGTGGGTATTGGACAGTGACGGACCAGACAGACTCTGGCCTTTTGAGGATGGAACATCCAAAGTTTACACTAATGCAGGAAAACTATGTGACAATGGGATTGCAGCCGCTGTGTGCATCTCTTTCAGCTGCACATTAACGTATGCAAGAACAAGGGAGCAAGGCAGTCTGATGGGCTGGCTGCTGGTGGGAATGGCGGCGGACGGCAGCGGGCCGTGTAGTTTCGGGTGTCCCTGGTCTTCTGATGCCAGTATATGGTGACTGGCGGACCTCAAATGGCCTCCTGCCGGCTCAGCAGTCAGCGCAGAGATCCAGTGTCAGCAGAGCGTCTGCCGCACACACCAGCGCTTCACCCGTCGAGCCGACGCCCCGCCCACTGGCCACACGGTTGATGGCCTCCGGGCGTGGGAATGTAGAGAGGCCAGGACGTGTTTAATAAGCATGCAATCTATATATGTAGCGGTGCATTCTAATGGTATTGATACAGCACAAGAGTTAGACTCAACATCTCAAGTCAAACAACACCTGAGGTTCATGGCCTTGAAGCGTGTCAATGGCTTGGTATAATTTCATACAAAAAAATAAATTGAGTCTCAATCATAAATCATGAACTAATTAAGTAAGCCTGCTTTGGCTATTTTGCTGGTGATAAAGCCCAACCAAGGACAGGTTATGTGCCCTTTCTTATGATGCTTTGACTATCTAAACTACGCAGGAATGCACCAACAATCTACCCTCTTTTACATTATTTCTGTTTACCTTCCACTTACAAAACATACTCTCCTTTGAAGGAAGAATATCAAAAGTTTATATTTCTAAAAACTATTTTAACAATGTGATTTAATCTTACCAATGGTGTGTGTGTATGTCTACATACATACATACATACATACATACATACATACATACATACATACATACATACATACATACATACATACATACAGAGATACATACATACATACATACTATACATACATACATACATACTATACATACATACATACTATACATACATACATACATACATACATACATACACACATACATACATACATACATACATACATACATACATACATACATACATACATACATACAGAGATCTCTTCTGCAGTAAGAGTAATTCAGCATGTGGTGTGACTCAGACTCTGCCCCTCTTCCATTGGTAGGTTTCCTGCCAGATCTTGAAGGTCAAGTCTGCATTTGCTCACAGAATTGGGCCTACTCTATTGGACTCTTTAGCATCTGAGCTTATGAAGCAGAGCTGCACCTTTATTTGAAACTGGAAAGATTCTTTTTAATCAAAAACCTTCATTGTGTGCATTGGATACGTTGTATTCTCCAGTTACATGTCTGTGGACAGAAGTTATACTCCAAACCTGAGTCATTAACCTGGGGCCTATGTCTATTGACTTTATTACATTGATCTGCATACAAAGCTACTGATTACTGATTACTCTGTGTGTGTGTGTGTGTGTGTGTGTGTGTGTGTGTGTGTGTGTGTGTGTGTGTGTGTGTGTGTGTGTGTGTGTGTGTGTGTGTGTGCCCGCACATGCATAGACAAACGGCAGAAGGACGGCACATTTAGCATCATCAGCAATGATGTTTTTATACTTTCTTAACGTGCTGTATGTTAGGAATTAGAGTCAAAGACCACTGTATTGGAGCCAAAGGTAAAAGGAGAGATTAGACAACTGGGGACAACATGCAGTTTCCTAACAATCTCAGTCACTGGCTGGCAGTGCTGGAGTGGTTTAGTGTTTCATTAGTTTCCACTGTCATTTAAGACGATCTTACCCATTGTTAACTCCCTAGCACTTGGCTACATAGATTGCACACGTATTTACGTTTGACATATCTATGAGAGCAGCCTTTAGAGACTAAACATGGCACAATCATCATTTGTTCTGTCTGGCCTGATTCCTGCTCTTGTATCAATGTCTTTGGTTTCTTTGCTCATTCTATACAGAGGTCATTTTTCAATTGTCTTCTTTTACAATACAGCAGTCAAGTTTTCTTTGGTTGAAAACAAATTATTGCAACGCCTTCATAACTTTTTGTCAATTTAAATACATGGAAAAAGACTGAAGTGATGTAGAAATGTGTAGAAAGCGTGTAGAAATGTGTTCCAGTCCATTGTTTACTTTAAATACCCAATAAGATCTTCTCCGCTGTCTCTTTGTTTACCCAAGCTAGTTTTCTACACTCCTATCAGCGTTTGTAAGCCTCTTTGTCTTTCCCAGGCATCTCCCTGTCCAACCTCTGGCAGTCAGAATAACATGACACCAACGGCTGGACTACTGGCTCCACGGGAGACACGTCTAGAGTGTAGGGTGTGTTGGTTTGTGGGGAGGGAGGTTGCTTGTACAGAGGTGCGAGTGGTGATTTTCTTTGGCAAATTAAAATATAGATGAGACCAGATGTGAGTGAAGGTAGTAGAGGGTCTCCTTGTTTTGATAGGAAGCCGGGCCTCCCGGTGTAACACCCATGCAGACCTTCATCAGGCGCAGAGCTCCGAGCTAATGCCACGTTGTAGCGTAATTGGGCTCTGCCCTCGCCTAATCATACTTTCACGCAGTGGTTTACTCAAGCGAATAATAATGTAATTCTGCCTGAATGACAGTGGCAGTTCTCTGTGAAACGGAACCTTCCACAATGGAATGTAGAAGTATAATTGAACCCACTGTTTCAGGCGGAATTGGAACACCGAGGAAAAAACAGAATTCCAGGGAGCGTTCCAGGAGGGAGTGTGTCGTCCCCATGGCTACGGCCCACGGCAACTTTGTGATGCTGTTTTTATTTTCGTGCCGTTGTTGTGTATGCGTGTTATAACTAAACATAAGAATTAAACAACACCTATTCTGAGTGGCATACTCTGTCCCACACTGACAGAGTATGCCACTTGTTTTTTAAATTGTCTAAGGTGTCCTTGAGTGCTTTGAAAGGCGCCTTTAAATAAAATGTATTATTATTATTATTATTATTATTATTATTATCATTATCATTATCATTATTATTATTGTTATTAACTGTCTTCTATATGAAATGCACCATACACACAACATGTTATACTGAAAGTGTCAGAGAAGCTGAACGCACACACACACACCTCGCCAGGGGTCTTGGTCATGACGTCAGAGCGTACACTAAAAGGCCTTGTCATATCACCTCTAGGTCATGAAAGGGCCGTTGCCTACAGTCCAAGCAGAGGGGAACGTTCACCAACTGTTGGGTGGGCTCCGGCAAAATCATTGGATTTGACTCTTTTCTTTTCTATTTTCTCAAAATGATGGTCGTATTTCAGTAACGGTGACAAAATGGCATACGTTCCTCTGTTTGGCGATCATGTAAGACATAACTATGTTTTAAAGCATAAACAATGAATGGCTTTTTTAATAAAACCAGATGTTAGTTGAAACCGGTGTTGGACACAGCTGTGCTGCTGCTGTGGGCCCAACCATTAACAACATAGAATGTCACAGATGACTACTGAGTGTGTTTGGTCCTTTCTAACCATTCTCTTTGCGTTTTCTTTCACAGTTCATAAATGACTCCTGGGTGAGTGGAGCTGCCACACCTCTGAGCCTGCCTCCTGAGTCTGCTGTGAGCGGAGTCCCTGCTCTCACCCTAAACACACAGACTCCAGCGCTCCCGCCTATACAAACTGTTTGCACACGGCCAGCCCTACAAGCTGTTTGGAGTTCTGCTTTTCCTTTGCGAATCTACAGACATACTTAAATTCAACCGAGGCCACGAGGCACACGCACACGCCACACTATAATACAAGGCACACAGTCCCGCACATCTGAAGAAAATGGCGGTCATGCTGGCCAAATTTGGCAAGGCGCTCCTCCGCCGGCGGACCATGGGCTGCAGCGGAGAGGAGACCCGCTTCGCCCGTTGCCTGTCCACCCTGGACCTCATCGCCCTGGGCGTGGGCTCCACGCTGGGCGCCGGCGTCTACGTGCTGGCCGGCGAGGTGGCCCGGGAGAAGGCGGGCCCGGCCATCGTGCTGTGCTTCCTCATCGCCGCGCTCTCCTCCATGCTGGCCGGCCTCTGCTACGCCGAGTTTGGCGCCCGGGTGCCCAAGACGGGCTCGGCCTACATGTACAGCTACGTGACGGTGGGAGAGATCTGGGCCTTCATCACCGGCTGGAACCTCATCCTCTCTTATGTGATCGGTGAGCTGAGGGCTTTTCTCCAGGTTGGGTTGCAGCGTTCAGTGGTGGGTCTATTACAGAGCTTGTTGTATATTATATAGTGTATTCATCTCGACCATCTTGTGTGCTGCCACTGTCTAGGAACGGCAAGCGTGGCCAGAGCCTGGAGCTCCACATTTGATAATCTGGTGGAGCAGAAGATCTCTGGGTTCTTCAAGGTGGCCATGGCTATGAAGGTTCCCGGGAATGTGCTGGCAGAGTACCCAGACCTGTTCGCCCTGATCCTCATCCTGCTGCTCACTGGTGAGTGAGTGGGGAGTAGACTCTGGGGCGTAGACTCTGGGGAGTGGACTCTGCTTAATGCTAATCTGTTTTGATGCCAAATTGTCTACACTAAAGTTGCTGTGGACTAGGCTGGTTTCATGTAGTAGGCTGTTGTTTTCTTATTTTTTGTAATGAGCATTTAAAACGGGTTTGTAGCCAGGGACATGTTTTGTTAGTCTACGCCCACGCACATATTTCATGCACATTACTAACTTGACGAAACATGTGCCGTGCTGTTCCTGCTAATCACACGGCGCTGTCCCTCTCGCCTTGCCTCCACCTCCTCCTCCACCTCCTCCTCCACCTCCCCCTCTCCTCCTGCCTTGCTCCACGACTCAGGCCTGCTGGCGTTTGGCGTGAACGAGTCGGCATTGGTGAACAAGATCTTCACAGGCATCAACCTGGTGGTGCTGGGATTCGTCATCATCTCCGGCTTCGTGAAGGGTGACACCGCCAACTGGGACCTGAGCCGGGACGACTTTGAGCGCTTCTACAACAGTAGCAACAGCACCAAGCCCATGAAGTCAGTGTTCTGCAGCGCCCACACAAGCCACACAAGGGTTGCATTCAATGTTTTCGCTGAGTCCTTGTTGTGACTTTCTGTCGTGACTCTTGACCAGTGTGGCAAGTCCCACTGCTGTTCCCAGAGCGAGGCAAGTGTGCCGGGTAGCTTGGAATTCGACAGCACAATGCATATTCCCCAGGTTACAGCAACCGTCAGCTATTGACACGTGTGTAGAAAGTACTTCCTACTTACAATATCATTCCCATTTTCCGATTTGCTTCATGAATTTGTGATTATTCCACATAAGGCAAGTTCTTCCCGCATCTCTCTAATTTTAAAGGTGAAATATTGTGGAAATTACATATTCTAGGAATAATGTGCTTTGATGCATTTTTCATAATCATTCCCTGGCATGCTTTGAATATGTTGTATGGGTCATGGTGTGCCATAGCCCCAAACAGTTTGAGAAGCACTGCTGTAGTTTACCGTGATGCAGTGTTTTATATATATACTGTATATATATATATATATATATATATATATATATGAGTTGTGCAATCTTTCAGGCTTTTCTGCCTGAATCTATACCGTGTACAACCCTGAGACATCCTGTTGGCTTCATGAGTTGTCAGTGTGAGGTTTGCAATGTATTCATGTTGAACCAGAGAGGGTGTGTGTGTGTTAACGCTGCCCTCTTGCACTCCCCAGCCTGGACGACTTTGGGGTCGGCGGCTTCGCTCCCTTCGGGCTGAAGGGCGTCCTGTCCGGTGCGGCCACCTGCTTCTACGCCTTTGTGGGCTTCGACTGCATCGCTACAACAAGTGAGTGGTTGCCAATGGCGTGTCATCGCCCCTCCCTCTCTCTAAGAGATCCAGCCCAGCCGGGCTTCTTGTTCACACGCACGCACACACGCACACACGCACGCACGCACGCACACACACACACACACACACACACACACACACGCGCGTGCACCGCACCGTCTCTGGGTACCGACCGACCGTCTCCCCCGCTCCCCCCCAGGCGAGGAGGCCAAGAACCCCATGCGCTCCATCCCCATCGGCATCGTGGCCTCCCTGCTCATCTGCTTCTTCGCCTACTTCGGCGTGTCTGCGGCGCTCACCATGATGATGCCCTACTACCAGCTGAACACGCAGAGCCCCCTGCCCGAGGCCTTCAGCCACGTGGGCTGGGCGCCCGCCCGCTACATCGTGGCCGTGGGCTCCCTGTGCGCCCTCTCCACCAGGTGAGACCACCGGCCCAAGCCCGCCGCACGCTAGCACAAGTAGCACGCTAGCAAGAGCGGCACGCTAGCAAGAGTAGCACGCTAGCCAGAGTGGCACGCTAGCACAAGTAGCACGCTAGCACGAGTAACACGCTAGCACGATTAGCACACTAGCATGATTAGCACGCTAGCAAGAGTAGCACACTAGCACGAGTAGTACGCTAGCACAAGTAGCACGCTAGCAACAGTAGCACACAAGCAAGAGAAGCACACTAGCAAGAGTAGCACGCTAGCACGAGTAGCACTCTCCGTTCCTTCAGTCTCGGTTCTGGGGGAAGCTGAATGAGGAACTTGGTTGCTATGTGAACAAGGCTCATTAGGCGCCAGCTTCTGATAAATATAATTCAATAAAAGTCGCAACTCATCAAATATGTTTTGGAGAGATGAAGCTCCTGACCAGATGGAGCATCCATGCAGGCTGCTGCGGTCACATGATCATACCTTTACACAACCATGTCATGTCGGCTATATCAAGTCGTTTGCTTTCTTTGGTAACATGCATGGCCAGTCAGTCAATTTCCCTGGGCGCTGGTGGTTTGTCAGCTTGGAAGGGTGCCACCAAGCGCCTATCCTTGCTTCATAGTCATGTTGTAACTGTCTCCTATATAAGAAACGGTTGAGGTTTCAATCATACTGGGCTAGAAGACTTCCCCTGATTACAACACCTGGTTGCTCTCTACTGCTAGAGATGTGTTAATATGTCCCAAAATGCAACAGTAAAAAGACTAATAAAGCACCCCTCCCCCCCCCTCCTCCCCCCCAAGTCTCTTGGGCTCCATGTTCCCCATGCCCAGGGTCATCTACGCCATGGCGGAGGACGGCCTCCTCTTCAGGGTTCTCTCCAGGATCAATGGGCGTACCAAAACCCC
This sequence comes from Urophycis tenuis, assembly GCA_036785325.1. Lineage (NCBI taxonomy): Eukaryota > Metazoa > Chordata > Actinopteri > Gadiformes > Phycidae > Urophycis > Urophycis tenuis. The sequence continues at coordinate 6,426,102 of JAXIVH010000018.1, read as the reverse complement.
TCTGCTGGCCACCATCGTGTCAGGCATCGTGGCGGGTAATCCTCTATATATATATATATATATATATAGCTTGATTTGGGACATTCCTCTGTTCCTGTATGTCCACGGCTGCTGCTGCTGCTGCTCCTTGGTTTGGCTTACAGACCAGTCTTTCAGTCCTGTTTCCTCAGCCATTATCATGAGGAGATGCTGAATCTACAGGTTTAGTTCCTGCTTTCTGAGATCTGGCCTCAAGAAAAAAGTCTCCAAAAAAAGTCCAGAAGTCAGGGTTATCATTGGAAATACGACCCACTTACACAGCAGAGGTTGAATGGAGCGGCAGCCCAGCACTCAGTAGAACCACTACAATGTTACATTTGGACATCCAGTACCACCTCCTACATCCTCCAACCACAGATGGGAGGTACATCTGTTTTTGTTAATGACTTTGTTAATGACTCTTTGTTACAGCGCTGATGGCCTTCCTGTTTGACCTGGCTGCCCTGGTAGACCTCATGTCCATCGGCACTCTGCTGGCGTACTCCCTGGTGGCCATCTGCGTGCTCATCCTCCGGTGGGTCCCACTGCGCCTCCTCCACTCAGTCATGTCCATTCACCATCAGCTGCACCTTCACCCCGGGGGCTGCAGGCTTCACTCCAACACTCTCTCTGGAGCCCCTCACTTATCCCCAAGGACGACGGCAGTCGCTACTGCTCTGCTCAAGACACCACCAGGATAGAAATTGAATTAAAAACTGAATTGCAAGCGAGCAATTCGATTCAAGCACACAAAAATGCGGTTTGGAATAAGCGCCGTGCATGCATGCAATCATTTGGGTTACAACCAGGCGGTCAAAGTCGGGACTCTTCTGAGGGTTGCCGGTTCGAAGCCCGACCAGTTTGAATGGCTGAAGTGCCTGTGAGCAAGGCACCTAACCCCTCACTGCTCCCCGAGCGCCGCTGTTGGCAGCTCACTGCCTCGGGATTAGTGTGCTTCACCTCACTGTGTGCCTCACCATCACTGTGTGCTGAGTGTATTTCCACTAATTCACCATTGGGTTAAATGCAGAGACCAAATTTCCCTCACGGGATCAAAAAGAGTAATTCTTCTTCTTCTTCTTCTTCTTCTTCTCCTGCAGGTACCAGCCGGGCAGCCTGAGCTCGCCCAGCCAGGGCTCGTCCAGCCAGACGGAGAAGCTGGTGGAGCTGGTGGGCGGGGAGAAGGTGGCGGTGACCCGGGGCGGCGGCGACAGCGGCGACGAGGACAGCGTGGAGGTGGAGGACGCGCCGCTGCAGGAGAACTTCACCCTCAAGCTGCTGTTCATGCCCCGGCACAAGAGCCCCACCCACACCTCCGGCACCATCGTCTACGCCACCACAGCCATCATCTGTGAGTGTCCAGGGGACCGAGGGTGGGGACGCGTCGCGGGACAGGTCTCTCCTGTTGGCCAGATGCCGAGGGAGCTTTGAATAGGGTTGCTCGTGTGGCCCGGCCTGTTCTTCCTGTTCTGTTGTCACAATGTGACGCAGACGAGCACAGCCCGTCGGAGCCCTGCTGTTCCTCACACAGGGGGATGATGACATAACACGCCTGTCACTTACAAAAACCATCGAGTGGAATCGCGTCGTCCTTGTTTTCCCCCCCGTCACTTTCTCCTGCGTGGAGGTTGTTGAGTTTGGTCCTGATGCTGTGGCTCCACAGTGTACTAATGGGGGCTGTGGCTGCACTGGGTCTAACGCCTGGCTCTCTCTCTCTCTCCGTCTCCCAGCGGTGTTCATCACCATCCTGTGTGTGGTGCTGGCCGCCTACCTGCCCGAGCTGATGGCCGGACACCCCGTCGTCCTCTTCATCTGCATCATCCTCACACTGCTGTGCAGCGTCTGTGTCATCATCATCTGGCGCCAGCCCGAGAGCAAAGAAGCGCTGACGTTTAAGGTAGCTCCCCCCCGCCGGCCCATCAGGCCGCGGCCGCAGCCGTGAGGCGGTCAGAGTACCACTGTGTGTTTGAACCGTTGTTGTAATGAGCCGTGCCTCTCTCCAGGTCCCTCTGCTGCCCTGGCTGCCCATCTTCAGTGTGTTTGTCAACATCTACCTCATGATGCAGCTGGACATGAGCACCTGGGTCCGCTTCGCTGTCTGGATGGTCCTCGGTAAGACACGCACGCACACACACACACGCACGCACACACACACACACACACACACACGCTCACACGCTCACACCAACACACACGCTCACTCGCTGCAGGGCTTCAAAGGGTCTGCAGTAGCTCTATGCCTCCTAGTGAAGCGCTGGAGGTCTCCAGGTATTAATATTTCTAACTGTGTAGCCATCGTCTCATAGGACGCTAGTTGACAGCAGCTAAAGAAAAGGAAACTCTCCAAGTCAGAAGTGTGCCTTTTTTTTTTTTTTTTTTACAAGTACTTGTGGTCACACACACGCAAGAATTCCACGCACTTAAAACCTGGTCGTTTCCACCCCCCTCGGTAGGTTTCGCCATCTACTTCCTCTACGGCATCCGAAACAGCAGCGAGGCCCGCAGCACGCCCCGCAAATATGAGCCGGCCCTGCAGAGCAAGGGCCCCATCTACAAGGGCGCCCCCGATGACAGCGACACCGAGGGGGGCAGCTCCTTCTAATTCTGGGGTGGGCGGTGGGGGGGGGGGGGGGTGAAGGGGTCACGACGGAGACGTTTCACACTGAGGCGCGCCGCCCGTGTCTGCAGCTCAAGCCCATGTGGTTGAACCCCCCCCCCCCCCCCACCACCAGACCTGTCACTCACCTGTAACAGTGCTGCGAACGCTCATGCCGCATTCTCTTGTCTCTTCTCTCTTGGTTTCAAACTGCTGTTTAACATAGGTAGAACATTTTAATTTATTAATCGTCGTTTTTTTAGACTTTGTCTTCCCACAGGTTTGAGACGAGGAGATGATAGCAGTTGATGGAGCAGTTTTAGTGTCTACTTGTTTACTTGTGCCTTTTGTCTTTTTAGCCAAACGTTTCTTTTTGGCTACCAATGGAGACTTGGTGAGGGAAAAAAAAAGTTTTTAGGCCAGGCTCGGCTAATGCTATTGCAAGCAGCACTGGCTCACGGCCAGAAATGAGCAGGCGACATCAGAGAAGAATGTGGCTTGGCTTTCCACTCGGGTAACCAGGCAAACATGCAGAACCTGGTCCACACCCCAGTGGGATGGTCTGTCTGTGTGTCCACACACAGGTTGTTATCGTTGTGGTTTCCAGGCTGAAGCTAGGTTAGCAAAACGCTGTCCACGTCTTATGTTCATGCATCGTCAAATCCCGTGGTCGGGAGCGTAGTGGAATCCTTCATTGTTTTTGGCACGTCATAATTTGTACCAAGTCATCTGCCATGAGGAGTAGGCCCTCCATCAGCCCCGCAGAGTAGAACACCCTAGAGAAAGCCATGTTAGAAATGATCCAGAAACTATTGCATAGCAAACCACTTTTCTTCACGGTATGAAGAAAACCTTTCTTTTTTTATGAGAGGGGGACAGGACATATGGGATAGAAGGGGGATGAAATGGTAACCGCTTCTAATCATTAGCAATTTTTTGTAACCCCTGAAGTATTGAGTGGTTTGGACACAGCGTTGCAGAAACAACCTCATGTCTGCTGATGTCATTATCCCACTCAGCGGGACTTGCGATTCCTCCAATGAGAGACCAGAGGAAGCGCAGTCTGAATGTACACAGATGACCTTGCAATGTTCTTGAGAAATGTGGCCCTAGCTAATGAACTTGGCCTTTTTTTTACTGGTTTTATTGCAACACTAATAAAACATCACTTGTCTGTTACAATGAAGCTGCATGGACTCTGAGTTCCATACAACTCAGTTTGACACCTGCGTATCAGACACCAGTAGTCTGTCTATATCAAAGATGTACATATATTTTTTTAGACCGTATGTTGCCGTAGACTCACAGTTGACTACTCTCTTTTTGTTTTAGTTGTTGGTCATATTTTCACCGGTAATATCTTAATGTACTGTGTGTTCATACAATTTTCTTTTTCATATTCACTTCCTGTCAGTCAAAATGGGTTATATTTTAAAACTGTAAAACCGCATCGCAGAGTGCATTTGTTGTTTTTCTCCCTCCTTCTTGATGACTCATAATCTTTCTGTGGTTTCTGTTCAAATGATTTTGCGCCACTAAGTGAATCAGACAAGTGTGAACACAACTGACCAAACGAAGCACACAGGGTTTCCATCAGAACGACGATCAACGCTCAAAGATGGGTCTCTAAATTATGTACATTGTATCCTTCATAATTTATGTTGATTACCTTAAATGTTGTGATTTTACCTTGGCACCGTGCTTACAGTATATTGTACAGTATTTGTGTATAGCTGTATTATTTTTGTATAATGCTGTAAATTATACAAATGTTAAACTTAAAGATTATATATATAGATATATATTTATATCTATATATATATATATATATATATATAGATATAGATATATCTATGTAGATATATCTAAAACACACAAAAATCTGGAAGACTTGTTCCTGGTAGACCTCAGCCAATGGCATAGCATGCAAATGAATTTGGGCTTACTCCCATTCTCGCCAGTTCCTGTGGAAATTAGTTTACAAGAGATTGGTCATTTGCTCAGGTTTATATGGGCTTGGACTTGGCCAGGGGTGCCAGAGGACATGAACCGAAAATGAATCCCCCCCCCCCCCCCCAACTCTGGAGTGTGACTTGAACAAAACAATGTCCCTGTTCTTTGGAAAGGCACTTGGGCTGGCAGGGGAGATGGCCCCTGACTGAGACGGTCGTGTAAGCCATCTTATTCCCCCATTCCTCAATCAGTCCCTCCAGAACATGTGGACGTGTGTCTCCATAGCTCTGGTGTGTTGGAAGACAGTTCCATGGTAAGCTATGGTAGGAGAGCTGTACCCAGCCTCTGTGCCTTTTTTTTAATAACTATCATATCTCACCCAGCCGCTTTAAATTAACACCCATCTGTTTGTTGTTATCCTATTCTTAAAAGTTTAATATCTTGTAAATACGTTTTTATTTTAATAAAACTGTGCTCACTAAATCCTACGCCTTGTGTTTTTGCTGTATGAATGGAGAATGCAAAATGTGTCCTAGCTTATCCCATACTACTTCAATTATAGATTATTTTCCATATTAAATAAACTATTGATCTAGTCCACAAGGCATCATAAAAGCAAATGCCCATCATTTCTTCAATTTGATTGGACAAGCTGCCAAGAAGAACTGCAACCTTCTTCACAATAAGTCACACATTTGTTATCTTAACTCAAAACGACTAAACACTTAATTTATGAAGCAACCTGTTTTGTTTTGTGTGGAGCACTCAACCATGTGACCACTGCACCACTGGAAAGTCTTCCTGCTGAAGACTTCCCTCTGTCACTATGAACCACCTGGCACAAGAGAGGTCAGTCTTCCTGCTGAAGACTTACCACTGTCACTATGAACCACCTGGCACAAGAGAGGTCAGTCTTCCTGCTGAAGACTTACCACTGTCACTATGAACCACCTGGCACAAGAGAGGTCAGTCTTCCTGCTGAAGACTTACCTCTGTCACTATGAACCACCTGGCACAAGAGAGGTAAGTCTTCCTGCTGAAGACTTACCTCTGTCACTATTAACCACCTGGCACAAGAGAGAACGACGTCCTCATCGCTTACATTTGGTTGTAATTAAGTCTGCTGATGTTGGTCAGATCAAGCCTGTACAGTTGGGCAGAATTTTGAACTCATTTACCCATCATTATTACTTGCACATTTTCAACTCAAGTCAGAAACAATATACACATCTAAGATCTCACTCCTGTCAGGTCATAATCTCCCACATGTAGCGCTTGAAGCACCAAAAGAGCATACCAACATAGTTAATAATAGAGGCATGCATTTATCTAAATGATAAAAACTGCCAATCATCAGCTTGGCCATATTAGAAACTGGCAACGGGACACAATGGGGGTCAAATGTGTTCCAGCTCAATGTCTTGCAGTTTAATGTGTTCCAGCTCAATGTCTTGCAGTTTAATGTGTTCCAGCTCAATGTCTTGCAGTTTAATGTGTTCCAGCTCAATGTCTTGCAGTTTAATGTGTTCCAGTTCAATGTGTTGCAGTTCACTTTGTTGCATTTCAATGTGTTGCATTTCACTGTGTTGCAGTTCACTGTGTTGCAGTGCAATGTGTTCCACTTCAGTGCTGATTGCACACAATGATTTACCCAAACAGAGCCCACCATCTTCAGCAGGAGCAGTTGCGTCAATTCACCAAAAGCCAAGGTTTGGCAGCAAGAGGGTCAGATTGCAAGGTCAACTCTGAGTGAATCGAGTGACAGAATGAAACATAGTCCCCTGAAGGTAGCCTGTTTAAGATAGCAGGTATCACAAAGGTGTCTGAAAACTTGAAGTAGGCCTATAGCATGAATTAAGTCACATGAGATACCAAAGTGCATGTCTGAATAATAGGCCTATTTGCTTGAAAGAAAAGGCTATGCCTTTGTGACTAGTGTACATACAATCCAATCAAGTCTGCACACATTTGGATGAATGTATTTTTTTATTATTTCATTAGGCCTTAGAGGATTTGGCCGGTTTGTTAAGATTCCAGGTTCATTGTTGACATGATCTATGTTGAGATGTAAATCAGCTGTGATATTTGTTGAACTAACCTACTTTCCCAGTGTAAATGCGTTCCAGAATTGGACAGTTGGCCATCAGTTGACATCCATTATATCCCAAACTAGTGTTTAGCAGCTCCCATAGCGTTAAACATACAGTACATTCTTATAACTGGGAACTGAGCACTTTGTTTTGATTCCAAAGTGAATTTTTATGATGCGTTCAAATCAGTTAAAATAAAACTTTCCGACACTTATCCTCATGACTTATAGAAATGTTGCTCTGCAGTCATAATTCATAATTATCACAGACTAAAACGTATCTTATTGCATCCACAGTGGTAAAGTTCATAAATAGACCTATAGTTTTCATTATTATATGTATTGATCACTCATCTTGATGGCAGTTTGCACTGCAAAATGTTGTACGTCTTGGCACTTTATAATCACTCTGTGTAACTTGGCACTTAGCCAGAGATGTTGTATACTAGCAATAGGTAACCTAGCAATTGGAATGCTTGAAACTTCAGGTGACTTGCTTACTGTATTAACAGCAATGAAATGTTTCACCTTCTTCTGACAAATGTTCTTATTGTAAGTCACTTTGGATAAAAGTGTCTGCTAAATGCCCTTAATGTAAATGTAAATGATCTTAACACCAGCCAGTTTTTACAGGCTGGAGCAAAAATGTCCACAGGGGTTGAAGGTCATCAGGTAAGGTCATCCCAGCTGAGCTTGTCATGACACATTTGCGATAGGATCTGATTTCTCATCAGGTAAAAGGTTGCCATGTGCGAGTAGCTCGTATGCTGAAGTGAACGTGGACAAGACTCCTGTTTCGGTAAGGGGATTTACTTTAAAGACCATTCTGAACTGGAACTGATCAGAAGTCACACACCACTGTACACAAAGTACTCTTTCTATGTGTAGTTCACCCAATGCCAAGGTCAGGTCTTTGGCAGCTCCAGCACATTCTGCTTTCAGAATTGTAGCTAAAACTCTTACTTCCTTGTTGGTGTTTTAAAAATTGAATTACCAACTTTGGTAATGATGTAACTTTTTTCACTGGGTTGCCCAGATTTATATAGCTTGCATGAAACAACACTGTAAGAACAAACTGTAAGAGGGAGGTGTCTAAGAAGCACTTCTAGCAGTCCATCTTCGCACACACATGCACATGCATGCACGCACACACAAACACATAGACAAAGTCACATGGCAGACATACACACACATCCATGCAGACATTGACACACAGGCGTGGTGGTGGCTGGTGGACGTTCCCTGGAGGCTGTGGTGAGCAGAGAGCCCGCCCTGAAGTCTGCTTCCCTGTACACATGTTCACAGAGGTGCCCTCTATCTGCATGGCAAGTCTCCAGTTCCTCCGCGCTTCGGAAGCAGACTTGTGTTGGTTTGTACAAAAATGGTAGCTAATTTGCATATTTGCAAATCTTTAATTTGCCATAACTCGGCCATTTTTATAGTAATCCGAAATCTCTTCTCAATCTAATTTAATAGACACGTCCATAGATCATGTCCATCCAAACCATGTGTAATTTGGTCCAGCGGTTATTAAGATGATTTTTTTAAGTTTTGGCCAAAGTTGCACTGTAAAGGGGGAAAACTCCAGGCGTACATTATATATGCCAATCAGTAAAATGGTTAACATGTAAGATAAGGCCTGTACACCAAGTTTAGAAAGTGAATGGTTCTAGGCGGCGGTGGTGGGCGTTTGAATTTGACCGCGAATTATAGCGCCCCCTATGTCCGAAACGGTCCTATTGTTTCGATTTCTAAGTTTCCGGGATATGGATCTGGTCGCCGAATTTCAAAGCACCAGGGCAATCAGGAGATATAAGCGTTTGATTTAAAAATGTCAATAATGATACCCTAGAATAACAATAGGTATTCACGGCTACACTATGAATACCTAATTAACGCCCTTCTCGTCAGCCTTTGGCACCGAGTGTTGCGAAATGCATTCTGGGATATGTGTCTCTTCTACTTTACGTCCACACAAGTCACCTGCTGACGCATCTCGATCAAATGGGCGGAGCAAGAACCCATCCGGGAGTGAACTTGGCTCGAGGCGCTGTTGAATGTAACAGAGATATTGTAACAGAGGTAATGTAACAGAGATAATGTAACAGAGCACCTGGGCTGTGACTGAAGACGGAAGTCCACAAGAACACGAGTACAGACATGAACGCTGATTGAGAAAGGACTTAACTGGTTGACAACCTGCAAAACTTACTTACCTCCTGTCCCTATTAGTGTTTTTTTAATGAAGAATGGGGCTAATCGCCTTTGTTTCTCACTAACAATTCGTGTTATTTATCAATTATTTAGGGACATTAAAGTACCACGGGTTAGACAGTGGACAACACGAATCAGTACACGCTAAATGCATTTTTTACTGGGTTATTCTGCCCTCTAGTGGTTGTGTTTGACACTACCGTCAACCTGATCATGTAGGTTACAAAGGGTGAAGAAGAATTACTCATTTACTCATTTCATTTCATTTCCTTTCCATGGGTGTAATTTCAGTGATCAAGTAGGAGTTATCAATGCTGGGTGCTGGTTTGTTTACCCATTGCTCATTACGTTTATGTGAAAATGTGTTGTTAAAATTACAATATTCGTGTTGATCTTCACAACGATGGCAGATGTATGATGATCAACGTCAGCCTCCCAGCCAGTAGGCCTACAGTCCACCTGTCACCTCAGCCAGTAGGCCTACAGTCCACCTGTCACCTCAGCCAGTAGGCCTACAGTCCACCTGTCACCTCCAGCCACGTGGATGGATTGTAATACAGCTTGTAATGGTTCATCATCCCGACACCTCACCAACATGACACAGAACTGAATGTGCCCTGAAAGTCATAGGACACAATGATAGGATTCTCCCGGAATTGTGTGCAATGTAAATGTTTTTAATAGTCTTTCCAAGCATCTATTACGGTTATTAGTTACAGTTTGTGCTATATGTATGAGAGCCAGTCCCAGAGTACGGAGCCATAACAAGACCAAGTCCATGTTTTCCAGGATTTTTGGTTCCAGATTGATAACAAAGATTATAAATTGGTTTAAATTATTACGAATTAGTTTTCTATTGCGACTTATATGGAAATGTTGTTTTGCATAAATACCAAGTCCTCCCCAGTCCTGGATCACTAGACTCAATGTGTGCTTCAGAGTTGTACCTTTAAATAAAATGTAAAAACAACAACCCCATTTGAATGAAACAACATCAACTATGTCAGATAACTGAAAAGATTACTGAAAAGCTGCATGATGGATTTAAGGTTCAAATCATGAAAAATAATCACGAGTTTCAGCTGTAATCTCTATTCAGTCAGCATTCAAACACTGCCAAATGTATCATCTCTTTTGAACCTACCTTTTCCTTTCCATGGGTGTAATTTCAGTGATCAAGTAGGAGTTATCAATGATGCTATATCAAAAATACAAGATATCTCTTTGGAATAATTTGTGTGTGTTCAGGTGTTATGCAATGCAATGGGGAGTGGCTGAGTTTAACGTAAAGCTTAGTGACTTTAGATTGCAATGTTTAATAGGTTTCTTCTTTTGCTGTCAGGTAGCCGTTTTTGTTTTGTTCCAAAGAATTGTTTAGAAAAGATCCAGACTGAAGTGAATCCTCATAAATCTTCATTGATCCTCATGAAGAGATGTCCACCAAATTGGGACTCAAATCTATTAAAATGAACAATTCAAGGGACTTTGCTTCGATACTTGATGAGCTCAATTAGCAAGGCACCAACACAAGGGTAACAGGCCAGGGAAGCAGTTGTAGCATTAAGTGCATCCATTGCTACTACTTCTATACAGGGAGACACACACATGGCTCTGTGGGGAAGGAAACACTATGCATACAATAACTGGATTTGTATCAGACATACAAGTAAATGTAAATGTACAATGTCAAGACATCTTGTTGAAGAGAACACAGATCATACAAGTATCTGTGTGTGTGTGTGTGTGTGTGTGTGTGTGTGTGTGTGTGTGGGGGGGGGGGGGTTAGTTCTAAAGTTCTAAGGTGAATTGATCGTTATATTATGGGCAGATTATTATCTAATATATTGCCCATATATGATGGGCAAGTTCACAGTGCATTCAGAACCAGTTCCAAACTCTTAACAGCCAAAACGTTAACTTATTGTCTTAACAGCCGAAACACACACACACACACACACACACACACACACACACACACACACACGGCACTTGGTTGAAAGTGTGCTATACTCGGGATGCACATGCATTGACCACCTCTTCTTGTAGCTGCAGCAGCCTTTCCTTTACTTATCCATACGTCAGCCATCATAGCATTGTTCTGCAATCCTCATAATGTCCGTGGGCCTAGCCAATCTGATGACATATCAGTCATATTTACAAGCAGTAACACTGATCTGATTTCTTTGTGTGTGTGTGTGTGTCTGTGTGTGTGTGTGTGTGGGCAGAAGCATGGCTTTATCTTTATGCTGTCCAATTAAGTTTAAATTCAATCATGATAGTAGGTATCTCTGTTTGGACATTAAATACAATCAATTCTATTCATTTCTATGGGGGTGAAATGTAAAGGTGCAAGGGGTTGGTGTTGTCATGGACCTCCATTAAGTTCCTGTACAGCGGGTTAGATATATAATGGGAAGCAAAATATGTACCGTGTGGAGTCTCACCATTGCTGCTGTTCACAACCATGCAGACCGCGTAGCAGACAGACAACGGAAACATGACGTCCATCTCCACAAGGAAACCCCACCAAGGCTTAAAGTCATCGGCCGCCTCACGCACCTTCGGCCGAGTTGGACCCAAGAGGCCCTTGTGGCGTTCAGATCTCAATCAAAAGCCCCACCTGGGTTCTTCAGTACCACGTCCAATGTTTCTGGAACCCCCTCCTCGCCAAAAACACAAAACAAAAAAAAACCCAATTCCACCCATTTCTACGTTGTTCACCCAGCACACGGCGCTCCGGTCCTCCAGTCCTCTGGGGGGGGGTGGGGGGGGGGGGGGGGGCCGTCAGGGTACGGGCGCAGCGCAGTGTCGGGGGTCCCAGCGCGCCCCCCCCCCATCAGCAGAGGCAGCGGCGGTCTCCCTTGGTGACCTCCTCCGAGGAGTGCACGGTGTTGGGCACCAGGCCGCTCTTCACGCCCTCCCAGCCCTCCTGGATCTGGATGTCTCCGCGGCCCACCAGCTCAAAGATGTCCCGCGTCAGGTCCACGAACGCCTGGGACACAAGGGACACACGCCGCGCAAACAATCACAAGGACAACGCCGAGCAGTGGTAGGAAAAATATTATCTGGCAATGGTACGGTTAGGTTGATCTGACGTTCTGAAGAAGGACATAGTGAAGATTGTATTCCTCTTGGCGACTTTCTGTCTGAGCTCTCTGGAACTTGCAGACATAACATAAAGTGATTGAGGGATACACCTACGTCATGTCAAATCTGCTTAGTAACATGTCATCTTTATACATTATAAGCCAATCAGAATGGGACACTCCTGTCATGCTGTTCCGGTTTGAGACTTGTATTTAATACACTGTGTCTCCGGGAGCAGGCAGAAGGAACTGACGAAGATTCACGCACAAATCTCTTGCTTGATGAAATCCTCGTACGAGACCAATAAACAACTTCAGCTTAAACTATACAGAGTCCCTGGCACTTCTTGTTCTTCGGCATCAACAACCATCTCCTCACTATCAAGCAGGACCAGAGAGAGGCCGGTCCATCTGCGCTGACCGGAGAATAAGCGTGTTACTTAAACAAAGGAGACGTTCCGGCACCTTCTCCACGTTGATGGCGTCCCGCGCCGACGTCTCCACGTAGTGCATCCCGTAGACGCCGGCCAGCTTCTCCGCCTCCTGGCGGGTCACCTGGCGCTGGGCCTCCAGGTCACACTTGTGGCCCACCAGCAGGAAGACGATGCTGTGCGGCTGCACGTGGCTCTTGGCCTCCTCCAGCCAGTCGTGGATGTTCTGGAAGGAGCGGCGGTTGGTGATGTCGAACAGCAGGAGCCCTCCCACGGAGTTGCGGTAGTAGGCCCTGGTGATGGACCTGGGCAGGAGGAAGTATCAGTGACCGCGCCACACACACACTGGTGGAACGCACCAGCTGGAAGCCACAGCCAAATGTGGCTTCTCAAGTGGTTGGTAATGGTTTCACTATCAGACAATTTGCATGGCTACTATGACAGGGAGTAGCCACGCCCCTCTGTGTTAAGGGCTGTGTGAGGCAAAGTGTTATGGCTTTCAGTGTAGTGTAACAAGGGGGGTAAATTAAATCTGCCTATGACTAACAAGTCTTAGGTTTTCCTTAAAAATTGATCAAAGACCCAAAGGTGATCTTGGAGAGGAATAGAGTCCAAGTGGAGCACGGGGACGAGACGTCAAGAGACGAGACAACCAACAAGAAGCAGTCTAAAGCCATACTGCTTTCAATCACGAGTCAAAAATGTGAAACAGGTTCTGTCGGTCGATCTTAAAGATATCGTAAAGATGGCTTTGGTGTCTTTAAGAGACAAAACACATAGGCTTTCAAAACAAAACAAAAAACATGAGATAGCATTATGCCCTTAATATGAAGTAAGATCATAGTAATCATAGAAGTAAATAGTAAAGTCTTTCTCTTGTAGCTTACCTAAACCTCTCCTGGCCGGCGGTGTCCCAGATCTGCAGTTTGATTCTCTTCCCAGGCTCGATCTCCACCAGGCGGGAGAAGAAGTCGACCCCCACGGTGGGGTCGGACACCTGCGCGAAGCGACCCTCGGTGAACCTCCGGATCAGACACGACTTGCCAACGGTGGAGTCTCCGATTACGATCAAGCGGAACTGGTAAAGCCATATGGTCTCCATAACTCACCGGCTCTGTGTGTTACAAGATGACAGGCAATACTTTCTGAAAAAACGAGTTATGACGACGTGGTGCAGGCAGCCACCACCACAGCGCCTGTCAACGACACTCCGGATCAGCCAGCTGGCGTTGTGTCGCCAATGTAGAACGGCACGCACGATGCTTCGTGACGAGGTGATTCATTATGTGACACGAGAGACATTTTGCGCACACTAGAAACATATGTAGACTGCCTCACGATAGGGCTGCTCGTCAGGACACGACGCCCCAGTTTACTGCAATAACGTCTGTTGGATTGACGTGAAATCGGAGGAGGAAGAGCGAAGCCACTCCTCTTCAACTCAATGAACATGGCAGTCAGCCCCCATGTGGACGCATTTGTTGTCGTGTAGAAATAAGAACCCCCCCCCCCCCCCCCCAAAAAAAAAGCCCCACGACCACTAGATCACTAAATACGATAAGTCATCACGATAAATACAAACAGTTGAAGTTGACAACCAAATGTACGTTCAAATAGATACGACAGGTGTAAGCTAGCTTCTGCTTATAACGAAACAAAAACTAGGCTGCACTGTTCATAGCGGGCAAAAGGTTTCCACACTCGATGTCTCCGTTGGTTATATACTGTACATTTATCCTATATGGATGGTCATGAACCTACCTTGCCTTCGTGTACGATGTAGCCTTTCTATCAGTCCTTGGAAAAAACAATCCCCATTGTAACACTTTTGCCTTTGTACACGAATGCTCTCACTGTTGCGATTAATAAATCCAATGGCAAAACACGGACGATTAATAACCCTCAAATATTATGAAAAAAGGAAGGACGTTTGCTGTCGAGTTGATAGCTTTACAGGCTTATAGTTCCCTGATATTTACGTGGGATTCCGCTGATGAAATGGCAGCGGTGGAAGAAGAAAAACATCCAGCATCACACATCTCCTGACTGGCCCAGCCTCATCATCAGTACCACTACCGTAACAATTACCACAGCAGCGCAAAATAAATTACAAAAGCCGCTGCGCATTTTCAATAGGATAAAGTGGAGGTGGTGGCATATGGGCGGACACAAATAAGTAGCAAACGAAGATGAACGCGCTCAAGCTACAGTGACGAATAACTTACATTAGTGTTGACTATGTAGGCCTATTTTTTCAATCGGCCAAATCCTTGCACTTCTTGGATTAGCTCAAGATATTTTTCCTCAGTTGGTTGTTTGGGGTGAAATAGGCTTAACTCCTCATTGAAAGCTGAAGTACAAATGACTTTGAACCCCAGGTGATAACTTAAAGTGTAAGTCCGGCGTAAATGGACCCCATAGTCTTTTTCGCCATGAAAACACATCAAACAAGCCATCGAGACCATTTTTTTCAGTGATCACACATGCATCGAGAAAGCCTCGAAAGACGCTAACAGCCCCATAGCGCTAACACTGATTAGATTGGGGTAACGCGCCTAACGCATCCACAACGGCATATTTTAACCACTAATATTGCTCAAAATAGCACCAAACCTCTTCAGTAGCATGATAAGGGTCTTTACACATAAAATGAAGCACCAACAACGTAGTTAGCGAACCCGGAGTTTACAAGTCTGTGCCTTGCCAGTAGGTCCATGTTGACAGGTAGTCCATACAAGTCGATTACCGACTGCACTGGAGTTCAGTTCAATGAGGAAAGTCTTGGCATTTATAATTCCATGGAAAAAATCGTAGAAGTCATCATCGGTCTGATTGAAATCTGTAGACTCAGCCATTTCAGTTCCTGTGTGTGAATGTTCAATCTTGCCTTTGCTTGGACACTAACCCACTGACCCTATAGTGACCTAACGCTACCTGTAGCCCCTTCCGTCAATAGATGGCCACACCCCCCTGAGATCTTGTGTGGCATTTTGGTGCTGCAGAGAAAGCTGCTGTCTGGGACTTTATCAAAGTTTTTTACAAACGATTCCAAACCTTTTACCATCTATTATTAACTAATATTTAATAAAACTGCCACAAACCACAACGTTTACGTGTTTTGCTGGAACAAATCATCTCCTGTTGCATTGCATTCGATAATCGACTTGTACGGACTATACTACGAAAGTACCTGGAAGTTAGGCAGTGAGTAAGGCCCTGTCCCAATTCTCCCCCCTTAAAGGGATATTCCGCCATTTTTGGAAATAAGCTAATTTTCCACCTTCCCTCGAGCAAAACAATCGATCTTTACCCTTTTCCCGTTCATCCAGCCGTTCTGTGAGTCTGGCGGTACAACTTTTAGCTGTAGCTTAGCATAGATCAATAATCAAGGAAAGTTGCAAAGGTACCATGGGCGCAGTGATATGACGCAGCGCCTCAATAGTCCCTGTAGGCTTCTTCCGGCAATACAACCAACGTGATTACCTGCTATTACCGGTGGTATACCGGGACTATACTTTGAGGCGTGTCATATCACTGCGCCCATGGTACCTTTGCAACTTTCCTTGATTATTATGCCAGAATGAGAGTATAGTTCCGGGTAAAATCAGCCTAGAAAATCGCCACGTTTCATTTTCCGTCGGTCTTATTGCACTTTCAAACTTGAGAAGAGACAAGTTTTAAATGGGAAAAATTTCGGAAATCGTAGTCACTTCTAAGCGGGCGAGATGCTAATGGTCTAATCCGATTCAATGATCTATGCTAAGCTACAGCTAAAAGTTGTACCGCCAGACTCACAGAACGGCTGGATGAACGGGAAAAGGGTAAAGATCGATTGTGTTGCTCGAGGAAAGGTGGAAAATGAGCTTATTTCCAAAAAATGGCGGAATATCCCTTTAAAACTTGACAAGTCTGCCGATAACGCTAAGTATTTTCATTCATGAAAAAATGCCGCCGGTTCCAGCTGTTGTGTTAGCTGTTGTGTGGGCTATGTTTGTTTATCTCCGTCTAATTAATGAACAGAGAAATGGGTAATTTCATTTTCCACTTCGTTTTAAGCCTGCATCGGCCCTCACTGCGTTTTGAGGGTTGATTATAAGGGGAAAATAGCACTTCCCCTTGCTCCCTACAGTAATGGGACACCCCTACCCCTTCACGAGAACACGCAAAATGTAGGGTTAGGGCAAAAATGTAGGGGTAGGGGAAGTTTTGGGACGGGGCCTTAGTCTTTCAAAATAGTATTTTTTAATAAACTCAGAGTTCGCTATCTACGTTGTTGGTACTTCATTTTATGTGTATGACCCTTATCATGCTACTGAAGAGGTTTGGTGCTATTTTGAGCAATATTAGTGGTTAAAATATGCCGTTGTGGATGCGTTAGGCGTGTTGCTCCAATCTAATCAGTGTTAGCGCTATGGGGCTGTTGGCATCTTTCGAGGCTTTCTCAATGCATGGGTGATCACTGAAAATAATGTCTCGATGGCTTATTTGATGTGTTTTCATGGCGAAAAAGACTATAGGGTCCATTTACGCCGGACGTACACTTTAACCATTTGAGTGATTGTTTTCGGAGTTAATAGCTAAAGAATATATCATATGCAACACGAGCAATTGTTTAAAATCCTGTTAAATGGGGATCTGCGAGTAAAACGTCCATCATCAAGCGGCACGTCCATCAGATCTTCTCCCAGCACTATCGCGCCACAATGGGGTGGACTTTGCGCTGAAAGTCCTTCAATGGGATGATAACACTGTGATCCGGCCTCAGCTGTGACATAGCTGGTTTGTCAAACCCATTCAATGTATAAACTCCTGTCATCCCTTGACTATTATTATTATTCTGGGTGTGTGTGTGTGTGTGTGTGTGTGTAGTTATTTCACAAACTTTACATTATCAACCTGCTACCGAATAATTGGACTTCTGGACCGAGATTTGTGTGTGTGTGTGTGTGTGTGTGTGTGTCCTAACATGAACCTGATCCTGTCTGAAGTGCACATATTCATTATATCTGCAGCAGATGCCTGTGTGCCACCCAGTAATGTGGTGCGTGGCTGAGGAATGTGAGCGGGGAAGGGCTGTGAAGTTAGCGCCATGACTCACTTTATGTGATTCTCACATGAGTGTTTACCTCTCTCTCTCGCTCTCTCTCTCTGTGTGTGTGTGTGTGTGTGTGTGTGTGTCTAGTCAATTATAATGTCCTGTGTCTGTCTCTCTGCTGCCTGTCTGTCCCAGGACAGGAGCGGTCCGGGAACATGACCCTGGTGTACCAGAGGCGGTGGGGGCCCTGGTGGTGTTTGACCTGGGCAGGTGGTCCACCTTTGATGCTGTGTTGAAGTGGAAGGATGACCTGGATTCCTGAAGGTCAGACCAGGGCATCCCCGGGGCTGCTCTGGACGCTACACGCCCTCTTGTGGACTGGTGCATAGTCTACACTCCTTACTGTTTATGTGTGGTGCACACACACACACACACACACGCGCATGCACACACACACACACACACACACACACACACACACACACACACACACACACACACACATGCACACAGAGACAGATATTTTCCACACACGCATTTTTCATGAACATCACAAATGACCTTATATTTCATATTTCAATGTCAGACTCATAAACATGCAATCTTTATGAGTCTTCCTTTCTCACGCTCTATCTCTCTTGCACCTGCTCACCTTCCCTTGTATGCATTACATGCATTATAATGCAAGGAAGTGGAGGAATCATTAGTCAACTACAATTTAAAGAAAGTATGAGACTCAACTGGGGTCTGCAATCTAGCTTCTCCAATCTCATGATAAAATGTAATAGAATTGTCTTATTTATGTATTTATGTGTCACGCCTCGCCAGACAGCATCTGTCTGTTGAGTGTAGTATGTGCAATGTGTGCAATGTGCCATCATTAACACCAAATGTTCCATCGGTACTCCTCATCATAGGTGAACAGGTGCTGAGGTGTGAGATACTATTAAAAGTGCAAGCGACCCAGTTTCAGCGAGGTGTCATCCCAAAGGCTACGACCCGCAGCTTTGTGCTACTTTGTTTTAAGCTAGTGCAGTCGTTGAGTGTGGGCAATATAATGAGCGGGGCTGTATATGAAACGCAGTTTTGTGCTATACGTTTCCGAGAAGCTTAACCCTCTCAGACACTTTGAAAACAAAAGAAAGGTGATAGACGAAGCAGACAAAGTAAAGCTGCAGCCTTCATAATTCTATACCATCATAAATATGAAACACTCGAAACAAATCTTCTATGTGCAAGTATTTGTTGCCATTCCATTAGCTTCTGAATCAGAAAAATGTTTATTGCCAAGTAGGTTTGCACATACAAGGAATTTGACTCGGTGGTTGGTACATGACAGTAAACAACTAGAAAATGTAATTCCACGCGAGGAAATACTTCCTGGCCCGTAATCATTGAGATACATTTAGTTTAGCTAGGGATCGAACAGCCAACCCTCCGGGAACCCACGCTCTACCAAATAAGATGCTAACAGTACTTCACTAGATTGGCTAGCTAGTCATTTCAAGACATGCACAAAGTTAGACGACAAAAAGACTCAAAACAGGAGCAGTTACTTTGGCTGTATTTTGGGAAATGTGCCTCAAAGGAGAATTTTACAAGCAAATCGAAGGCAAAAGGAGCAAGGCAGATGGAGTCAAAAGGCTCAATGTTGCGAAATATGGGAGTTTTTTGCATGTTTAATCACAAATATCTAAAAAAGTATAAAGTTGATGAAAATGAAAAGTACACACGGAAGGAAGTAGACCTCTGTAATACAGTTTGAATGAAATCTCAAGGTCGTTTAGCCTCCATTCATTGCAGACATTTGGTGTGAAGAAGAAGACGAAAAGCGATATCTAGAATGTGCACAGTTCCTATGCACAGTAATAAAATGGTACATTCCATGGTACATTCAGTTATTCAGTACATTTAAATTACACAACATTTTTCATTTAGGCTAAAAAACACAAATTGGTTGGCAATGTGGGAGAAGAGGGTATATAATTACAACGCATGTTATATATATTATATATAATGTTATATATATTATATATAGTATATTATAAAACAGTATAAAAGCACAGGGTTAAGGGAGCAAACATTGATTCACTCGGACATGTGTACCTGCTAGTTTCAGGAGCCAGTGGAGCTAGTGTGAATGTGTGTGTGAATGTGTGTTCGAATGTGTGTTTGAGTTTTTTGGAGAGAGATATTTGCTATGTGCTCCTTTGGCAGATGCATTAATTCAACACAATGCACAGTGAATTGAGATGAAGATTGTTTAGGAGTAGGTATGGGTTATGCTGTCTTAGTCAAGGACGTCTATCATGCTTATCTGTATCATCATAGTTATTAATTTGTCAGGGAAGGCCTGTTCCAGCCCTGCTACAGGCCAACAAGTCAGACAAGTCAGGTCCACAGTTCCAAACTGAACTCTTTCTGCAAGGAGAACACCTTTGTGGCCTGGTTTGAGGCCTCTGGCAGGGTGTGTGGCTGTGGGTGTGTTTATGTTCAGATATGTTGGACGTTTGACTTCTTTTGACAAAAGCAGCGGAAATTCAGGAATCAGGATCAATTTATTGCCAAGTATTTTTGCATACAAGGAATTTGCTGTGGTGAATTGGTGTGCAATTAAAAAGTAAAATGGAAGTACTGCTGCAGACCCAGTTGCAGGAAGGGGAAGCGAGGCAGAGGTACAAAGTCCAGTAAGGCGAGTTCTTTAATCCAAAGAGGAGGCAGGTGGTCATACACGAAAAGGTTAGCAGGAATCAGGCAAACAAAACAGGCAAGGAGTAGGCAGAAAATCGGAGGTCAAAAACAATCCGGTCTTACACAAAGAAACAAACATGAACAACGCGAGAAAGCAAGTACACAGGGTAACAAAGACAATCTGGCAAAGAAGACACGGTGGGGCGGGGTTATACAGACACAGGGAGGCAAGACACAGGTGAAACAAATAGGTAATCAACTAAGGCGGGAAAAAGAACAAGGAGGGGAAGTAAAACTGACGGCGCAGGGGAAGACTAGACTTTCAAAATAAAACAGGAAATGTACAATACCACATAAAATACAGAGTCTGACACTGCGGTAATAAATAAATAAAGTTAAAAAATAAAATAGAAATAGAAATAACAATATTTACAGTATACAATATGTGCAGTACAGTATACAATATACAATATGTGCAATATGTGCAAAAAATATGGGCAGTATATCTGTTAATAAATAAATGTGAGGTGTGGTGACTGTGGGGGGAGGGGGTAAGGGTCGGTGTCAGCAGGGGGCCTTGTTGATGAGGCCGGCTGCAGACCAGATAAGTGACATAAGATAAAATTACCAATTGAAGAGAAACATAATGGGAAAGTGGCCGGTTGACCTGTTGTAAAAAAAAAAACGATACACGCTTTTACTTCTGTCCTCCAAGGTTAATACAGGTATGCATACAGGTTCTCACTTTTCACCGACCTGACAGAGCTCGCAGTTAATTTAACTTATTTGACCTAATCTTGTCTAGGTGGATCTATTTATTGTTTATTATAAGTCAGGCTCTTTTGCACTCCTCTATCCCCTGTACTGCTGGTCACTGTGAATTTCTCCTAAGGGGGATTAATAAAGAAATATCTTATCTTATCTTATCTAATGAAGTCCTATGTATGTTTGGTGGGCATACTGCACTGTTCAAACTGTTGGGACTGTGGTACGGAACCACAGAAGATGGAGACGTCATTAGACTGGTGAAATGCCCTCAGTATGGTGTGAAATAGCACACGGCTTTGTGTGTTAGCATTGAACGGGTAAATGGACTGCATTTATATTGCGCCTTTAGAACCTGTGGACACACAAAGCACTTTACAATAAGTGGCTCACATTCACCCATTCATACACGCATTCAAACACAAACCATTAAGGCCACAGCCAGCTTGTGGGAGCAGTTGGGGCTGAGGTGTCTTGCTCATGGACACTCCGACACTCAGCTAGGAGGTGACTGGGCTTGTAGTTAGCTACTTAGCTAAAGCCACCCCCCCTATCATTCCAGCACGCTTGTCATGTACATCTATTTTCTTTTATGTTTGCACCCCGGTTGACATTTGCCTTTTCATTTCCTTGCTCTCCACATAGACTTCAGTGCACTGCGCCCATCATTAGCTGTTCTGTGAGGACTGCTCTGATTCAGTCTTCCTGTCTTTCATCCCCTCAGGACGGCCCCACGTCGCCTGTAGGAAGAACACACCCTGAACGCCGATCCTTTGTCACTCTCCTCTTGATCCAATCAAATCCCCAAGGAACTCATCAAATTCCTGCTAGATTTAGTCTCCAGGTTAATCACACTATGTTCTGCTTGGAAATGGGTCAAATAACAGAAGTAAGATGCACTCTAAATGCCATTCCGTTCATTAACTTTCAGCAGTTACATATATGGGTATATAAGGCATTAGCAGGATGGATTAGCAGGAGGATTCAACTTGCTCATGATTATTAAAATGTATTACATGTGTATTACACATGTAATGCACGCTGTCCTGTATCCTGTTATCATTTGTAAATATGAGATATGATTAAATGTGTTGCTGTGGCATAATCCTATCATAGTAATAATGCCAATGTTAATACATTAGACTTGATGAAGTAGTGTAATATACTGTGCTTCTTAAATAGTGCTGGTTGTGATGTGATGTGAAAAACAGAGAAAGAAATGAGCCACATTATTGTGCTTCTATTGGACTCAAGCCATGTGGTTAGTCTCTCCTCAAACTGGCCCTAATGAACAGTCCCATATGGTGGTGAGATGTGTTAACTACATATTGATTTGCTCTTCTGTGGCTCTGAGACGGTGCGAGAACTGATCCGGCACGAAGCAGTGGAGGAACAGCAGAAAGGAGGCCCAGCATCGCCCAGGACCCTGTCTGGCCTGAGGACTCTGTCTGGCCTGAGGACTCTGTCTGGCCTGAGGACTCTGTCTGGCCTGAGGACTCTGCCTGTCTGGCCTGAGGACTCTGTCTGTCTGGCCTGAGGACTCTGTCTGGCCTGAGGACTCTGTCTGTCTGGCCTGAGGACTCTGTCTGTCTGGCCTGAGGACTCTGTCTGGCCTGAGGACTCTGTCTGGCCTGAGGACTCTGTCTGGCCTGAGGACTCTGTCTGGCCTGAGGACTCTGTCTGGCCTGAGGACTCTGCCTGTCTGGCCTGAGGACTCTGTCTGGCCTGAGGACTCTGCCTCGGTGCCAACCTGAAGCCTTGCTGTTGCCCCACTGCAGATTTTACTTCTGCTTCCAAAATCTTGAAAGAATAAAATGTGTTTAAAAAAAAAAAAAAAAAAACCTATTCACCCAAGAGCCACCTCCGTAGTGAGAGACTAACTCTCTCCGGCCTCTCAGGTGGCTCTGTGGAGATCTGCAGTGCATAGAGATACAGTACAGTGCATTTTTCATTCACATATTTAGTGCAGTAAATTAAGCACTACTATATTCTCATTACCATGTAAAACATGCTGAGATAAGAAACATTTCTCCACCTTTATTGTTCTGAAATACAGCAGAGTTCCTCTTTTTCAGTCTTGCAGCACACTTAGGGAACACAAATGAAATGAGGCTTGTGACGAGATACATCGTTAAGGGACGGCAGTGGCCGCCGGATGGTTGCAGGTTCTAGCCCGGTCACCTCCTAGCTAAGTGTCAGGGTGCCTATGAGCAAGACACCTCAGCCCCAACCGCTCCCATAGAGCTTGTCGTTTTTGCGTTAATGGTTTGTGTTTGAATGCGTGTGTGAAATGTGAATGGGTGAATGCGAGGCACTTATTGTGAAGTGATTTGCGTGTCCACAGCTTCTTAAAGGGCAATATAAATGCAGCAAATGCATTTACCATTTCAATGTTAACAAAAATATACATGAAAACACTATGAGAGAACCTCTCTCAGGGTGGGTTCCTCTGGCTGGGGGTTCCTCTGGCTGGGGGTTCCTCTGTTGTCAGGAGGACCGCCACGTCGGGGAGGCGGGGCGGCGTCTGGTGGACCACACCCTGACCACTGAGGGGCGGAGCTACGCGGCGTCTGGTGGACCACACCCTGACCACTGAGGGGCGGAGCTACGCGGCGCCGGCCGGGGCCAGCGGCTCTCTGGCGCTGTTGGGTCACAACAGCCGCCCCAGAACTGGGTCCCCCCTCAGGGCACAGCGGGGGGGGGGGGGGGGGGGTGGGGGGGGGGCAGACTGCAGGAGGCGTGACCCCCTGCCCTGAGCGGCTCTGTTGGGTTGTGTTCCAAAGGCCACGGCGTGTGAAGCCGTGGTGTCGCACACTGTGTCACTAACTCTGGCATGTTGTGTCTTGCTTGTCACCAACCTCACCTGCAAAATGTCACGCTCCTTTTGAACCGCTGTTAAAAGACATGGAGTTTATCCAGCCAATGCCATGATGATAAAATTGTCGTGTGTCTGACAGGCAGACTCAGGTTTTTGCTCTCCTTTGTTCGGTGCTGGAGATCAGGGTGCTGTTATCTGTGTCGGCCAAAACCATTTAGTCCCAGCAATCACTCTAAGATGATTTGTTTTCCAATGTAGGTCTGTGTGTCTTCGAGCTGTTCTCCCAATCTGTTGGCCATCAACATAATACAATTCACACACACACACACACACACACACACACACACACACACACACACACACACACACACACACACACACACACACACACACACACACACACACAAACACACAATACAACTTCAATGTATAATCATGTTATACTCTTGCGCAAAAACGGCACACCTAAATACAAACGTGCTCATCTATTGATTTTCAAATGTCCAATCAGATAATAATGAACCATAATCATTGCAGGAGCTTCACAAAGGACGGGTTCTGCTGGGTCATAGATTCCCTCTGTCGGAACTCGGTTATTTAAATCACTGTTGACCTTGGCTTTTCCGCTACACTATTTCAAAAGAACGCTATAGTCCATCCATGTTAGAACATAAATTAATGTTTTTTTTTTCTCTATAATAAGCACGGGGACAACATTACGATAAGCTACAATGTTCATCTATGGGAAATAAGCCATCGTAAGTATTGTAGATTTCCGTGCCCCCCCATCCCCCCGTGTGTCTACATTACATTGGACAGAAGGCCATTAGAGTTTTAACGTGTTACAGTCTCTCTCATCCGGCCGTCCGCCTCGCAGTCCCTCCGCATCCTTCTTCTTTAAGATGCGCCCTCCCCACATCCAAGGAACGGCCCAATCGCCCTCCTCTCCTAGTCACCTGATTCCTGTACTGCCATTTTACACACACCAAGTTTGAGTGACAAAAATCGAATCGGTCCATCGGCAACCCTTAACAAAAAGCGCGTTTTATAGGAGCATCGAAGGGGCATTTATACACAGAGCAAGCCGACCTTAAATGATCCTATGGATCGACGCGGTTGTTGCTATCGAATATCATCGTAGGTAGAACTGAAGGGGCGAAACTGTGAATTAAAAAAAAGGAGGATATAATAGTCCTACTAGTTAATACGGGGATTTTTGGGAGAATCGCTCCATAACAGCAAATGTCGCATAGACTCCAGGTAATCTTCGCCTCTGGTCGAGCGGACCCTGGCAGCCTGTCTGCTGTCTGCTGATGGTCGCCGGTGGGATTCTTTAGCAGCGCATCCTCCGCGGCCCCAGCATCATCTCTGTTCCGGGGATACATTACTGCCTACTGTACTGTAGCATCCAGACCTGGAAGGAAGGACATCACTGCCTACTGTACTGTAGCATCCAGACCTGGAAGGAAGGACATTACTGCCTACTGTAGGCCTACTGTAGCATCCAGACCGGGAGGACGTCCTGACGACGGTGCGGTGCGGGCATTGGGTTTCCTCTGGGTTTGATCCGCTCTTATTTTCGGGTCATTCCGATGCTGCACGACAGAATTCGTGGAGAAAAAAAATAACGGTTTCTCGGATGTGATCGTAGGCCTACTACATTTTACCCCCCCCCCCTGCTGCCGTATGAATTCGCATCGGATTGCATTCACGTCAGTGTGTGTTGTTTTTTTTTCTTTTTTTCCGTCTTCATCATATTCTTCTTCTTCAGACGGACGGTTTGTTTTAGAGGGCCAGCAGCACCCTCCCTTATAGCGCAAGACATTTTTTTGGATCCCGGGCTGCTTTTTTTCCCTCCTTCCTTGTTCTCTCGTTCCTTGTACTTTGGCCTTCTGGAGGGGATGTCCGGACAGTCTCTAACGGACCGCATCGCCGCTGCACAGCACAGCATGACCGGCTCGGCCATCAGCAAGGCCGTCTGCAAGGCCACGACGCACGAAGTCAGCGGACCAAAGAAGAAACACCTTGACTGTAGGTTAAGCAGTGCACACACACACACACACACACACACACACACACACACACACACACACACACACACACACACACACACACACACACACACAGCATTACCAATCCAACGACCGCTATACTCTGTTAGACTATAGTGACTTACCCTTCCCCTCTATAACAGCTTACACTCTAGAACAATGCTATTCTAATAGGCTGTACAGGCTACCACCTTACAATTAGGATAGCGTTTCAAAGCGTGCATGGGGGGGGTTAGGGGTGGGGGGGGGGGGTGATTCTACAATTGGTGGAATCATTGCCGTATATGCGAAAATGAGTGTTACATGTCGTGTAGCATAGGCATTCCGGTGTACAAATGTACGAAATAGGTGGACGTCTGTGCATGTCATTCAATGGAGGGGTTGGGGGGGGAGGTCTCAGGTAGGCTAATGACGTCCGATACAGCATCTCTACAGTGGGTAGGCCTGCTCATCATTAACAGCACCGCGCCGGCAGCATCACAGCCTCCATCCACTTCTGTACACAGTGTTTCCAAAGAGCGCTGCCATTTTAATAAGATTTCACCTCTTGTCGCGTCGCCGTATACTTGTGTCATACCTATGGAGAAAACATCCTCACTGACCTCTGATGCATCAAGTCGAGTTCGTTACATGACCGTGTTGCTGTTTAACCGGTCCATTTGGCTATTCCGGTTTTTGTTACACATAGGCTATGGGAGGGCTGCTGTGGAGGTTGCAGAGTAGCACATTGTTGGGAATGGATGGAAGACACCACAAGACCGCCAGATGTTTAATGTGACCATCGATTTTGTTGTACAAATAGCCCAGTGGTATAGCCAATAATCAGTTCTCAACGTTGGGACAATGATCTGTGGTGTTGCACAGAGGTAGAGATCATTTCACATATGTAGATTTAACGAGTGATTATAAGGTGAGGTGGCTTTTCTAGCTCAGTATAATTACTTGATACGATCAATAGGGAACACAGGTAATCAATGGAGTTGCCAGTCTATAGGCAGTGAGACTAGGCAAGGCAGTCCAGGGAGACAGGATAGACAGCGAGACGGGGCTAATTAGAAAAGACGTAGTTGGGTGAATCAGCCTTCCAGAAAAGAACAAGGAGCTCCTCTTCAAACAGCCCCCCAGCATGCCGGCCAAGCAAACAACCAAACAAACAGCCAGCCTAACAGCCAGCGATTTGGCATCCAATCAGAGCATGGATACAAAAAGAAAGGAGAAGGAATTCTGGGCTCTTTGACAAGATGCAACCTGAGCCCCCCCCCTTCCTAAAACACCTAGCCCTCTGGTTCTGGTTAACAGTACTGATGTGGTCCATTGGTTCTGGTTAACAGTATTGATGTGGTCCACTGGTTCTTGTTAACAGTACTGATGTGGTCCACTGGTTCTGCTTAACAGTATTGATGTGGTCCACTGGTTCTGGTTAACAGCACTGATGTGGTCCACTGGTTCTGCTTAACAGTATTGATGTGGTCCACTGGTTCTGGTTAACAGCACTGATGTGGTCCACTGGTTCTGGTTAACAGTATTGATGTGGTCCACTGGTTCTGGTTAACAGTACTGATGTGGTCCACTGGTTCTGGTGAGCAGTACTGATGTGGTCCACTAGTTCTGGTTAACAGTATTGATGTGGTCCACTGGTTCTGGTTAACAGTACTGATGTGGTCCACTGGTTCTGGTTAACAGTACTGATGTGGTCCACTAGTTCTGGTTAACAGTATTGATGTGGTCCACTGGTTCTGGTTAACAGTATTGATGTGGTCCACTGGTTCTGGTTAACAGTATTAATGTGGTCCACTGGTTCTGGTTAACAGTACTGATGTGGTCCACTAGTTCTGGTTAACAGTATTGATGTGGTCCACTGGTTCTGGTTAACAGTACTGATGTGGTCCACTGGTTCTGGTTAACAGTATTGATGTGGTCCACTGGTTCTGGTTTACAGTATTAATGTGGTCCACTGGTTCTGGTTAACAGTATTGATGTGGTCCTCTGGTTCTGGTGAGGACAGAGACTTTGTTTGGGACTCTATAGAGAATGGCTCAGAATAATGATTTTCTTTAAATGAGTAATATGATGTAAACAAAGAAAGTGAAACAGACCCTCTGCGCCTGCTCTCTCATATTGTGAGCTGTGATCAATTAGCTCTGTCTGTACGTCACAAGCGAAGATCAGCTCTGGTTCATCTGTACGTATACGGCCGGTCGTAGCGTCAGTCACAGCTTACCTTGAAGGAACTCAAAGAAATCCCACATTCACCATGTTTACTCTTTTTTTTTTAACATTTCATTGTTCTTGTAGCTGTTTCCAATGTGATGTGTGTGTGTGCAGCTGTGCGTGTGTGTATGTATGTGTGCGTGTGTGTGTGCGCGTGCATGTGTGTG
This sequence comes from Urophycis tenuis, assembly GCA_036785325.1. NCBI lineage: Eukaryota > Metazoa > Chordata > Actinopteri > Gadiformes > Phycidae > Urophycis > Urophycis tenuis. The sequence goes on along the minus strand of JAXIVH010000018.1, from coordinate 6,397,977 downwards.
TGTGCGTGTGCGTGTGTGTGTGAGAGAGTGTGTGTGTGCCAGGTCGGGGCATCCTGCAGCAGAGACGTCAAAGATGGCTCAGCTTGGGCTCATGAACGCAACACTTGGACCGTGAGAATAGAAAGGAAGCCTGGCGCTCAAATGTAGGTTAGCCTGTGTGCTTCAGTCACGGCGATGCAGCTGAGAACATACACAGGCTGTGGTCACACCGCGCCACTGGCAGCGGAAGGACTACAGAGAGGCAGCTATGATGGCTCATGTATATAGAAGGGTCGCTTTAGCTATTTCTTGTAGGATGATCACACTCATTGGCTCGGTGGGCTGTCGTCAGGGCCGCGGTTACCTGGAGATTCAGGGAGGTGATCTCACAGACTACAGGCTGACAGTGGTGTGGATCCTGGAATTTACTAGGGAGTGTGTGTGTGTGTGTGTTGTGTGTGTGTGTGTGTGTGTGTGTGTGTGTGTGTGTGTGTGTGTGTGTGTGTGTGTGTGTGTGTGTGTGTGTGTGTGTGTTACACCAGCAGACACACAGGCTCCACTGAAGCTGCTGCTGTTGGGGCAACAGTGCAATTCTGCTTTCAGAGAAACACGGACTGGGGCCGTGTGGGTCCTCTCTCACTGTGACCACTGGTCCCTCGACCGCCAAAAGACCTCAAACCGAAACCGAAAAACAAACAGATATTAAGACCATCTGTTTGATACAAATAGAGATAATGGCCTTTACACGCAACAGGGCCAGAAATAAGCTTGCATACGTGGTCCCCTTTTCATAATTGTTTGCATCGTTGTTCGCTGTGTGCAATCTTTTGGAAATGTTCAGTCAGCGAAGCCTGGTTTTCTGTGTCAGGTAAGAGTTGTTTATTGAGCCAGTCAGTGAGGATCTGAATCGAGGTCATGCAGGACTAAACTGGGAGGCTTTCTGTGCGTATGGAGCCGCGCGGAGTGCATTCAAGTTACCTTCTGGGAGTGATGAAGGTGACGGAGATGTGTTCCGACCAGGGCAGCAGACAATATGGAATAAAACAAGTGGAACAAATAAACGAATAACAGACGAGGGACGCACACGCACACACACACACACACACACACACACACACACACACACACACCATACAGCTCTATGAAATGCATGTAAAAAGCAACTTATCCCCCCCCCCCCCCCCCCCCCTCTGTGCTCCATCTCACTCAGCAGCGTGTGTCTGAGTGCAGCCTTTCATCATGCAGTGTCATGACCTTGACAAGCCGCTAGCTGACTCCCACAGCCAAAAGTGATTATTTCGCTCTCAAGGGCCGACGATGAGCGCCACACACACACACACACACACACACAATAGGAATAATAGGGTTCCACAATGTTCTGCACGGCTGACATCACAGCACAAAGAGCTCACGAGCTCCGGCCGCGTCCAGACAACCTTCTCTCCGACCGTTTTAAATCGCGGCGAGAAGACAGCGCGGCGCGTTGGCGCGTGACACATACCTGATACATACCCCCCCCCCCCCCCCCCCCCCCCCGTCGCTCTTCAGAAGACGCGGGGCGCGGAGTCTGTGGCAAAGGCAGAGGGAACCCGGCACGCTAAACGGTGTGGACGGGGGACACATCGGAGCAGCCAGGCCTGTGGGGGCGGATGCCCAGTGCGATCACGTGGAGCCTGCTTTTCATGAGCCCCGCGGTGACGTTTACAGAGCTCCCGAGTCACGGGGACGCGTCACACGCTGGTGGTTAATGGTCAACGTAGGCCCAGACCCCCGGCGCTGGCCGCCACGGCCCGCTATCTCGGAGGGCATCTCAGGACAAGGAGAGGGAGAGTCCGAGAGCGTTTCTCACGTTCTCGCGTTGCCTTGCAGCCGGCTGGGTGCAGTGACCTTCACAGCCTCTCACCTTCTCTGATGGAATCATATGCCGTGTGGGTATGATGGGATGTTCATCTTTCTCCCCCATTGTATCATTGAACGCGATGTGAAACGCAATCCAATGTCATGCAATATATATCTTCTGAAACGACCGTGTTGATATACAGATACGTCGATGGACAGAGAGTATGGATCGGATGATGAACTGTTTCGGTCATTTATCAATTAAAACGCCAGCTGCTGCAGAGAGCTTCAGGAATGCTAATATTGAGTGGCCTTGCCTCCATTCCAGATCATTGTACAATAAATACACATTGTTTGGTTACATTATGTGGTTATGAATTCAACCACACTGGTCTCTGGTAACCCGGTGAGGATCACTCACCACCATCACGGGACGTCTTATAGACGATTCATTGATTGATCAGACCAAACAACAACAACAATAATGGCGGGTTTCATCGACAGTGAAAATGACCTTTGGTTGCTGCCTCCCCAATGTATTATTCCTATAATGTGGTGCTCTTGGCTCGGTAATGAAGGGCCAAACGCATCATCGCATTCCATTGGATGGATGGTCACATGTCAGCCATTAATTTCCTCTTGACTGAGCTGTTGATAGATGACTGCACAGTGCGTTCTGCAGGCTGCACTGCACTGAGGTGGACGGAGCACAGATCATAATTGACTTCAATGAGAGATTCATTATGCACCCATCAACCATTTAGATAAAAGACCTTTCAACTCGGCAGATGCAGAAATGCTGCGTGCATTGTAAGTTTGGAGACCTACCCGACGTAGCATATTACTATTGCTCCGTCAAAGTAATTGTTATCCTAAAGGACTCGTCGTTAAAGATGCATTTCATTAGAAGAGCCATTGCTGTCGGTAAGATTCGATAAAGAGAGAGAGCAGAACAGAGCAAGAGAGTGCAAGATCTGAAAATGAATAAAAAAAAAACAACATCCACATTTTCCCTGCTCCCTATGGTTCCCCAAACTAATCAGGGAAGAAATGCCGTGATTAACCAGAAATATGCCAGGAGCTACCTAAAATCTAAATTGTAAACAAATGACACTCCAATAATAGCTCTTAAGTCTTATCCACCACTACTCCCAAGTCATTCCCGTCCAAAGCCACTTCAGTTTCAAGGTGCGTCTGACCGCTGAGCCGGCGTCTGTAGGGGGGCTGCAGACCGCCGGGGGTCCAACGCCACAGAAGCTGACAGCTGGGAGTGGACCCTCCCTGTAACACTGTCCCAGCCAGCGGCAGCATGCAGCACCCTATCTGTGGCCAGCATACCGTACAAGGGGATGACTGAGGGAGAACAAATTGAAAGTAATTGGACAGTCCTTCTGCGGTCCTTATATACTGGTCAAGTATGGAACGACCGGTAAAACGGGATTGAGGGGTCTGTATGCTCTTTAGAGTTGGTGGCCACAGCGTTGATGAAGTATGGTCTTCCCCAAATTCTACTCTTACTGCTCTAGTTTAGGTGAATGAAGTGAAATAGGATTGCCCCAGATCATTTCCACTGTGCGGCAATGTATTGTTACAAGTACACAAGACTGGGTTGTGTTCTCTTATTAAAATCACTGCTGATGAAAAAAACTAATATCATATATTACAATGTAGGAAACACAATGTCCTCAATTCTACTTGCAGCCACATATTGGAGCAATAGGTGCATCTTGTATTTCAGTGTTCCACTCCTATCTGTTGGTTGACCCCAAACATGTTTCAAATTGGTCAAATAACACGAGCAAACTAAAGAGATGCTCTGTGTAGCATCTCCGTTGTGCACTTAAAAATGCCGTCATTATGATTTCTGGTCCTTGTTCACATTGTGAATTCGATCAGTATTTATAATTGGTCGTTCATCCAAACATTGTTTTAATTCATGTCGTTATAGTAGCTTCCCACATTATTCCTGATTCAATATTACTCAGTTACTAAGATACCTGCGTGTGTGTGTGTGTGTGTGTGTGTGAGAGAGAGAGCGCCATAGGCCATGTCCATGTTTTTCATTGCATCTCACTCAAAGATAAATATAGTGTTATAATTAAGTCATTAATATGCCTGGGATACATAACATGATATGTGAAATGATACCATCCCCTAATGCAGTCAGGGACATGGAATAATGTAATGTCCAGCCACCACAGACCTGAATACATCCCTGTACATAATTATCCAAGTGCATTCCACTGTTCACAAAATGTAGCTTCTCTCATATCCCATAGTTTCTAACGCCGTGTTGAAAAGGCTAGACTGCACGGGTACAATGGGCCGTGAACATCGTCCATTTTCTAAATAACTGTGAGATAATCCCGGGGCTCTGCATACTTAGCATCGCAAGTTATTTCCTAAGTAGAGTCTCAACTGCCATAAACAGGGACATTGTTTCTGTAATTTCTTTTGATGTGGCTGTAAAAACGGCCAGCCAATGTGCATGGCCAAATGAACATTTGCATAGTTGCTAGATAGTTGCTTTCTTCATTGTTTGCTGGAGTTTTCACACACACACACACACACATATATACATACACACACACACACACACACACACACACACGCACACACCATTATTCAGACCGTACAAATCCTAAACAAGGCAGAACACAGAATGTGTTCGTTTAAATATGTATTTCACATTCAAGACGAGCAGAGCAATTTATTCCTGAGACGTGTGTTAGTGGGGGGTCAGGTTCTACTGCAGCACAGATCACAGGCAGCCCAGAAGGACAAAGCCAATGCATTCTTAAGTAACCTTTTCATTTCTCCATTTTTGTCTGAAGAGGACATTACAAAGCACATTTTTGGTTTGATAAGGTTACGCCACTCAATTGTGACTCGAGAAAGTAAGAATCAAGAGGAGCTTGAAGAGCAGCACGAGTCCTCCAAGATCTCAATCTTCTGAACCAGAAACAAAAGGTGTCTTCGTACCTTGTTACGTCTCTGCACTCAGGAGTGGCAGCTCACTACGGCATCCACTGAAAAATAACTTCCAAAAGACGATGAAACAGATATTCATGTATATATTGAAGTCTACATTGTCTATTGATGTGAATGAAGAGTGAATCTATCTATCTAACGATAACAATCTGTAGTTCTCTCCCCCCCACTGTTGCTTTAAAACCCCATCCTGAGAAAAACAAGGAGAAGAACCAGGAGAACAAAGGAGGGTTGCTGGTTTGAGACTGGTATTGAGCGGCTGTCAGCAGTTGGCTGTGATGCAGCGACGACCGGCCAAATATTCTCTCATCGTTACAAAATATTTCATCCATCAATCCGTTGGGAGTGATTTTTCAATGCTTTCGGTCAAAGTGAATCAATAAGCCAATACGAATGCGTCTAGTGCAGGTGCTGTGCTGCTGCTGCTGCATAATGCATGGAGCTGTGAGTTCACCCTGCTGTCTGCTGCGCCGTCTGCAGCCGCCCAGCGTTCCTTCACGTTGCCTGAGCTCAGCGCTGTAGAGTGGTACCGCACTGATGTCCATGTTGAACATACCAAACATCTCTCTCTCTCTCTCTCTCTCTCTCTCTCTCTCTCTCTCTCTCTCTCTCTCTCTCTCTCTCTCTCTCTCTCTCTCTCTCTCTCTCTCTCTCTCTCTCTCTCTCTCTCTCTCTCTCTCTCTCTCTCTCTCTCTCTCTCTCTCTCTCTCTCTCTCTGTCTCTCTGTGTCTCTCTGCCTCTCTCTCCCCCAGACCTGATCCATTGCACCAATGAGCTGAATGTCAGTGTGCCCCACCTGGCCGACACACTGCTGGAGCGCACGGCCAGCCACAGCTGGGTGGTGGTCTTCAAAGCCCTCATCACCACACACCACCTGATGATGTATGGGAACGAGGTGAGCCCACATCCTTGATATGTACTGCACACGCACAGCACACACTCACTCACTCACTCACTCACTCACATTCACTCACTCACTCACTCACTCACTCACTCACTCACTCACTCACTCACTCACATTCACTCACTCACTCACACACTCATTCACTCACTCACTCACTCACTCACACATTCACTCACTCACTCACTCACTCACTCACTCACTCACTCACAGGCATGCACGCATAAGCAATTCAATTGCTCACACATACATTTACAAGCCAATGCACTACAGTATGTTCATGCACAGGTTGCACATCAGCAGACAGCAGAGAACACACAGACATCTACAGAGGAAGAAGAGCAAACACAAACGGAGGTCCTCCACGAATGAAACATGAATGATTTGTCTTCATATTGTTCCTGGTGGTCTTTGTGCTCCGACAGAGATTGATCCAGTACCTAGCCTCCAGAAACACACTCTTCAACCTCAACAACTTTCTAGACAAGTCTGCACTACAAGGTGAATAAAAACATCTCCCGAAATAATGTCCCCCTCTCCCTCTCCCCCACCACGATAACTCTATTTCTAACTGCTGTAATGCGCAATCCAGCATTGAGCTGTTGAACCTTAAAACAAAGCTTATTTTGTTACATACAATGCCAGCATGTGACCTGCATGAATAAAGTGGGTGATAGAAGGGGAGTGTGTATGTGTGTGTGCGTGCATGCGTGTGTGTGTGTGCGCGTGCATGCGTGTGTGTGTGTGTGTGTGTGTGTGTGCGTGTGCGTGCGTGTGTGTGTCAGAGGGTTGGAAGCCCTCATGTGTAACCACTGTGTCTCCTGGTGGCCCGGCAGGTTATGACATGTCCACCTTCATCAGACGGTACAGCCGGTACCTGAATGAGAAGGCCATGTCCTACAGGCTGGTGGCAGTGGACTTCACCAAGATGAAGCGAGGGTAATGCACACACACGCACGCACGCACACACGCACGCACGCACGCACACACACACACACACACACACACACACACACACACACACACACACACACACACACACGCACACACACACACACACACACACACACACACACGTACCTAACGTGAACCCCAAGTGGCGGCTTTCTTGTCAGCCAATCATGGAGCAGCCCTGTCTGTACAGTACGAGCCCCCGTCTGTTCACGTCTGTGTCTGTGTTCTGCGGGGTCAACGGGTGTGTAGCAGCTGTGTTCATCCCCATGTTGTGTGTTTGTGTGTGTGTGCTGCTGCCAGGGCCGATGGAGTCATGCGGACCATGAACACAGAGAAACTGATCAAGACTCTACCAATCATTCAGAATCAGTTGGATGCACTATTGGACTTTCAGGTACATACTGTGTGTGTATCTGTATATATATATATATATATATATATATATATATATATATATATATATATATATATATATATATATATATATACACCTATACATATATTAATTGTAAGGGAAGATGTTACGAAACTGCAGGTGATGTGTTTGAGTGGACGAATTGATGTCCTATCAGCTGACAACAATTGTACAGAACTCTGTCAGGACCACGACCATTTCAGAGCAACCAGCTTCAGGCGTGTTAGAGGTTCATATGATACCGCCACAGCCTCATAGCCTCTCGTCTACAGTTGTCTTTGGCTGGGCGAGATTTCAAGACAGAAAGCTGAGTCCATGACATGGCATTTGAAGGGTTAAAAGAATAATTCTTCTTCTTTGAAGCAGTGACTTGTCAGCTCTATATAGAGCAGGTGATGGTAGAGCTGTGAGTACCACCAGTTCTACCATCACCTGGTAACAAAGTCTTCACACTGTTTTCTTTATGGCGTCAAGAGTCCAGTGACGAATCATGAATTTGACAGTCTAGTTGTTAGACCTCAGTCTTTTCTCTTGGTTTGATACAGTCTCATGGCCACTTGTCACGCCTTCCAAAAGACAAATACATCCTCGTCTTTCTCTTCAATAATGGTGCGTCCTCAAAATGCACAAATAAAGACTTTATATTCCATCATGTTTTTTTTTTTTAATGTTGGTAGACGGCAGTTAGGAGAACCATGCTTTGAAATGTGTGATCGTCACTGAACTCGCCTGGTCGTGTCTATCTGGTGTGCCTGCTAGGTTTCTCCATTATATTATATCATATTGTATTATATTACATTATATTATATTACATATGTTATTATATTCTATATGTGACCACTGAATACTGGGCAAGTGGCTCACTAGCTGCACATGGGTCCAGGAGTCAGTCACCATTTTTCAAAGTCTCATTGTGCCTCATGGCGCACAAACCCTCCATATTTCCCCATTGTTTATGAGCTGTAGAAGGCTCTGTTGTACAGGAGCCAGGAGCAGAGTCAATGGGCAAAGATTCCTCCAGAAACACACCACCTGTCAGGATCTTAGCACAACATTTGTTGGATCTACATTTTATTGCAGATAATACATTTTATAATATTTACCTTGCGCATAAAAAAGGTGTATATTTCTTTAAGTAAGTACTTCTTTTTAAAGTCTTGGAGTTCTTCTTCTTCTTGGATGTAGTGGTGGGCAGAGGGTGGTCTCACACTCTCTGCTGGAGGCCTGGGCTTCACAAGCCTTCTGTGAGACTTCATCTCAGCCTATCAGCCCCAACGAGACGCTGTCGGGACGCTCTGAGAACAAGCCTGAGATGTGTGGCTCTGGAGGGCGGCAGGGTGCAGCAGTGTGTTGGGGGTGAATCATACTTTGGAGGATATTTAGTTCTTTCTGTGGTTCTCTCTGCAGCCCAACTCCAATGAACTGACCAACGGAGTGATCAACGCTGGGTTCATGTTGCTCTTTAAAGACTCCATACGGCTGTTTGCTGCCTACAACGAGGGGGTCATAAACATGCTGGGTAATCCTTACATGCACGCACACACACACACACACACACACACACACACACAAGACACACACACAGGCACACGCACACGCACACACCACACATACACACACACACACACACACACACAGGAGCAATGGGGGAGCTGGATGAAGGACAACAGAATGCATGCACAGATGATGTTATGCAATGCCTCCTGTAACATTCATGCACTGTTCCTCGTAGTTCTTCACCAAATGTAGATATTTTCATTGAATCAAGGAATATGACATTTGGTCCACTATTGAGTTTCAAACGAGTGCTTGTGAACGATAATGAAATCACCTCGCAATGGAAATCAAATACATTATATAACTACGTTTATTCATAACATTTGATTTAGCCGCATGTAGAAATGCATGAAGTAAGTTCGCCACAGACGCAGTCTCTCTTCTCCTGATCTTCTGAATGTCGCGTGTATGATGGGTGAGCGCCGTGGTAATGTCAACTCTTGCCTCTCACTGTGCAGAAAAATACTTTGACATGAAGAAGAACCAGTGCAAAGAAGCCCTGGAGATCTACAAGACCTTCCTCAACAGAATGACCAAACTGTCAGAGTTCCTCAAAGTAGCAGAGGTAAAGCCTGTGGTGTGAGTCCTCTCCCGGGGACTGGTCTCGCCACACACCCTCATACACACCAGTAAGACTAGTCCAGAGAGCATCTCAAGGGCGTGTGATGGTCTCTCTTCTCTGCTCCTCCTCCCTCCCCTCGTCTCTCCTGTCACCTCTCCTGTTCACCTCCTCTTCCCTCTTTCAGTCCCTGTCCTGCCCTCGTCCCCCTCTCTCCTCTCCTCTCTCCTCTCTCCCAGTGGCCTTTCTCCTATCTCCTCTTGCTCCCCTCTCTCCTCTCCTACCCCCCCCCCCCCCCTGTCCTCCCCTCTCTCCTCCCCTCTCTCCTCTCCTACCCCCCCCCCCCCCCCCCCTATCCTCCCCTCTCTCCTCCCCTCTCTCCTCTCCTACCCCCCCCCCCCCCCCCACACCCTGTCCTCCCCCCTCTCCTCCCCTCTCTCCTCTCTCCTCTCCTATCCCCCCCCCCCTGTCCTCCCCTCTCTCCTCCTCTCCCCCCCCCCTCTGTCCTCCCCTCTCTCTTCTACTTCACACTACTCTATTCAACCTGAACATGACAGAGATGAACAGGGATGCTGTTATTCAGCATCTCCTTGACCTCTGTGGTCTCTTTTTGCACTTAAAAACAATGGTATGTTCCTTGACAACATACCGGAACCAATCGGAGAGCCACATGGAACTGTTGAGATGCCCTCTCTGTTGTTCAGGGTTGACGTTCTCCTCTCCTGCCACCTGATCTCTTCACCGCTGAGTCCAGGGGAGCCTTTTGATTTCTAATCCTCCGTCTTCTTTGCCCGCTAGCTCCTCCTCCTCTCTCTCTCTCTCTCTCTCTCTCTCTCTCTCTCTCTCTCTCTCTCTGTCCACTTTCTGTCTTCCTGACCTGGGGGCGGGGCTTATTCAAAGACAGTGATGAATGGCCGAGTCCTAGCCTATCAGAGAGTCCCCCTCGTTTTATAGCATCCAGGACCCTCCTCCTGCTGCCTGTTCACATGCCTGCACTGCATGCCCCCCAGCAAGCTGTTTATTTCAATATTGATGTCTCTATATCTCTATCTCTTTGTTTATTTGTTGTGTATCCCCCTCTCTCTCTCCGGCTCTGTGTGAAGTGGTATCCCCGGTGAGAGCCGCTCTGAGGCTCATTATAGTAGAGGAGATGCTGTGTCCTCCCTTAAGACTTGGCTCTGTCTAACGTCTCTCCCGTCTCCAAAGGGGGGGGGGGGGGCTTCTGCTGATCTTTGGTTTCTAATTGGAAGAAGGTTCGGGGGTACGGAGGCATCTGAGCATCCCACCCCCACACACCTCCCCACACCTCCCCACACCTCCCCACCTCCACCACCACCACCCAAACAAAACAAAAACAAAGAAAACATCGGCTCAACGTTGACTTTGAGGACCCATCCATTGACCTGTCTAACTAGAATGTGTTTTGTTTTGTGTGCCATTTGTGCCCCTTCCCCCCTATACCCCCCCACCCCACCCCGTCCACCCTCCAAACCCCCCACCCCCCCCCACCCCCACCCCCCCCCCCCCCCCGCCCCCAAACGCTTTGCCTCCCGTTTCTTATTCAAGAAGTCAACATTAGTCGAGTGTCCTTCCTTTTGGATGTTTTCCATCTCTCTGTCATGTGACCTGTTGTCTGGCCCCGCTGCTCATGGTGATATATGCGTGTTCACTCATTCATCTCCAGTCTATATCTCCACATCTGTGTGTGTGTGTGTATGTACGTGTGTGTGTGTGTGTGCGTGTGTGTGTGTATGCGTGTGCGTGCTTTGTGCACGCGCCCCTCCCAGTGTTGGTGTTTATATGACTGTATATAAGTGTGTGTGTGTGCGTGTGCGTGTGTGTGTGTGTGTGCACCCCTCCCCCCTCCCCTCCCCCCCCTCTCTCCTGTTTGTCTTTTATTTGTTTCCTTTCCCGGCTGCATGCCAGTAACAAACGCTTCGGTTTGATTCCTCTTCTTCCCTCTTCCTCCTCCTCTTCCTCCTCCTTTTTACGCGTCTTCCCTCCTTTATTTTTCTTCTTTGAAGTTTTTTTGTTATTGATTTTGGTTTTTGTTGATATATTTTTTTCCTTTTCATTTGAATTACATTTTGGTTTCTATTTGTTTTGCCCTCCCCCCCCCCCCTCCCCCCTCCCAACCCCCCCTCCCCTTCCTTTTTTTGTGACACAGCAAGTTGGGATAGATCAGGGCGACAGCCCCGATCTCACACAGGTCAGTCCGCATCTCATCTCAATCAATCAACCAATCGATCAATCAACCTGTCAGTCAATCAATCAATCAACCAATCAACCAACCAGTCAGTCAAATCAAGTCAATCCCATAATGCTTCATTCTTAAATGCACCCGTTCACTACTCACCCTACAGACCTGCCCCGGCCTCCTCCTCCCTTGCACACTATTCTTAACTCCTTGCTTCCTTTCCTTCTTTGATTGTCGGCAGTCTAGACACTGTAGACGAGCAGGCGACTGTAGGACCCGTATCTCACCTCCAGCCCCAACCCTTGAGCAGCACCTGCTCTGTGTTCAAACCCAAATTCTACTCGGTCCGACAAAAAAAACACCGAGAAGAATAATCCAGGTGTTTTTCCTGGCGGATTCAGGGAAGCCGCGTGTGCCAGTCGCTTTAATCTCGTCACGATTTTACTGCTGATGACGATTGGATGTTGATAACAGCGCTGGTCCAAAGCGCCGTGGCAGCAGCTCTGTGAGTCCCTGGCTGTTCCTCATGTGGACAGCAGCACAACACTTAGCTCCCGTCAGGCTCCATTATCTCCAAAGCACAACTCATCAACTGTCCCCTTTGGTTGCATCAGCTGTGGGGAGAGCAGCGAATGGTGTCTTTTTTAACCCAGTAGGTTTACGCAAGTATGACTTGAACAGGTGTGCCTTCTGCCGTCACGCGTACTGCACGCCATGTCTCGGAGCGATTCGCAACGCAATCTCTCCGCCGGGCCGCGCAAATTTCTTCTCTTAACAAAAAAAAAAAAAAAACCCAAACAGAATCGAATCCAAAGGCTTTTGGTTCCCTGGGTGTGTCATGTCTGCAGTGCTGTGAGGGCCCTACGTGCTCCTATTCAACTCCATCGTGGCACATGTCGACACTAAGCTCTGTTTTTATGTTTTATTTGAAACCTGTAGCATATTCTAGATTTCTCTGAAGAAGGATATCCAGAATTCGCATTACTCTCTCTTTTCCCCTTTTGAAATAAGTATACGAGAGATCTTTTGTTTGGTTTGTTATGCTCTGTTGCTTGTTGTGTTTGGGATTGTGTTCTCTGCAGCTGAAAAGCACCTGTCTGGCTGAAAGCACAGGTATCACATGATTTTCCAAACCAATCCATCCATACCTTTTTGTTTTCTTTGTGTTTCCCTGGTAACGGATGCTACCAAACAGCTGCCTAATGTGCATACCTGTCTTCATCGGACAGCTGCCTTTCAGGGAGTTAACACCCTGGGCCACCAGCGCCTCAGGCTTCACCTGAAGCAAAGTTCAGCCTTCACCCAGAACCCTGGATGGTGCTGCGTTCACCTTTGCTTAAACAAAATATTACAATTTGAGAAATTGGCCACGTCGATAAAAGAATATTTGGAATCCATGGGTTAACTCTCCATCTCTGGAATGTGATTCTCGATTCCTGGAAGGTGTGTGTGTGTGTGTGTGTGTGTGTGTGTGTCCGTGTGTGTCTGTGTGTGTGTGTGTGTCCGTGTGTGTCTGTGTGAGTGTGTGTGTGTGTGTGTGTGTGTGTGTGTGTGTGTGTGTGTGTATGTGTGTGTGTGTCTGTGTGTGTGTGTGCGTGTGTGCGTGTGTGCGTGCGTGCGTGTGGGTGTAGTTTGTGCATCACTGTGCATGGGCTTGAACAGGTGTGGTTATTGAGAGGGTCTGGTGTGCACTCTGGAGAGCTGCATTCAACTGGCTGTTCTGTCGTGTCGTGGTCTTCTGGCCCAGTCTGGCTTTGAGGACTTGGCACTGCATGACCCGGGGCTGACCTATAGTCCGCATGCTTGTCAACCCGACCTGATGACACCCAAAAAGACTGTCGCCATGCAGAATAAGCCCAAAGAGGAGTTTTGTTTTTTATTTTTTTTTATTTTACTTCTCTAAGAGAATCAAAGAGAATGCCATTTTCAAGGTCTTGTGTTTTATTTGGGTGCAGCTTTGCAGGATTGTGTGATGGGCGCATGTGTGTGTGTCCGTGCGTGCGTGTGTGTATGTGTGTGTGTGTGTGTGTGCGTGTGTGCGTGTGTGCGTGTGTGCGTGTGTGTGTGCGTGCGTGCGTGCGTGTGTGTGTTTGTGCGTGCGTGCGTGCGTGTGTGTGACAAAACAGAGTGAGAGAGAGAGAGTTGGTGAGATTGCAAATGGCTTGCCTGCTTGTCTCTTGGTAATGCTACACCCCTCCCTTCCCTGATGTTCCTGCTTCCCCCCCCCTCCTCCCCCAAACACCCCACTACCTCTCCCCCTCCCCCAGGCTCCCAGCTCCCTCCTGGAGGCCCTGGAGCAGCATCTAGCCTCCCTGGAGGGCAGGAAGCTCAAAGAGCTGTCGGCCACCAACAGGTCAGACATGAGCATCGTGTAGCCTGCTTGGGTTACACCATTGCTAGCACTGTATTTCACACTAGTACAACACTATGTTTCATATGTTATATATAGTTATATTATATATATCATAATGCAACATTCAAAATAGGTATTCCTGAGTATTACTAGCAATTATTAATATGATTCATTATTATTTAGACAAATAATGTAAATGTGATATTTCTAAGTAATGCTATCATTTGATTGTACTATTACTAGCTATACTGCTAGTGGCTGTACAATGTAGATCAGTACAAAGTGGATGGTATAATACCTGACAATGTATCTAAGGGTCCCTATTTGTATCTGACTATTTGTATTTATTGATCTAGGGAAACTAAAATGTGTTTATTAAACGTGTGTGATAACTTAAATGTTTTTTTTTTCTTTTCCTGGTGGAGAAAATGGTGGAATCTTTCTCTGGACAGATCTGTCTGTGTTCTGTACTCTGTTCCCTTTCAACTGGGACTCCTGTTAATCATTGGTTACCAAGTCAACCCCCATCATGTGTGTTTGTATGTGTGTGTGTGTGTGTGTGTATTTGTATGTGTGTGTGTGGTAGAACCAGCACACTTTCCAATGTGGTGTCGTCTCTCTCCAGCACTGGGATCTCTCTGAGCCGCATGGAGGAGAAGACAGACGACAACAGACTGCAGCAACACAAGGTCACCTGGCTGTTACACACTCTGTTACACACTCTGTTACACACCCTGTTACTCACCCTGTTACTCACTCTGTTACACACTCTGTTACTCACCCTGTTACTCACACTGTTACACACTCTCTTACTCACCCTGTTACTCACACTGTTACACACTCTGTTACACACTCTATTACTCACCCTGTTACTCACTCTGTTACACACTCTGTTACACACTCTGTTACACACTCTGTTACACACTCTGTTACACACCCTGTTACTCACCCTGTTACACACTCTCTTACTCACCCTCTTACTCACTCTGTTACACACTCTGTTACTCACCCTGTTACTCACCCTGTTACTCACTCTGTTACTCACCCTGTTACTCACTTTGTTACTCACCCTGTTGCTCACTCTGTTACTCACCCTGTTACTCACTCTGTTACACACTCTGTTACACACTCTGTTACTCACCCTGTTACACACTCTGTTACTCACCCTGTTACACACTCTGTTACTCACCCTGTTACACACTCTCTTACTCACCCTGTTACTCACTCTGTTACACACTCTGTTACTCACCCTGTTACACACTTTGTTACTCACTCTGTTACACACTCTGTTACTCACCCTGTTACTCACTCTGTTACTCACTCTGTTACACACTCTGTTACTCACCCTGTTACTCACCCTGTTACTCACCCTGTTACTCACTCTGTTACTCACCCTGTTACTCACTCTGTTACACACTCTGTTACTCACTCTGTTACTCACCCTGTTACACACTCTGTTTTACACTCTGTTACTCACCCTGTTACACACTCTGTTACTCACTCTGTTACTCACCCTGTTACACACTCTGTTACACACTCTGTTACTCACTCTGTTACTCACCCTGTTACACACTCTGTTATACACTCTGTTACTCACCCTGTTACACACTCTGTTACTCACTCTGTTACTCACCATGTTACTTACTCTATGACTCACCCTGTTACACACCTACACACACTGACTTGACCAACACAAGTTTGTCGATGGTTGTTGCTAAGCATTGTTAGCTTCATTGATGCAAGCAAAGAGCTGCATTTTGGAATGATATTTGATGATACCAAAGCTCAAATGAATCTAACCCTGACCTTACATCTTCATGAAGATTCAGGTAACCACAAGAATTGATGGGACTGGACCTAAATGTGTAGAGCACTGTGTAAACACCTTTCATAACTTCATCTGCCCTCGCCTTCTCCTGCATAAGGACTGATTAAAATGAAAGTTACAAAAGTTAAATCTGGACGTTCAGCTGTGTTGTTGGAAGTTTAAAATTCTTTGTATTGATTGATCTGTCGGCCTGCCTCCACATACTCTGCACTCTGGGGGAAATGCAAAGAGCTTCCTTTAAAATGATCTTTTGGCTTTTTAATAAAACATACAAGGCTGGCATCAGAAGCAGTCTTTCCAAAGTTTGGATCATCTTAAAAAAGGATCTCTCCCTTCACAACATCATCCACATTTTCAATCTAGATACACGCTGAGCATTGAATAATAACCATGTTTAGAGCAGGGAAATTGACATTCTCATAAAGTTGTGACACTGCCAATAAACATTGCTCATTTACCACCAGTGATAATAATGTATACATGTTAACTGCAGGTATGCTGCATTGTCTTTGTTATCATCTGTATCATAGGAGTGCAGGATCCTAACCTTCCATTTGTGTCAAACCCTCTTTCCCCTGCCCACTCCACATCTCAACGCTCATTTTCCACAATGAAGGAGGGGCCAAAAGTGATTGACATTCAGACACCCAATGTCTCTCCCAGCACCCAGTCTGTGGGCAGTGCTAACAGCAGTGGAGGAGCCAATGATCTCTTTGCCAACTCTCCGGTCGTACCCATCAGCAACCAGTGAGACCAAACAAACCTGCCACGCCGTCATTAGATTGTGATTTGTCCTTTTGCCATTGTCTGCTATTCTACAGGATCAAGCCTCACTTTGAGTTCTTGCCTTCAGGATGTGGTGTAGTCATTGACTCTGATGTCCCTGTGCGAGAGCACTCTCTGGTGTGCAGAGAGACAAACTGCCATGTCAGGCTTTGTAGTTTTGAACCGTGATGCCGGTCAGACGACATGACAAGGTTTAGCCTTTGGAACACACAGGATATGCATTTGAACTGCAGAAGATGTGAACATGGCATCTGTGATGTTACCCATTGGTTTACACACCACCGCAATGAAAACTTAGGTTGCGCCTAATTGCTGCTACCATTGCTTTGTATTTTTTTTGCAACCAGCAGCAAAAAGGATCCTTAGTTGGCACATTGAGGGAGATCATTTAATGTCCGCCCTGCAGAAGTGTACAGCAAAAACTCACAGGGAATCATAATCACTCATTATATAGAACTGTCAAACGGGAGCCCTTAACATAATAGGTAGATGATCTAGAACCTAAATGAACAAAGAAACAAATGATTTTGCGAATGAAATCCCAATTCTTCCCTTATCTAACCACTGCAGGCTAGCTACCGGTTGTTAGGTAAACTGCATGTTAGTTGCTTCTGCCAGGACATCACCAGAAAGTGGCTACCGACTGATATGAACCTGTATTCTCTCTCTACCCCCCCGACTGCCCAGTGTGCCAAATCTGACCAGTGAGTTGTTCAGCCTGCAGCCAAACTTCACCCCCATCCAGACCACACACACTGTGCCCAACAATAACAATGCCTGGGGAGGTAGGTGCTGTGAACACACACACACACACACACACACACACACACACACAATGTATTATCTTTGAAGGGGGAGACTGCTGCATCCAACAATATCATGTCTTTCTATTAGATGTCATGATGTTATGCACACATACACATTGTAACACCTATTCTATCTTTCCTTTGTTTTCACATTGGTGTTGTAACTTGGGTATGGTCAGGTGACCTGCTAAAGCCAGCCCCACCAACCCAAATTCACAGCCAAGGAGCCCTGTTGCATTCTGGGAAGATGCTACACAGTGATCTGGACTCCTCCTTAGCCCACCTAGTCGGCAGTAAGCAGCTCTGTTTCTTTGTAAACCAAAGTGCTCATCACTCTTCCTTCTCTTGACTCGGCTCGTATTCACATCAAGTGACCATCTGTCTCCTGCTGTCTCTCCACAGACCTGCAGTTTGGTGGAACTCCTGCCAAAAAGTGAGTGGATCAGCTGAGTGTCAGCCCTCTGCCATGACAAATGACTCCCAGCATGGTCGTCAGCCTCTTGTTTTTAACTCTGCCATGGAGGTCATGTTTACCTGCGTTGGTGTGTTTGTCTGTCTGTGAACAGGATATCTTCAAAAGCCATGCTCGGATATGAACCACATTTGGTGTAATGCTTGGTCATTAGCCAAGCAATAACTGACTATTTTTTCACAGAAATTGGCAAAAATATATTTTATATATCTGACTGAGGTCTGTTTTGTTTGGATATGATTCATTCTCGACAACCCATGCACCCTGTCTCTCTGTTTATGTGTGTATCTCTGGGCCCATGTGTGTGCATGTGTCTGACCAATACATGCACGTGTCTGTGTTGGGGTGGGCATGTGCACGGCTGAACAACGCCGTGTTTGCAGGGATGGACTGGCCATCGGGGGATTCGGGAAGACTCCCGAACGGCTGTCCGTTCCAGACATGAACACATTTAGTTTGAATGGTTCAATAATGTAACTCACAGAAGGGTCAGTAGGATGCGTGACCCCGGCCCTGTTAGAAATGTGCAGTGCACTGGAATCTAACGGCGGCCTCACGCACACAGAGCAGAGCACAGTGAGCACTGTAGCAACACTGTAGTAGCACTGTAGTATTACTGCAGTGGCATTGTAGTATTACTGCAGTAGCACTGTCGTATTACTGCAGTAGCAATGTAGTAGCACTGCAATGGCATTGTAGTAGCACTGTCGTATTACTGCAGTGGCATTGTAGTAGCACTGTTGTATTACTGCAGTAGCACTGTCGTATTACTGCAGTAGCAATGTAGTAGCACTGCAATGGCATTGTAGTAGCACTGTCGTATTACTGCAGTGGCATTGTAGTAGCACTGTCGTATTACTGCAGTAGCACTGTAGTATTACTGCAGTGGCATTGTAGTATTACTGCAGTGGCATTGTAGTAGCACTGTCGTATTACTGCAGTAGCACTGTAGTATTACTGCAGTGGCATTGTAGTAGCACTGTCGTATTACTGCAGTAGCACTGTAGTATTACTGCAGTAGCACTGTAGTATTACTGCAGTGGCATTGTAGTAGCACTGCAGTAGCACTGTCGTATTACTGTAGTAGCACTGCAGTAGCACTGTCGTATTACTGTAGTAGCACTGCAGTAGCGCTGTGGGGTGAGTTTAGCTGTCATAGTTTTCCAATCTGCCCGCAATCATTTGAACGTGAGCTAAATAATGCTAAATAACCTAAGCTGACAGTGGCGTTACTGGGTCATTCAGGGCCTTGATGCAACCCTTACTGCCACTAATACACCCCCCTCCCATATATATATATATATATATATATATACAGTATATTTGTCAAATTCCTGGTCCAAAGGTCCTGGGACATTTCTTTGGTCCCCAGATGTTTGTAAGTGTCAGTAAGGTATGCTCTGCTGGTTCATGTATCTGACATGTGTTTGCGTGTGCATGCTAGGCCAGAGCTCCAGTGGAGTCAGCTGGTGGAGAAGAAGCCGAGCGGAGGCAGCTGGCAGTCTAAAGGCATGTGCACCAGCACCAACTGGGCCCACGCCCCCCACGCCATGCCGCCCGCCCCCATGGCCGTCCCGCAAATGGTACCTACGGGACAACACACACACACACACACACACACACACACACACACACACACAAAACCATAGTGATGGCTATACTGATGCACGATGGATATATTCAGTATATATAGAAAATGTGAAAATCTTTTATTATACAACAAAGCCATAAGTAAGGGGGGGGGGGTGTCATCCCCATGGTTACGGCCATGGCAACTTCGTGACACTTCTTTTGTGAGTGTATAATGAACGACGTCATTGAACTATAAAGTCTGGGAAGCTCACCCCACACCCCACCAACATGTTCAAAATGTTTTACACAAATTAATAAAACAAAATCTGACCTGGCCAAGGAAACCCTACTCCTTATTTAAAAAGAAAATTGCATCTTTGTGGTCTATTTTACAGAGACCACAGGTATATGTAAAAAAAAAAAAAGTACATTATTACCTTAATAAATAATAATACTAATTTTCTTCCTCCTCATCTCCACAGAATGGCATGATCTATACTGGTTACGTAAGTACCTCAACTTTCAGTACGTTTACATGCAGCAAGAAATTCGAATTTCTGATCGGATCAGATAATGACATGCGTAAGACCGGATCACTTGTCCGAGTATACATGCCGTTCAGAGAATCGGATTAACAGCCGGAGCATGGGCTGACTCTGGACGCTATGTGGCGCTGCGCATGTGCAGAATGGCACTGGGCGTGCGCAGAATGCAAAATCCGATTTAGATCCGATTGCTGAGTATACATGCCGTTAAAAGTCTGACTATGATCGAATTATCCAGGTGTAGTTATCCGATTTTAGATGTCCGAAATAGGTCCGGAGTAGGTCGGATTAAGGTGTTTACATGCACTTAAAAAGTCAGAACGATGTCTTATACGATTAGAAATTCGAATTTCTTGCTGCATGTAAACGTACTGTTTGACCTGTGCTCTTAAGACTGTTTCTCACCTCTAGTGATAAAAATATCAGCTCTGAAGATAAGTTTGCTCTTCATTTATTCAACACACAGTATTGTTTATACTGCATTTATTTTTGGCCTGTTAGTATTGATGACAAGTGTTTTGTCTGTGTAAGCAAAGTATGAACCAACTCTTTTCCTCAGGCTCCGGCTCCTGTGGCATTCCCTATGACAACATCCCAAGTGCCTGTATATGGGATGGTAAGCAACACGCCCCTACCTGCTGAGCACACGCTCAATGGGACGCCCTCTTAGGAATACATATGCAACTGGTTGGCCAACGTTTCAGGTTGTCTTTAATGAGGAACTATACATACATACATACATACATACATACATACATACATACATACATACATACATACATACATACATACATACATACATACATACATACATACATACATACATACATACATACATACATACATACATACATACATACATACATACATACATACATACATACATACATACATACATACATACATACATACATACATACATACATACATACATACATACATACATACATACATACATACATACATACATACATACATACATACATACATACATACATACATACATACATACATACATACATACATACATACATACATACATACATACATACATACATACATACATACATACATACATACATACATACATACATACATACATACATACATACATACATACATACATACATACATACATACATACATACATACATACATACATACATACATACATACATACATACATACATACATACATACATACATACATACATACATACATACATACATACATACATACATACATACATACATACATACATACATACATACATACATACATACATACATACATACATACATACATACATACATACATACATACATACATACATACATACATACATACATACATACATACATACATACATACATACATACATACATACATACATACATACATACATACATACATACATACATACATACATACTAGATTACTTATCTGAGTTTTCTGACATCTAAAGGGTGAAAACCATCTTCGGAGTCAAAACCTCGTAACCTTGGACACTAAAATATCTCTGTCCTCATCTATGCTTAACATATCAGCAACAATGTGTGACACCCCTCTCTAAAGAGCTACTTTCTCTCTTCTCCCCCCCCTGCCGCTGCCTGGCTGAACGTGTGCAGCTCCCTCCCCAGATGGGCCACCAGATGGGAGGAGTTCCCATGATGGCTCCCCAGCCTGTCATGTACAACCAGCCCGTCCTGAGGCCCACCAACCCCTTTGCACCTATTCCAGGAACACAGGTGATGTACCTGCATGACGCACCCAGACACCTACACTCACACACAGCACTGAAAGGGCCCCTATGTTACCATGGCTTTGTGACATCCCGATGTGGGAACGTTCAACCGGCCAGAGGGAGTTGATTGGTGAACTGTATCAACTTGTGGGCTGGAGTTGATCCGTGCTTTGTGGATCTCAGTGGACACCTGGTAGTAAAATAAGGGCTCTTTTAAGATCGTAATGAATTTGCATAGGCTGACCTCGTTTGATGAAGACATAAGAAGCTCACTCAAACACTTTGACTCATCATGGTCTCATCATAGCTGCTCATGAGCTTTGTTCGGTATTCATTTCCAGAAATACTCCCAGAGATGTTCACTGGCCAATAACATGGCTGTTAAATAACAAGAGCGGCTACAGCAGTCATTAAAACTAACATTTAAGTAGGAATTTGCCAATTATACAGAGCAGAAAATACATGTAATTAGCCACTTAGTGAGTGTTCATGCTTCTCCAAGTGTGAGCGGGTGATTTCCTCTGCACTGCAGCACACAGGGCTCTCCTCACCAGACACCTCATCACGTGAAGAGCTGCTTTGTGGCGCTAAATGACTCTCATCTCTCTCCTTTGCAGATGCACTTCATGTAGAAACGATAAAGTAACCATGGCAGCAAAGCTAAGGCCGAAATAAGGACTGGAAGGAGAGAGAGAGAGAGAGAGAGAGAGAGAGAGAGAGAGAGAGAGAGAGAGAGAGAGAGAGAGAGAGAGAGAGAGAGAGAGAGAGAGAGAGAGAGAGAGAGAGAGAGAGAGAGAGAGAGAGAGAGAGAGAGAGAGAGAGAGAGAGAGAGAGAGAGAGAGAGAGAGAGAGAGATGGAAAGAGATGGAAAGAGATGGAGATGAAGAAACAAAACGATTCAATCCGGAACCAAATCCAGCGCAGGAGGAGAGAAGCGGAGAGAAGGGAGGACAGCATGGAAAGAGACACCAGGAACAGCAGGTCAGAGTTGAAGCCATGGAAGTCCTTGTACTCTTCTCCTGCCATCTCCTCTTCTCTCTCCTTATCGACGAAACGGCCAAGAGAGGCCCGCCTCAATCTCCTTTCATTTGTGTTTGATTTGCCGCCGGTGACTGGCGGCGTTCTGTGTTGATGAATGCAATGTTTGTGGCTTGCCATGACGCGACGCAAGAGCCGCGCAGGAAGTGCAAAAGCTTCTCGATTCCTTTTTAACCCGTTTCAGAAACAAACCGCACCCCTTCTCAGTCACATGACTTTAGTCATCCATGATGGACACGCTTTCTTTTCTCTGATTGGTCATTTGCACGTACTTAACTCAAGGCAATGCCGCGGGTCTGTGTACAACTGTTGGTGATTTTCTGCTTGTTGGTGAAGTCACTCCCGATATCCTGCTTCCAGGTCATCTTTCAGAACTCCAGTCATGACCTGATGTCAGAGGTTATAACGGACAGACGTGTGAAAGACCTTCTTTAAGTTTCTTTCTTTTCTTTCACTTTTTTAGTGTGCCGTGTCATTGTATTGCAACTTAAGTCTTTTACGAGTTTCAAAGTTTGTTTGTGATTGCCAACGTCAAATGACAAAATGTGAATTGGAATGATTTTCCTTTTTATTCTGAGTGTGGATGACTACGGAGGATTTGTATGTGTTTTAGTTTGTTCTTTTTTTTGCAGTCCTATGTCTAGATGTCAGGTACCTGATGTGATGATGTCACCAGGTACCTGATGTGATGATGTCACCAGGTACCTGATGTGATGATGTCACCAGGTACCTGATGTGATGATGTCACCAGGTACCTGATGTGATGATGTCACCAGGTACCTGATGTGATGATGTCACCAGGTACCTGATGTGATGATGTCACCAGGTACCTGATGTGATGATGTCACCAGGTACCTGATGTGATGATGTCACCAGGTACCTGATGTGATGATGTCACCAGGTACCTGATGTGATGATGTCACCAGGTACCTGATGTGATGATGTCACCAGGTACCTGATGTGATGATGTCACCAGGTACCTGATGTGATGATGTCACCAGGTACCTGATGTGATGATGTCACCAGGTACCTGATGTGATGATGTTACCAGGTACCGCCGTGTGTAACTGCACTGGAATCACTGATGAAAGCACTGAGCCAGACCCAGGAACCATATCTGGATGTTAACAAAACCTCATGAACTAACTTCACCTCAAAGCAACAGTGAGAACGCGCACTGTGCATTTCATGCTTCCATATCTTCATCTACAGCTGTGCAAACATCACGCAAACTCCACCGCCATCTTCTTCACTACGTCTCCGTTTAGGAAATGTCCTCGTTGTAATAGTAGTCTCGTACTTCTTTGTGAGTCTGTCAGGATTCTGTACAGAATGCTGTTTGTTTTAGTAAGCTTAACTCCTGCAATTTTATACCCTTACTCTTATGGTAGTGAACGATGCACTGAGCCAGAGGGAGGCGGTCGGAGGCTCGGAGGGAGGTAGGTTCCCAGGCTTGCCAATCAGAAAGGGTCTGAGACCTGCTGATGTTTACTCCCACCCCTATAGTGTTACCAACTGCCCTGAGCATCACCCTCCCCCCCCTCTCCCTGTCCAGAAATATTCTTTCACACTTTAGATGCCGTTAACAGTTTAGCAGTAACCTGGGCATTAGATCCCTGTCCATATCAATAGCAATTGCTTGTATGGGCATAAGATAAGGTCAACAGTCAGAAATGCAGAAGCAATCCAAGTACATTTAAGAGAAATGTCTGTCCTGTACAAACCCTAGTTAAATCTAATGACATTCGGATCAATTCAGACCAGTGGCAAAGCAACGAAGAAATGCATCTTAACACGACTTCGGTGGTTGAACACGAGACGAGTTAGACCTACAGACAGACGGTATATGAAATAGCACAAACCTCCCAAGAGGGGGACAACACTGCTGCACAAAAACTAAAAATCATAGCTGGGATGTACAGTCGAAAGGGGCAATAATCGATTTTGGAGTAAGTGGTTTTTCTAATTGATGGTGTCTGTTCTGTGTCTATGTACTGTGTGTGTATGTATGTACACACCCTCCCACTGAGAAGAACAGGGTCATGTTCCTTGGGCGAGGCCTTCCCTGTGCACTACCATGTCTGCAGGTGAAGAATCCCAGCCCTGAGCTGGTATTGTGTGCTCACTTAGCGATGAGTGTCGTCCTGAACAGTGTCTCCGTGTGTCCTACTTGGCCTCAGTGTCAGCTGTGAGACGGCTCAAGGACCATGTTAGCTAGAAACATCAAACATCTGTCATCGGATATGTTGAAATCACGAGAGCAAATCTCAAGTTCACTTCTCCATCATACAACTTGAACTGCACATGTGGAAGAGCCTGAAGAAACATCTCAAACAATTGAGAACGTACCAATTCGTAGGGAACTTTCTTTTGTTTTCTTCTCCATTTTAGTAATTTGCGCTTGAACTGCTGGCTATATCTAAAACCCAATGTTCCCAAGAAAGTGTAGTGATGACCAATACCAGCAGAGAGATTGTCATTTGAGAAACATGGTCACCAAATAGTAAGCAGTTCGCTGATGACGATAATACAGCATAGGCTGGAGATGCTCCAACGAATGGCCCTCAATTCTGGATTTGTCCTCTGGAAACGTGTGGTACTCCATAAAGTCTGTGTTAAGAGTGGTCTGTCTTTCTCGTGAGCAACATTGTGGGGCTCTTGGCCACAATGCAGCTCTGTCTCTCCTAGGCCAATCTTTGACTGTTACAAATTGTTTTGTCCTCTGTATATAGGTAACGCTCTTCATGTGTTTTTAGACGTTCTCTCTGTAAGTGACTGAAGCGCCATTGGACAATGTACTGTATGTGGGACAATTTATTGCTGTAACTGTGTTTGGGTGGTTGTGATTTTGAAGGTGTCATCATCCGAGGGGGGGAGGGTGGGGGGGAGGGGTGGGTTGATGTTTGTGACGTTTTGTGTCCATCTTGCAAAAGGAAGGGGGCGGGGGGTTGGGTTCAAAGATCAACTCTTATCACAACTGGTCTAAACCAAGAGTGTCTTCATCAAGGAAGCGGACAGGACAGGGTCTGTCCTCTTCCAACCAGGAACATTTTTTGCACCAAAGTCATCATCAAAGCGCAGCTTCTTCTTACTCCCAAGGTCATAATGGACCAACTCCACAGAACTCAAAAGGATTTTATTTCCTTTCCTTTTTTTTTTTTTTTTACATTAATTTCAGAGATGAGGAAATGGTCTTTATTTGCATGATTAAGTGTCGTCTTTTTATTGGCTTGTGTGTCCGGTAAAAGCATGACCATTGTGAACTCTCACTTACCGGTGTGTTTTTAAAACTGTTTAGGAAATTTCTCCATGAGATTTTTTTTTTTACTTACCTCTTTACATGAACATTCATTGACATTCATAATCATCTGTTTTTAGAAGATGTGGCACAAGGTAACGGTTTGAAGGACGCATGCAGTAATGCAACCTGCCGCCCTCCAGACTCGGTTATCCCTGCCGCGTCTCCGTAGAAACACCCAGGATGTCAACAGCAGCCATCACTTAGCTAGCTAGACATTGCAGTCTTGTAAAACCGCTCTCATTATTAAAGCGTTGATATTTTCAAGAAGTGTTTGACTTATTATTTGATGTAATAAGCGGCATCATGCACGGTTATGAAACTAGTAGTTTGTGGAAAAAATATAAAAAATGGAATACATGCATTTTTGGCATTATGTGGGTAGTGGGTTCAATTAAGTTTGTAGCAATTTCAGAAATATTTAGACAAGACCAGATTTATTTTAACAATTTAAATAAATGCTGAATATTTATATAGGCGATTTCTTCAATATGACGCTAGCATGGGGGTTAACGTCAGACAAGGTAGATAGATCAGAGTAGGCCTACTCAATTGTTCTAGATTTGGACCAATTGAAAACGCTAATCCCACCCCGGGGCATTTGGAGCCATCTGGATATGGATGTGTTACGATAGACCTGCTTGCGACTGGAAGCAGCACATTGGTTAGATTAAAAGGGGCAGAGCACCCATACTCTTTTTTTCATTGTCTTAAACGTGGCAATGTCTTGTAGTCAAGACAGTAATGCCATTTCTGTCACCTGCTCCAAACGCAGCTGACGTTCCCATCGTGTCTCCAGCAGCGGGGTGTTTGTGGAGCTCCAGGGTCCAGTTAATTCCATATACAATGACAAAATGCACCAAAAAAGGGAATACAAATATAAATAGGGATAACATGCTCTCCCTCAAGAACACTCAGCGCACATAATTTTTAAAATCTCTGTTCAAGTCAAGCTTAAAATGGGGGTGCAATTACCCTTCAAAGGACCCCTACTTTACCAACAGGTGCGTGTTTGATTAGAACATTACAAGTCACAGGACAGATTGTGAAACTGCTTGTAATGGCCAACCACAATCACCCCTGGTGGTAAAATAGGGCCACCTTTTTTAACCTAGCAAAACAAAAATGATGTGCAAATGGATGTGGGAATGTATCTGTGTAATTGAGTACATCATAGAGTGAATCATCCCATTAAAAGTTAACTCTGATTTGGGAGCAAGGGCAAGTATAGGCTACATTTCCTTATCACTGTTCTTTGCACATCAAAGTGGTAAATAGTTTATTTAAAAAGGCAGGGTTGGTTTTGGATGAAAAATAAATAAAACTTCCCCCAAAAAATATTTTCAAATGATTACATCGTGTAAACAAGGTATAGGATTTTCTTTGTAAAACAAACACAGAAAAGCTATGATTCAATTGAAAGTTATTTATTGATCATAAACATTTGAAAGAACATCGAACAAAATGAAATTCAAAACCAAACTAATCATTTTCATTGTCATTCATACAAGGTTAATGTGGCATTGAAAAAAACGACAAAAGAGGGGGAAGGGGGGGGGGGGGTTTGAGTGTTGAACCAGCAACCGATCCGGACCCAGTTCAAAATAGGTGTGTGGGGGAGATGGGGGGGCAGGGTTAACCAGTGTGCAAGGCACTTAACCCCAAAAAATGGCCCCTGATGGTACACAAATACAAAAGCTATAAAAACAACTACATCCCAGCTGCATGTACCATGTCAGCTGCTCTGGCTGTGAATGGCTGGCACTCCCCTGCCAATCAGACTCAGGATGTGCTGGCAACAACTTCTGTGCTTTGGCGCCAATTTAGGCCAAAGAACTTAACTCAGCAATCCATGTGTGTGTGTGTGTGTGCGAAATGTGTGTATTTCCGTGTCTTTTGTGCGGAAATGTATGACCACATCCATATCAATCAGAGAAGAATCAGGCTTTACATGAAAACCCCCTGGAAACAGACCCTCCATGAGGAGGTAAATACGAGTGGTGGGCAGGCTGTGTTCCTGGAACACAGCGTGGGTGAGTGGGAACCTACATCCCCGCGGCCCGGCTGTGTGCTGTGCATGTGTGTGTGTGCTTGTTGTCTTGCCTTGTCTTCAGAGGAGGAGGAGGAGGAGGAGGAGGTCGTCATCAGGAGCTGGCAGCGGGAGTGTGCGGGGCTGTGTGTGGGCTGAGTGTTTACCTTAAGAGAAGCAGTTTCAGTTCCTACAACGCTGTTGTTTTCCCCCGTCCCACGCTACAGGGTGCGTGTGGCGTGCGTCCATGGCTAGGGCTCAGTTAGGCCGCCTCCCCACTCTAGCTGCAATAATCAGCGAGAGGAAGAAGGTGGCTGGAGCAGCAGCAGCAACAACAAGGCATGCAACTTGAATGTTCACATGGAGCACGTGGAACAACAGGTGATACAACCTAGCAGAGCACTACTCACTCAAACAGCCAAAGAAGCTCTGTGTGTGTGTGTGTGTGTGTGTGTGTGTGTGTGTGTGTGTGTGTGTGTGTGTGTGTGTGTGTGTGTGTTGGGAGGGGGAGTCAGGTCTGCAGTTCCCTGGGTGGTGTGGGTTCATATTGAATACCTAAGACAGTGAAGCTGGGGGGTAGGGGTGGCACTTGGTCTGGGGACATGAGCACAGACATAATGTCCGTCTGAGCTTTAGTGGTGAACTCATCATTTCACACGTGGGCGAGGTGGACGAAGTAATACCAACAGCTGGTTCTCCACCACAAGTGGTGCGTCTCTCAGCACGGCAAATGAATGTCTCCTGGAATTGACTAGAGCCCAACGCCTCCAGCATACGCACACTCCAGCTACTCTCCTCGACACACAGATCGTATGCAGAGTGTACTAATCCTTACTGGTCCCTTATAGTTGCCTTCTATGGAAAATGTACATAAAAAAAAAAAAAAAACTATGAAACACTCACACTTGCACGCGCACACACACACCCACGCACACACACAAAGATCCATTACACACCTGCAAGACAGAAAAGTACAATAATCACATGGCCTACTTCAGCTCTCCGCCTAATTCTCAAAGATTGGCTGATAACAATTTGCTGTAGAGTTAAATTATTTTGTAACGCATGGTATATTCAAAATTGAAGCCACAAAAGCCAATTAAAGCTATGGTTTTCCAAAATACAAATCAATAAAATGTACCTCACCATCTCTAATTTCTATTATAAAACAATCTTCTGGATGTGGCCTGAATGTGGTTTTAAAAAGAAATATTCAGAGTCACTGCACATTCCAGCAGAGATACTCCTTTCAAGACTATCAACAATTAAATTGGTTACAAACGATTTTTCACTCAATTTGTCGCCACTCCACAACTTGACAGTCTGTCGACCTGATGTGAGATGTGAGACACCTCCATAGACACAGCGGTGTACGTCCACACAGAATGCTCTGATTGGCTTGTCAAACCTAACCTCGTTAGGCAGAGCTCCTGAGATTGAACAAGGACTATTTTAATAATGCAAGAGTTGGGTTTACAAAATATAATTTGAAAAATCCAGAAAAAAATGAACATTGTAACAACGTTTTCATTAACCTCATCGAAAAACAATATAGTTTCAAACCAACTGTGTCCCAGGTATCGTCCTCTCGTCTACACCAAATGGAGACATGGCTAGTAGGCAAGACGCTCTCGGATGGCCGACGATGGTAAGCTTCGAACAAAGGAGTTGCAACAAATGCCGCTCTGGTCAAAGTCACATTCTAGAAAGCTTGGTCCAATAGGGTATTCAACACAATGTTATGAAACTAGTCATGTACGTTCATGACTAGTTAAAGAGTTAAAGAGCAGTACAAAGTGGGATGACATGGTGACCTGAAAACTTCAAAAGATAACACCTCCAATGCAGCGTGCTTGACAAAAAAAACAAAGCTTGCTAGCTGGTCTAGTAGGTCAACAGAGAACCGAGCTGTGTTGAATCTACAGGTCTTGTTGATATTAAGAGCAGTAGAAAGGCACTCCTGTGGGGGACATTGAAGCAGACATGGTGGACCTCCAATCCCTTCCTCCATTCTGCTCTCTGCTAGCTAGTGCGGTCCCATCCATGACGTCAACGTTCTCCTCGGCCCTTCTGGAAACATGGGATTTGTACACAATTTGTTCCAACTCAATCTGAAAACAAAACGGCACCAGATGTCAGGATGTCTGTGTGGCCGCTCACTGACGAGCTGCCACGCTCGGCCTGTTTCGGTTTGAGTCCAGAAATCTACAAAAAAGCGACAGAACTACAATTTAGCACTACTGCCCCTCAAATCAAAGAGTGACTTGTGAATACCGTTGGTTCCTGAAACCATTGAAACCACCATTACAACCGCAGCCCTTACACACCACACGGCCCCTCGACGCTGGCCGGGACCACCCGACACAATCAACTAGTGTGAGACAACCGGAAGGACGGGTGAGGGCCGGGGCCATCACAGCACCTCCAAACCAGAACGCCTCCATCTCCTCAACTCTCTGCTTGCCAATTTCCCTTCTTCACATTCAGATCCTCAAGCACACACACACACACACACACACTGACATACAGCACACACCTGCCATGTGGTAGAGAAGGGGGGGGGGTAGGGTGGGGGAGGGGGGGTTGGGGGTAGATTATCGGTAAGGGGGCTCTGGCGTGTGATGGTAAGGGTAATCGTGGCGCTGCCCGTGTGCGGGTGTCTGCTCATACGGTCTGGATGCAGAGTAGTTTCCCGCCGCTGGATAGGCTCCCGCCGCGCCGTAAGCGTCGTACGCTCCCGTGGCCGCGTAGCCGGCTGCCGTGGCGTCGTAGGCCCCGCCCCCCGGGACGTCGTAGGCCCCGCCCGCCGCGGCCTCGTAGGTGCCGGGCGGGCCGTAGGCCGCCGAGCTGGCGTCGTAGCTCACGGGGGCGCCGTAGGTGGTGGCCGAGCCGTAGCCGGTGCCGGGCGGCGCGGGGGTCTGGGCCGAGCCCGGGGGGGGATAGCCCGCTGCCGCCTGGCCGCCGCCCGGGGGGGCAGGGGGCGGCGGCGGGGGCGGGGGCGGGGGGTTGGTGTAGGCGTACTGGAGGTATTGGTACTGCTGCTGGTACTGCTGATACTGCTGGTACTGCTGCATCTGCTGGTAGTACTCGGCGTAACACCTGGCGTCGACAGAGGGAGGGCACAGCCAATGAGACAGCGCTCCACTGTAGGAACTGATTAAACCTGGCAACTCGGCCTCCACAACCTGATGCATTGGTTGGACCAGAGCCCGTCCTGTGCGGGACCCTGACGAGCGAGGGCCGGTGTGTACCTGGCGATGGGGTCTGCAGCTCCCTCGGCGGCGGCGGGCGTGGTGGTGGCGGTGGGGGGCTCGGGGCCCCCGGGGGGCGTGGGCAGCAGGGCGCGCCGCTTGGGCCGGACCTGCGCCAGGGAGCCCGGCACCGGGTCCGGTAGCAGCGGGGCCCGGTTCCCCCGGATGGGGCTGCGGTCCCGGTCGCTGGCCGTGGTGGCGCCCGCCTTCCTGCCCGCCTGCTGCTCCGCCAGAACCTGTCGGGTCGAAGCCGTCGGTTAGGAGGTTTTTTCACAGGGTGACCAGACCACACCGGCTCAAGATGTGTTGCGTGGAGTCAGTGGACCACTAGTCCGTCTTTGACACGGACCTTCTGGCCCTGTTGAAAGAACTTGGCTCTCGCCGCCTCGAACAGCGCCGACGGGTCGGTGCTGGTCTGGGTCTCCACCTCCACGGCCGAGGTGTCGTGGTTGGCCACCTCCTCGTACACCTGGTCCGCCACCGAGCCGTACACCTGGCTGGCCAGCGCCCCGTAGATGGCCGGGTTCACCCCGTCCGCTGACTTGGTGCTGGTCAGGCCTTTGAGGGCGGTGTAGGTGGGATCGAATGACGTGGTGTTGTAGAACGAGTTGTGGACGCTCTGTTGAACCTGTGGCAGATTTTACCGGTTTAATACATTTAAAATGCATACCAATTTATAGATTTACTTTATTATTCTACTAAAAAAAAGCATACCAAAAAAAAAGATATATGTATAAAAAAACTGATCCCATGGTTTGAGAGGACGAGAGACACTGACTTGTATGGGCAGTCCAGCGGCAGCAGCTGCTGCAGCTGCCAAGATGGCCGCCTGGCTCTGGTGATGCTCTAGAGATGAGGCGGGTCTGGGCAGAAGGCCCTCTCTGGGACCACCTAAAGGGCAAAAACAAACAGATTGTGTCGTTATAAATCTCTTGGCTCTATTCAGTTGCCGCCCTTACTCTTAAGTGCTGAACTAAAAAAAAACTGTCTCTTCTGGTTGCCCTGCGATCACATGGTCTCTCCTTCTCACTCTGGCTAAAGTTTGAACGGCAATGTTGTGTAGCAGCCGACCATCTGACCGGCCTCCACAACCCCTAACTCCCATCCCTGTCTGCAATTAGAGAACATGTTTGTTGCCTCGGAATACTCACTTTCAAATCAGATTTAAAAACAATTCAGAGACTGGTCCCTCAAGGCATCAGAACGTAAACTTATCTTGAAACCCATTCTCATCATGCAAACCCTCCAGCAGCTGTGCCCTGACGTACCTCCTGCCATGCTTGCTGCCAAATTGGCGGCGTCCATTGAGGCGAGCTGGTTGATCAGGGGCTGGGCCTTGGAGAGCTCCACAGAGAGCTGCCGGCCCTTGTACATCGTCCCGTTGAGCCCCTCGATGGCCAGCAAGGCCTCCTCCTTCCGCTCCATGTGAACAAACGCGTAGCCAGCATTGGAGCACAGCCTTGCTGTAATACGTACAAGAACAGTTGGAATGAGCATTAGCGTTTACATAGATCAAGTTGACATATAGATCAAGATGTGAATCAAGTAAATAAATATTTATAAGTATAAATAAGTATTGTTTAATACAGTGGTTCTCAACTGGTCTGGCTTTGGGACCCACCATCACCCCTCAATGACAAGCCGCGACCCAAATCAAGGAAAATGTTCCACTTCTCAAATGTATTTAACATAACACTTCATTAACTGTACTATTAAACTGTTTAGTCACTTATTCAGGCAATAAAAAAAAATAAAAAATAAAAAATTGCCCGGACAAAGGCCCCTGACCCACCAGTTGAGAACCACTGGTTTATTACACCTTAATGATAGGCATCATGAATATTTCATCAGGGTTTTAGTCCAACCACCAGTGCCGACATCACCAAGTGAAATATGGCACACACACCTCATTTTGTCTTCCAGAAATAGCAAGCTAAGCAGTTGTCCCTTTGATAAACACTACATGCATTGCTTGGCTGATCCAGAGAGAATCCCCTGACCTTTCACTTTGTCACAGTCCAGGACCCGGCCGAACGACTGGAACAGCCCATGCAGGTCATCGGCAGTGCAGGTTGAGCTCAGGTTCCCCACGAACACTTTGGTGGAATTTGGTGGGCGTGCCCGTGACTCCTCCACCACCAGGGGCCTGCCTCTGTACTCTTTCCCATCCAGGTGCCGTATAGCCCTGCCAGAGAAAGGACAAACACTGTGACCACCTAATGTATGTTAACTGATTTATAGCTCATGTAACTGAACATTGTGGTCTGGGGTTTAGGTTAAAATAAGCCAAGGCATCCTGTTAGATAGAATATGAATTGGTATAGTACCTGTCTGCTGCGCCCTCGCCCTTCAACGTAATAAAGGCATACTGTCTCAAGAGAGAGCAGGTGTTGACCTCCCCGTGAGGAGAAAATAACTTATTGAGCTCTTCATGGGTTGCATCTAATGGAAGGTTTCCCACAAACAACTTGACGTTGTCACTCATCTCGATGTCCGGCTGACATCTGTAACGAAGCAAATCATAAGTGACCGGTTAGTTGGGTTTCTGAGTCCTTCTGAAAAAAACACTTCGGCCTATGGCGCGGTTTTTCTTCCAGATGCACCGATACACTCGGGCGTCAAACGGTGTGCAGGTGGTGCACGAAACCCCACCTGAAACCGTCCATGCATTCTATTAATTAATTACAAAGATGTACAAGACGTATCCTGTGAACGTCTGAGTCTGACGTTAGTTGGAATTGAATTAAATATTGAGTTAGCCCCAGCTAGCCGGATAGCTTAACTAGCGTGATATGTGGCACTCCAGGGCTACACAAGATAAAGGTTGAAACACCTCTGTTGAAACACCTCTGTTGAAACACCTCACGTCTCTCGATGTCGTTGTTCACAGAAAAGCAAAGGTTTAATATTAGATCGTCAACACAGACCATTTCATTGCGTTAGGAATGAGGTAAGCATACAACAAGTCGCCTGCCATTTTTACGTTAGCGTTCAGATGCTAGGATAATGTTAGCATAATGGCTTTGCCAACGTTATTCAATACGGATGACTTATTTGATACACTGAAACGAACACATATGCCAGAAAAGTAGCTTTATCTTTAAGTTGAATTCGTAATTGACAATGAACGACACAATTAAACTATTATATTGAACCCTAAAAGAAACGTTGCTTACCAAACGCGGCGTAAGAGTGAATTTTCCACCTCATATCCGGTTCCGTTCCTCTATGAACCAGCACTGCGCGGCCAGAGGCCGCCTTAAGTTTACAATGTACAGGATGTTTAAATACACTGAATTGGAAAATAATTTAAATGAACAGAGATACTGCTATAAACTATGATAATTTATTTTATAATGAGGACTGCTGAATATAAATACACTATAATAAATGCACAGTTGTTATGAATAAAACATTAATCCATGATGGCGTTACCCATTATTATACAATAACATATTACTATTAGGCTACTACTATGTGAGATTGGGTTTGAGGAAGGTTCGGTCGGGTGACGTATTTGAAAATCACATTCAGCCACCTCCCAAGGCCTACTCCCAGTCATCTATATAGAGAGTTATTACGAGTAAGACAATTGTGGCAATAACGACAATAATGGCACAAATGTAAGTATAAGTACACCATCAAAAAATAACATCATAAACGGGCAAGGGCTGTGGCCCGTGAAGTGGCCTATGAAACGGAATCCAGGTTACATCAGGTGGGAAGGAGGAGGGCTCTACAGAGGACAACGTAGACAGCTCTAGGTACGGGAGCACGCACCCACACGGGGGCCGAACTGATCGACAAAGTTACGTACATGTAAACCAAGGTTGATGGGAACGAACTGAACCTCATTAAGTTCGCTATTATGTGGTTTTGAATTTGTGTTGTGCTGGCCCAGTAGTCAGAGATCGGAGGAGAGAGCGAGGTACGGTGTCAGTTTTCTTTACACTAATCGTATTAGATTGGAGTTATTTGTGATCATGCGATTGAAAGCAGACTTGTCTAAACAACGATTATAAGTCTTAGTACACCCCTCAGTAACATTAGTTGAACTGCATACGTAGGCGAGAAACACGTACATGTTTGACAGGGATGGGCGCCTCTTGTGTGGATTTGGACTTGTCTCTGTAGGCTACAAAGAGAAGCTTCAATGCGTTTTGCTGAATAAGGATATTTTTTTTAATGAAAAGTAAAACAATTATACTGCGTCGTCATTCATATATTGACGCGGTGAATGTGGTCGAAGCTATACACGTTGTAAGGGTTGCCTGATTCAACACTACTTTTAAAAGTTTATGATTTAACTTAGCCCACGAATTCGAGCTGCTGTCGTGAACCAAGTCTGAACTAGTTTCCTCCTGCTTCAGGCATGTTTTATTTCCACACAAACGTGTGCCTACGATTGTGCCCGTGCGCGCCTCTTTGCGTGCACATTTGCTTTAATGCTGAAGTGTCTCAATCACAGCTCAGGAAAACAACAACTAATGGCCACTGCCCTCTCCTTTCAACTGTGTGTTGCGTGTTGTGGTTAATGCGCACGCATGTGCGTGTGTGTGTGCGCGCGTGTGTGTGTGTGTGTGTCTGTGGGCGCGCGCGCGCACGCATGCCCAGATGGCGCAGGAGGATCCTCTGTATGACTTCCCCGAGCCAGCCCCGTCATCACACATCAGACGGGATGTACACCAAAGGGCGCAGGGCTCCCTGAAAAGTGTCAGCGTGCTGGACCGCCTGCTGCTCACCCTGTCTGTCTGGCTGCAGCTGTCCATCAACCCCGCTACCGCTTTACACATACTGCAAAGGGAACCGCCTGGGGTCAGCTTCACACTTGCACTCGCACGCACAAGAAATTCATATATAAAAATGCAATAAAAAAGGCTATAATTTTTTTTTTTTTTCTGCATCTCTTAATCCTGCAGTATGTATGTTTTCCCATTAGCAGTAGGCCTATACGTTATTATTTTTACATTTTACATTAGGCCTATATGATTTGATTTCTAAGAAACGTTCTAGTTCAGATACTATTTTTTATAGAGATGATAGCCACAGTACAAAAGTTACAATTGACTTGTGCGGTGTTGGTGTGTTTGTGTGTATCTGTGTGTGCCACACCACTACACACACATGTGTTGGTTTCCCGCAGGCATTTCTGGTGCGTAATTCTCGTACATCCAGGAGGAACGTGCTCTGTGTTCGTCTGACCGATGACAGCGTTCCTTCCTTTGTGCAGCAGTTCGGCATCCGAGAGCAACATTCCAGTAAGTCTCTTCTGAGGGACAGAAATGCAGAGAGATGTGCTAATGAATCTGAAGGGGACATCTTAAAATACAGTTCTAGCCGCATGACCTTTTTGCTAATCATTATTGTTAATCATTTTGTCAGTACCATCATAGGTTTGGACAGCAAACAAAACAAAAACGGTGTTTGTCAATTCCTATCATTATAACCCGACGTTTAAATTCGTACCATTACTCCCACAGCATTCTGCTTGGAGTCATCAGCCATTAGCTTCCCAGACCTTCCCAGGCTCATTGCCTTCTACTGCGTCAGCAGGTATTGTCTTCTGCTCTCTCTCTTCCATGGCATCTTCTGTCCTCTCTGAATGACATCTGTTATTTATGTCTCCTTCTCATTCCTCGTGTTCCTCATTCCTCTCTTGTTGCCATATATACTGTGTGTGTGTGTGTGTGTGTGTGTGTGTGTGTGTATGTGTGTGTGTGTGTGTGTGTATTTGTGTATATACAGTATATACTGTATGTATATATACACAACATAGTCCGTTGCTTTAAAACAATACTTTTAACCGTTTACTGAAGAATAGGGGAACAGTGTGTGTTCCTGGGAGCACTGAGGGTGATTATGATGTTTTATGTTCTGCCAGAGATGTCCTCCCATTCCCTCTGGAGCTACCTGAGGCCATCGCCAAGGCAACCTCCCACAAGCAGCTTGAGTCTATCTCGCATATGGGCATCGGTAGGTTGAAAACCTGCTGTATCTTCTGGATATATACATATTTGTATATATATATATATATATATATAGAGAGAGAGAGAGCGATAGCTATATATAACATGTTAGAATTAGTAGGAAGGGGCATCAACTTGCTCAAGTTGATGCCACTCAAAAACAGCAGCTGCAGCAAAATGTGTTTCAACACAGTTGCTGTAAAAAGACTTAACTTCAGAGCTTCTAACATGCATTGAATGAAAAGAGATGACCGTAATAAAGCAGCCATGACCGTCTGTTGGGTAGAATTCTGGAGCTCCCAGCTGAACTACCGCGGTCCACGAGAGACTCCGAAAGCCAAGGACCACCAGCAGAAGGAGCCAGGAGCCACGGATGAACCTCCACAGATGCCTTCTCAGTTGCCCTCTACCGCGGCGTCAGATTCCCTCCCTCAACCTCATCCAGCCAATCAGACACGCCAGCCACCTCAAAGTCACGCCGCGTCCGGCCAATCCGAGACCAGTCCCACCGTGTTCCAGAAGCTCTGTCCAATCACCACCCGCAGCCCCAGAGAGCTGAACTGCGGCTCTGGCGTGGGCGCCCTCTGCTTCGTCAACCCGCTCTTCATCCAGCCGCAGGGCGTCCTCCACCGGCGCCATCTCTTCAAGCGCAGCCTCAAGGTGCGTGTTTCCACGGAGACCACGAGCTCGCTCTCACCTCCTCTGGCTCCTCCCCCTCCCCCGCCACTCTTGCCAAAGACCAGGGGGAAATGTAAAGCCAAGCTCCGGATGGGGGCCCAGGACCCACAGCGCCTGCCTCAGTGTCAGGCCTCAGAGGAGCCCAGTGCACGCCTTCCCGTCAGTTCAGCCAAACAGAGTAAGGGCGCTCAAGTACAGCCCCAAGATGCCATGATGGAGGCCCAGCCAGGAGCTGCTGGGCCCGGGGGCCAAGAGGAGGACCAAACGGAGGAGCCGGCACCAGAGGAAGTGGCGCCGATCCCTGCTGGACCGGAGGCGGGCGACGTGGACGATGATGAGGTCCCCGCGGCGGAGGAGGGCCTCCCGGAGGAGTCTGACTACATGAAGCCGGCGCACGGCCCCAGCCAGGCCTCGGCCCCCGTCTCTCCCTACCTCTCCCCTGCTCCCTCGCCCATGGAGTCCCCCCCCTCATTGCTCAAGGTCTGCGTCTCCCCACAGAGCTCCCCCTCGCTCTCCCCCTACCAGTCCCCCAGCCCGTCTCCCATGCTCCCGTTGTCTCTGTCCCCCTTCTCCTCTCCCTACATCTCGCCCACGGTGGAGGACCCCTACCACGTGCCCTGTTCCACGCCCTTGGGTCAGAAGAACATTGCAGAGGGCGATCGGGAACTGGGAGATTGTGAGGAAAAAGAGAGTGAGGACGAGGAAAGCCGCAAGGACCAAGGGGAGGAGGAGATGGGATTGCTTTTAGAACAGCTTTATGCGTCTAACCTCAAGGACCCAGAATGCTGCGAGTCCCTCAACAGCTCAGAAGGCGAGGAAGAAGAGAGCCTGTCACCATCGCCCCTCCCGCAGCCTGGTGTCTGTCCTCTTGCCTCCAGTGGCAACCCCCCCCTGAACGCATAATGGTACGCTCCAGCGTAGTGTGAGTGGAACACATCTTACTTTGTTTGGATGGACGTTTGGGTGTGGTCTTGGTGGTGTGTTTGAAAAGCTGTTTTTTAGGCATATGAGGTATCAGATAAAGCAGGAAGTCATACAAAGTTGAGGGCATTTTCTGTGACGTCATTATATATCTGGAGATGCACCACATGTTTCAAATCATGAGTATTACGTTCCTCATCAACCTGGATCAGTATTTTTATGAAAAGTTGAAAATATATCTTTTGTACTTAACCTTATCTTGTTGATTGTTGACTGATTAATGATTATTGTGGCTTGTGTCATAGGATAAGCTTGTTTTCTTTGAAAATTAAAGCCTCCAGATTTGATGGTGATCCTCATTTGAATTAGCCACATTCATAACCTCTTTATTCAGTTCCCATGGCATTGTTTCAACATATTAAGTGTTCTATTTTGTATGCACAATTAACTTTGTATCACTAGGTACCACATGTCACACACAACCTTTCCACCTAAGTGAATAAAAAAACCTCAACGCTCTTATTAAACCATGTTTTATTAATGCAGACGACACACGCGTGTGAACCGTTGGTTCAACCGTTGGTTTGTGGTCGCCTACCAGAGACAGCCACACATACAGCAAGTACTATCTTGACCAAATGAAACTCCTTCTCAGAATGCTCCACACAAGTTGCAGTGCTGTGTGTATACATCAACATTATTATTATTTTCAAATCAACGCTGGGATTTGATTTCACTGGCAGCAAGTTAACCATTAAACAACAAATAATACAAACCAAATTCAACCACGATGCTCATTAAGGTTAGTGGTCAATGGAGGTCCTTCGTTTGACTTGCATCGTGCGTTTAGCAGCCTGCTTTGGAGAACTGGCCATCGTGGAAGGCAGCGTCCTTGTAGGTCTGTGGTTGCATCTATGGCTTGTTCTGTGTCATGCAGTTCACTGGATACAGTGTATCATGAGTGTATTGTGACCGGTAACAGAGGACTGGTATGGTTTAAAGGAAAGGAGAAGGTTGGACCAGTGAGAGGGGAGTGTCTGCCACACGGTTGCTAGTGGCACCAGCAGGGAGAGTCCCGTTTACTGAGCTCCAGGAGGTCTGCCTCCAGCTGCTCAGCATCCTCTTGGAAGCGCTCGGTGAAGGAGCGGATCAGACCTGCCGCGCTGCCCTCGTACTCCTCCAACTCCACGCCCTCGCCTGGAAAACACAAGGGTGCCGCTGTTGTTGTTACTACTCCCCCTGACGCGCAGCGGCTCCTTCACCAACGTTACACTTCATATACAGCACTTGTAGCCACGTAGCCACCGCTACATGGCTAAAGGCAGTGTCAGAGAGCACACCCTCTCATGTCTGCTCATTGAAAATCACTGGTGACGGGTCACTGTGAAAACCCTACAACACACGGCTGTCAACACCTGCCGTAGGAGGCTACCCTCAGAGAACAAGCCCACGAGAGACAGGGCGGGGTTACGGGCATCGGCCAGCATGACTGTAGATGCCGTGGTAGTACTCTGGTGGTACTCATAGAGTAACTGAGTGAATGAGGCAGTATATAAAACACTGGATGAGTGCTTCGTCAGCCCTAGGTCTGCGTACCGTTGACCCTGGTGTTGGCCTGGACAAACATTTTGCGGGCCTCCTTCCTCAGCAGCACCGTGTCTCGCAGACGCAGGAAGTTGTGCGCTCCGCTGTCCGTGACGGTGGAGTAGCCTTCGTAGAGGGCCCGGCCCCCAGCCACGTCGGCCGTGGCCTTCAGCACCTGCAGAACACACACACACACACACGGTTTAGTGCTGCATGAACTTTCTTTCTGGACAATAAAGTACAAATGTTTAGTAACACCCTGTTGTACATACTCCAACAGCATGTTAACAATCAGTACGTTTACATGCAGCAAGAAATTCGAATTTCTGATCGGATCAGATAATGACATGCGTAAGACCGGAGCGTGGCTGACTCCGGACGCTATGTGGCGCTCTGCGCATGCGCAGAATGGCACTGCGCATGCGCAGAATGCAAAATCCGATTCAGATCTGATTGCTGAGTATACATGCCGTTAAAAGTCCGACTATGAACGAATTATCTAGGTGTTGTTATCCGATTTTGAGATGTCCGAAGTAGGTCCGAAGTAGGTCGGATTAAGGTGTTTACATGCACTTAAAAAGTACGAACGATGTCTTATACGTCTTATATATTAGAAATTCAAATTTCTTGCAGCATGTAAACGTACTGAGTGTTAAATGGCATCACGTTTGTAAAGATCCATCCATCCT
The DNA here is from genome assembly GCA_036785325.1 of Urophycis tenuis. Classification (NCBI taxonomy): domain Eukaryota; kingdom Metazoa; phylum Chordata; class Actinopteri; order Gadiformes; family Phycidae; genus Urophycis; species Urophycis tenuis. The sequence continues at coordinate 6,357,024 of JAXIVH010000018.1, read as the reverse complement.
AAAACAAACGGGCCGCCCCCCGTCTCTGGTGGGCCCGGTGGCGGGGGGGCCGGGGGGGCGGGGGGACTCGTACCTGCAGTTTGCAGAGGAACCTCTGGATGGCGGCCTTGCCCACGGTGTGGACCTTGGTGCGGTCCAGCGTGATCCTGGCGTCGGGCCTGCCGTCCACGGCCGTCACCTCCTCCAGACCCACCAGGCCCTCCCCCGCCTCCAACAGCACCCGCAGGATCACAAAGCGCGCCTGCATGTGGGCCTGGGAACGGTCGCCCGGAAAGAGCAGACGTTGTTTCAGCGGTTTATTGTTGAAAACAACAGTTCTGATCAGACTGCCTGGACGGCTGAACATGAAACGACACGCAGAACCACGTGACAGACACCTGAAAATAACACTCCACGTCTTTCTCCCAGCCAATAAGACTGAAGAGTATCGAACATGACGGTATACACATGTAAATAAAGACATACATAAGCAGCTGATTCGAGTGTGAGTAGATGATGGCTATGTGAGAGGCTACCTGTCTCCAGCTGCTGCTCTCTGCGGTGTAGAACTCCAGGGCCAGCAGGCCGGCTCGCACCATGTTCAGCCAGTTCACGTACACCACGTCCTCAGCATCCTGGCCCTCGTGGCCGAAGATACTGACACACACACACACACACACAATCAGCATCTCCAACTGTATACTGACGTTGTAATATTACACTTCAATATATAGAAACCCAAGATGTGCACTAAAAATAACTTAAATTGTGTAACGTACATAAAACTAACAGAGCAGGATTACATGTTTATTTAGCTAAATCTCAGATTTAGGTGTACTTGTGGTATACCAATAATGGTAAGTGATGGTGTTTTTGGTAAACATCAGGTCTGTTACTGTGCATAGTGTTTAACAGTGACAGTAGGCCGATGTGTCGGTCGATAGTGGCCTATCACAGGTATATCAGTAATGACGTATATGTTTGCTGATATGAAAACTGAAGAAATGGTGTTGATTTATAAATGTAATTAGCCCTTCAGCTAACCTCTACTGTGGTGGTTGAACCACCAAGTGCTCTTAACTGAGCACAGCCACGTAAACACTCCCCACACCAACAGGTTTACATCATGTTCTGAGTGAAGGGCAGCAGCTCCCCCAGACGTTGGGTCCTTCAGCTCATGATTTACACGGTTTAGTGCTGCGTGAACCTTCTTCACAGTCTCTGCAGTACCTGAGCACCTGCTTGTTGAGACAGAGGTAGAGGCCCACACACTCAGCACGGCATTCCTCATAAGACGAGGCGATGGTGGAGAACCTGCTATCCCACGTCTCACTGCCTCGGTACCAACTGGTCACCTGTAGCGCACACACACACACACACACACACACACACACACACACACACACACACACACACACACACACACACACACACACACACACACACACACACACACACACACACACACACACACACACACACACACACACACACACACACACACACACACACACACACACGAATATCAGAAACAGCTTAATAATGATCATCTCATTTTCACCATCACCTAGAAACACACAGGCACACAAACATTATGGTGAATATCAGAAAGAGCTCAATAACGATCATCCCGTTTTAACCATCGCCTAGCAACACACAGACACACACACCTTCTCGCCGGTCTCCGGGTTGATCAGAGTATTCTGGTCAAAGTTGAATTTGCCCTGGTCGTCCTGTCAAGAAATCCACATACATTTAGTCAATGGTAGAAGCTTTGAATGGTTTTATTTTCACCATTCATTTACATTATGATACCTGAGCCAAATCAAAAGAAAGTTAGCTTTATTTGATGTTAATAATTTGCAGTTAACGCATGGCAGGCACCCCGCTGGGTAATGAAGTGAAGAACCTGAGAGCTTCTATGGCGTGTGGCTCATTGGGGGTATATGGGACTGACCTGAACAAACAGCTTGCCACTGCCGTGACCCAGCAGCTCATGAAGCCCGACCTGCACCTCAAACGATGGCCCCTTCCACTTTATGTAAGCATCCTGCAACACACACACACACAGGGTTGGATGACATACATAGAGTCGGGAGTGCATGTTGTTGTAGAAACAGTGTATGAGCGCTTGCCTACCTTGTCCTCCTCTTCCAGGAAGGTAAGCTTCTCCTTTTGAGTAGCGTAGGCCACGGCCAGAACATTGCCTAGCGACACATTCTTGAAGCCCTCCGACTGCCTGATGTCATCATCTACACACACACACACACAATCACACACACGATTAACAGTGTGTCTGCAGACATGGATATGTGAAAAACATGCCGCTTTTGCAGTTTGCTTCACATTAATAGCTTTGTTTAAAGTGATTGACAACTGAAATACTTAATTTTGTTCTAATTATATTAAAACAACAAAATGAATGTTATTATAAAGGTTGTCAAGGTGTGCATTAAGCATCAGAAACCAATGTCTCTGTCTATCAATTCCTGTGTGTGTGTGTGCACCATTATCTGACTTCAAGAGGGATACACTGTGGGACATTTTTTCGTTACTGATAAAAGATATTTGCTTTTCGCTCTGTGCCGCGTCACCACACCCAGACCCTTCGGACCCTCCAGACCCTGCAGACCCTTCAGACCCTCCAGACCCTCCACTCCCTGCAGACCCTCCAGACCCTGCAGACCCTCTAAACCCTCCAGACCCTCTAAACCCTGCAGACCCTCCAGACCCTGCAGACCCTCTAAACCCTACAGACCCTCCACACCCTGCAGACCCTCTAAACCCTGCAGACCCTTTAAACCCTCCAGACCCTCTAAACCCTGCAGACCCTCCAGACCCTGCAGACCCTCCAGACCCTGCAGACCCTCTAAACCCTGCAGACCCTGCAGACCCTCTAAACCCTGCAGACCCTCTAAACCCTGCAGACCCTCCGCCCGCGGGCCACCACACACGTACAGTTGGGGATGTTGATTCCGGCCGGGATGCCGCTGCCGGCGAAGGTGAGCACGTCCAGCGAGGTGAAGTCCGGCTTCAGGAAGGTGTCCTTCTCAAAGTCCCGCGGCCACGGCAGCTCGGGCAGCAGCACCTCCGCCGAGCTCACCAGCTTGGCAAAGCGCTCGCTCATGGCCTTGTTCACCACCGCTACAAAGCCTGGGGGGGGGGGACAAGGTCAAGGGTCAAATGCAGACTCGGAAGGCAAACTAAAAGCATTGCTAGGTGCTTGGTCTCAAGTGGGGAAAGACAGCTAAATCAATAATAACAAAAACAACAACAATCAACATTTAATGACCACATGAAAAAGGGAGGTTACCTTCAAACTCTCCTCTGGAGCCAAAGGGGTCCCTGTAGCTCTCTATGAACCCTATGTAGCTGAGAGGAGGAGGAGGGTTAGTGCACATGTAAAACGAGAGGAGAAAGATGGACACATTCAATGGAATAAATTACCATTATCCCACCATAATAAGCCCAGGTCGTGTTCATAAAAAGGGACAGACGTCGCCCCGAGCTTAACTTAACCAATGGAGATTACACAAACGTTGCACCAGCGTGATAAAGACTGCCACAGCGCTGTGGTTCAGGCGTGCCCACCTCTCGACGATGGGCCCCTTGTCTTTGATCCAGAAGCGCGAGCCCTCCTTGTGGGCGTCGATGGAGCCCAGGGTGAAGCTGCGCCGGTACTCCTCCAGCATCCGCTTCTGGTTCTCACTGGCGGCGTGGGCCTGTCAGGGGGGCAGGGGGGCCGAGGGCCCAGACGCTCTTAGACCGAGGGCCACATTGGAGCAGAGGTTGACCCGGCCTTCGTCTGGTTCTTTGGGTGTGTGTGTACAACAATACCTTCTTGAATCGATAACGTTTGAGGAATGTGTGCATCGCTAAATCTTTGACTCTTTCCAACACAGACATAAGGGTCCCCTTTCTTCTCTTGCCTCTCTTTACAGGGCATAGCTACGGCCAGCCAATCTGATCGAAGATACCGGCCTTCGCATTCTTCAACGCCAACACAACCCCGGATATGCACTTGCCGGTGGACAGATAGCAGCAGACCACATAGTTGAACCCAACACCCCCTCACCTGGGCCTTCTCGAGGTAGTGGCTGACTTTCTCCATCAGCTGGGCGTAGTCTCCCCTCTTCACTGTGAACTCTTTGTCTTCAAAGTTAAAGCTGCCACACTGCGTCTCCCCCTCTCCATCCACAGCACAGTCTGCACAGCCAAACAGTCAACCGCTTGTTTTAGGCCACACGTACAATTAACAATCAGTGTGCCTGAACAACATAGGCAGTACTGGTATTGATTAAAAAAAATAAAAAAAATAAAAATAAACGACTGTCAATATTGCACGCCTTAAACATTTTGCCCCCCCCCCCCCTCCACCCAACAGCAGAACAGAGAGTGGGACTGGCCCAAGAGAGGGAGATTAAACACTGGACCTGTCTGCACCGCCGAGGCCAGGCGCACCTCGTAGCACGTCTTCCCCTCGGTCTCCCTCTTGAACAGGCGTGTGTTGTAGGCAGACAGGTTCTACACACAACACACAGCAGGACACAGGGCAAAGCCCAGGGCTTCAACGTTAGCACGTAGTCTACAAACAGCTCAAAGAACACTGCACCAAGCAATTATTGTTTCCAATTACTTTACACTGGGAAATCTGACATTATCTATAAGAAGGAACTGGGTGAAAGCTATTGTAGTCAACGTGGGATTGTGCCATTTGGAAGCCATTGCATTGGGGGAAGTTGGGTTGTAGAGAGCCGAAGGTGTGAACAGTGTGCAGGCAGCTCACCCGGGAGTCCAGGAACTTCTGGGCCAGCTCGGCGTCCTCCAGGCCACAGTTCCCTGAGAAGTAGGTGGTGATGCCCTGTGGATGCAAAACACATCAACACAGGCATTCACAACGTACAAGGAAATAACTACCACACGTCAACCAGTAGCTATGGCGGACTGTCCCAGTGCCCCACCTTGTTGCCAAGCCCAAGCTGTTTCTGTCTGTCTTCCAGGGAGAAGAGAGCAGAGGAGCAGCTATGGAACAGGGCCTCCATCTCACTGGGCTGATCCTTGAACGCCTGGCTGGCAAACACCAGGGCTTTCAGCTGGTCCTGGGGGGCACAGAGAGAGAAACGTACTCCATATGAGCATGGTCAGCACCTGAATAATGTGACCATTGGTATCTGTACACATCTCCACAATGAACACAAACCTTTCCTTTGAGAAACAGCAAGTTATGGTGAGAAGCACTCTCACCTTTGGTAGGTTGGGAATGAACTTGGTGTCTCCGAAAGATTTGTAGTTTCCCATGTTTGCATACAGACCTGCTGCATATACCAGGAAGGCCTATACAGACACAACACACAAACACTTCATGTTGGGAAAAATTGAGTGGACATAGAAGTTGAGGGCTATGAGGTGGGATGGCGATAGCCTGACGTCGCCAGGCGAATTTGCAGATGCTCATTAGTATGGAAATGCTCAGCTAACTTCTGATTTCACCAAGGGGCCAAAATTCCTCTAGAGGCAATTAGATAGACATATTACCAACCGCAAGCAACGAAACATCTGTAAACAGCTGTGCAGTCACCGCATTAAGCCCACCCCGTGTCAGACACGGTTGTGATTAGCCCGACCCTGGCCAGGTCTGCTGGAAATCTGAACGGAGCATCGAATCTGAACGGAAGCGGGGCCCGAAGCGTACGCCAGAGCAAATAAAACATGAGCTGGCAGATGTGTACGGTTCTCAGGCTGGGCTGGAGATGAGGCCACCAGGAGAGGGAGAACCAGAGGGAGGAAGACAAGGGGGGGGGGGGGGGGGGGGGGGGGGTAGTGTGAAGGAGAATGATGATGCACCTGGTACTCCTCACTGGTGAGCCCAGCTGCCATGGCGACTGGCTCCAGTTGAGCAGCTGATTGTTTACGGAAGATCTTTTGCAGCAGCACAAAGATGTTAGCAGACTCTGGGGAGGTCTGCAGCAACACCACCAGGCCACCGTACCTACAGAGAGAAAGATCCAGCCATTACATCCTGAGACCAGCTTTACATTTAATCTCACAAGTGGCATACCAATCACCCTTTTAACTAATCATACAGCATTTGAAACAAAGTATAGAAAGAATTTTCTAGTACGTAATATCTGTCTATATTACTTTTGCTCAACAGTGTAGACTTGGGCACGTATTCTGTGAACATTTCAATATAATGCTTGTGTTCCCATACCAGGCTGCCCGCGAGAGGTAGTGGGAATACATTTGTTCCCGTGGTGACAGCAAGCGGAACGCCTCCGCGCAGTCGAGAGCAGAGATACCGATGTCATTTGGTAGGTAATACTGGGAATCCACCATGTTGAACCTTGAATTTAATACTGGAGAATAAGACCTGGAAACAGGACATGAATTGGAAAGTAGTTAAGAATTGCTTAGACAAATGGTGAGTACGTATGAGAAGGACTGCGGAGGATGTAGAAGAAAGCAGATCCCAAACTGTGGGATCTGTACAAGGTAAATAAGTCCAGGGTAATACAGAAAGTGAAACAATGAAACATGGGCAGGGAGAACAACATTTGTTAGGGTAACTAAGTGTGCTAATTTGAGTTTACGTCAAATAAAATGGCATTACTGGACCTGGATGCCATAGAAATCTGGGAAATGTATTTTGTAGGAGATCACTTAGTATTTGTACACCGACCATCACTTTTCTGACAGAGAAACGCTAGATTGAACTAGCCTCAATCAAACGTATCTAGAATATGAAGGCCAACGGCTCAATTCACCAGGAGTGAAATAACGCGTTGAAATTAGTTTTTGACTACACTGTTGCGTCGTACCCCCCACTTTTACATCTGAAGTAAACGTTAAACTTAGCAATGCTAGCTAATGCCCAGTAGCTGATCACATATGTCCACAAAGGGGGCACGCTCAGTCTATCTGTGCTTTTTCTACAAACAACACTGTGTTTGTAGATGAGAACACACTCTTATATTTTCTATGCCAGAAGCAGAAGTTTGTACGAACGACATGTATTACTACCTGATTTACTCATACGGCTCGGGACGTCAAATTGCAGTCTCACGCTGTACACGGTACACTTCCTGTGTTCATTCACGCAAGACCCTTCTCTAAACCAATCACAAACCATATCATATACTCCCACGGAAAGAAAGCCAATCACCACATACATGTGCTCACCCTGTCCTTGGATCAACCTATATAACTAAAACGTCGACGAATAAGTGGAATAAGCTAACGTTATAGAAATATACACGATAAGAAAACATAATGTACGTATTCGAACAATTACCATTTTCGCAGGAATATGGTACTACCTGACGAGGTGGCCGAGTGGTTAAGGCGATGGACTGCTAATCCATTGTGCTCTGCACGCGTGGGTTCGAATCCCATCCTCGTCGACAACGTTTTCCATTTTCGAAACCCCCGCAACATTATTTTTTTGTTAGTTATTTTTGTGACGAGACGTAAGAGGTTCTACTGGAGCACTGACATTGTGAACAAACTCAACTCGCACCAGCCCATGCGGTATCAGTAAAAATCTCGCGATGCGATAGAGCCAATCCTATGAAGGGAACATATAGTACCATGGTACCACCTACTGTCTTCAAGGGAGCAGTGCACGCACGTATGGTAACCAAGCGGCAACATTCCATGCTGAAAAATGAAGCCCATGCGGAAGTGCAAAAACTTGCAGTTCCTCGACTGGCCGCGTGAGGCTGGCTGCAGAAAGGAGTGGCCTGGTTCAAAAAACGGTTTTGGTGTCTTTCAGTAGTGTTCGAGTCCATGACAACTGTGAGGGGGGTGAATTTTTTTTAGAATCCATTATTTTAATGCACAGAGAAGGATTTATTTTATGAATAATTAAGGGCGTGGTCAACTTGATTGGCAGCTGTCATCTGTCATCACGACATGACCTTCACGGATTCGAGGCTTTGATTGGTCTGGCCGGTGGTAGGCGGGCTTAGAACACAGACTGAAATGTCCAAGATGGCGGCGCCCAGAAGCTCAATTTTAGGCTTCATCTCCGCTGTTAAGAATGTCTATGGGTGACGTCACGGAGGGTTTGTCCATATTTATATACAGTCTATGATGGTAACACTGCTGACGTACGTCAGCTGCTTGTCTCCTCTTGTAGCCTGCTACAAGCCCCCCCCCCCCCCCCGCCCACATACACACACATAACACATGCCAACCCAACACCGGTTCAGACCTCCATGGGGCCATAGGCAAAATTCTGCTAAGGGGCCCTCTTAACTGAACAGTCGCACCTGACACCCAGCCAGTGCTTCCAATCATCCCCCCTTTAAACATATTGCACTAGTGTCGCCACCTGTTAGTCTAATTCAAAATAAATACAGACAAAATCTGGATGGAAACCTCTTCTGGACTTGTCTTTGGGGTAAGAAAAATCCACTCCTGGCTTGAATGGACCTCTGCGCACTAACTCAGTCCGTTAAGACTGGGGGCCAGTCTGCTGGATCATTTGGTGGAGCAGAGACTGGTGCTTTAGGGTCTGAGCTAGCTTCTGATGCTTGCTGTGCACACGTGGTCGTGTGAATAGTGGCCGAGGCTGCCTGTTCTTCCCCTGTGTCTGTACTTGACAACGGTGGCTGTACTGGACTCTGTGCTGCTTGTTAGGAACTTAAGCATAGCACCAGTAAAATATAGATCAGGCTACGATTAATTCAGTTCCATCAAATTGACTGCACTTGTTTTACCTTCATATACTTAAAATGTAGGTGATTTAGATTATTATTTAGACTATTTAGCACCATAATATTTCACAAGCTGTATTTATTCACTAATATATCTGCATCTATATGTGCCTGTGGGCTATCCAAGCAAACAAAATTCAATCTTAGTAAATATTTATCCATTACTTTCCATTTTGTATAAGTGCAGTTGTAACTACACTCAGAGCGATTATTACAGAAGCTAGCAAGACGCACACGGAGACCGTCCGTTGTTCACCCAGGGCTCACCGCCCTGTTATGTAGGTTAAACACGGACAAACCCCGTCCCTCCCACTCAACCACCCGGAGAGGTGAGTTACCTGACTGCTGTTCGCGCTGTTCATTTTCATGCACTTTCTTTTTTCGCTTTTCACTCCCGAGGGATAACTCCGCTTCATCCCGATGATGCCGTTGATGCACATGCGCACGTCAGGTTTTTTTTTTTTTCCCCACTGGCGGGGCCCCTGTGAGTTTGTGAGGCCCTACGCAACGTGCGTAGTGTGCGGGTGAACCGGTACTGCAACCCAATATTTATACAACTTTATTTTGTCTTAATTGAACCCTTTCAAAAACACAGCTCCTATTAGCAAAAAAAAACAACAACACACGTCTCGTATGGATTTATTGGTTTTTATTGAAATCTAAAAACATAATCAGAGTGTATTTATTTACAAAGTTTGTGCAACGTAAAGTTGAAAGGAATGTGGTTGACCTCAGCTGCTGGCTTTCAGCCAACAGTTTATTCACTGGAAGTTTTACTTACTGCTCCTCCACCACTCAATTAGCCATGTGTGAGGGTATTGTGTGCAGGGTCTGCGTGTATGTATGTGTGTGTGTGTCTGTGTGTGTGTGTGTGTGTGTCTCTGTGTGTGTGTGTGAGTGCACATCTGTGTTTATTTATTCTCAGGGTTCATGCTTGGGGCTTGCCGTTGCTGGCGGTGACGGGCGGCGTGGCGGGGAGCACCCAGCGGTAGCAGTCCGAGAAGCTCTGACTCTTGTCCACGGCGCAGCTGGTGCAGTACACGATGCCCAGCGCCAGCATTACCACCAGGAACACACACAGGGGCACCAGCAGGGCCACCAGCAGCCAGCTCTTGTCCTGCTTCCGCTTGCCGGCGTTAGACTCCGCCTCCCCCGTGTCCTCCCCGGCCTGCGCCTCGCCGGACCCCCCCGCCCCGACCTTGGCCACGCCCCCGGGGCGCGACCCGGAGGGATCGGGCGCCTCCGCCCCCGCTCTGGCGTCCGGCCTCTCCCCCGTGTTGGCGGCGCCGGCCCGCGTCTCGCCCTCGTCCGGTCGGCCGTGGCGTGGCGTGGGAGGCGGGGCCGTGTGATGTGCGCCCGGGGAGCGGCCCTCCCATGGGTTGAGGTGGCCGTCGGCGCTGTGGGGAGGAGCCGCGTTCGGCGCGCTCTCCCCGGGGGGCTCCGTCAGCCAATCCGAACTGAAGTGGGGCTCGTGCTCAAAGTGGGGCTGCGGGGTGTGCGAGGTGAACCAGGGCCGCTCCCGCTCCGAGCCCGCCTCTCCGTCGGGGGGGGTGGTAGGCCGTGGGGCGGGGCTCCCGGGCCACGTCGGCAGGGTCAGGGGTCAGAGTGGAGTACTCCTCGTCCTCGGGGAGAGAATCGCAGGTGACCCCGTCGGCGTGCAGGCTGTAGCCGTCCTGGCAGTAGCACACGAACCCCCCCACAAAGTTGAGGCAGTGCTGTTGGCACGGCGACTCCCCCGCCGCACACTCGTCCACGTCCACGCACTCGCCGCCGTCGTCGCCGCCCTGCTGGTAGCCGCTGTCGCAGCTGCAGGCGTAGGAGCCCTCGCTGTTCTGGCAGCCGCCGGGGCAGCTGGCCTCGTCCAGGCACTCGTCCACGTCCACGCACTCGCCCTCGTCGTCGGGCCGGTACCCGGCGTAGCAGGCGCAGTGGAAAGTGCCCGGCGTGTTGACGCACTGCTGCAGGCAGGGCCGCTGCCGGCACTCGTCCACGTCGGCGCAGCCCCGCCCGTCCCGCCCCACCTGGTACCCCGGCGGGCAGGTGCAGCGGACGCCGCGCGCCGTCTCCACGCAGTCGTACTGGCAGCCCGCCTCCACGCACGCCGGGTCCACCCGGGGCGGGGCGCTGGTCTCGGGCCAAGGGTGCTGGTGGGTGGGCGTGGGGGTGGGCCCCGCGGCGCCGTCCGGGGTGCAGCCGTAGCCGTCCTGGTCCAGGGTGAAGCCCACCGAGCAGAAGCAGGTGTAGTCGTGCTCGGTGAGCTGGCAGTGGTGCTGGCAGCCGTGGTCCCCCTGGCACCAGTCCTGCTCCTGGTCCTCCTGGTCCTCCTGGTGCTGGGGCACGGTGGCGGCATCGTCGTCGTCGTCGGAGGAGGAGGAGGAGGAGGAGGAGCAGGGCGCCAGCGGGGCCGACCAGCCCACGCCGCCGTCCTCCTGCTCCACGCACAGCGCCGTGCGCTCGGCTGGGGTCGGCGGGGTCGGCGGGGTGGGCGGGGCAGCGGGCGGCCGCCACCGAGCCGAAGGGGACGTGGGTGAGCAGGGTGCTGGTGAGGCGGAAGGGCGTGGTGTAGCGGGGGGCCTCGGAGCCCGGGCCGGCCTCCAGCGGCGAGCACATGCCCTTGAAGTGGTACTGGCAGACGTAGCCGTCCAGCGCCAGGCCGCACGCGCCGTCCAGCCAGCGGTAGTTGTCGGCGCTGCTGTCGGAGGTGTGCACGGTCAGGGCCACGCAGCGGGGCCCCAGACAGGCTCCGGGGGCCTCCTCACGCAGCCAGTTGGTGTATTTGCCTTCCTGGTCTCCTGTGAGTAAAGTGACAGCGAGGTGAAAGGTCAACAGAGTTCTCTCTCTTCAACATGAGTATGGATGCCTGCCTCTCTGGTCCTACGCTCTCTTCTCTTTACAGGAGAATGACCGCCGCCGGTGCAAATCTAACGTGAGCTGACAGCTAATGATATCCACCGCATCGCAGCCCAGATGTTTACCAGATGGGGGAGTGACGCAATGTATAAACAACCAGTGGTCTTCATTGCAATGTTACTGTCCTGAACTTAAAAATAGACTGTAAAGTTTAAGGAGTTCAAGGAGACCCCCAGCCTTTCATAATGGTAAACATATGTGCTGTATCGGGTTAGATGTGGTGAATGGTTCAATCCCATTGAGAGTGAGCAGTGTAATAAGGGGAGGTATTGCATTCCCCTGTCTCACTGTCTGGTCTGGGGTAGGGGGGTTAATGGGTATGCCATGCGGGGCTCCGAAGGCTGGCCTGACTCGGCCCACGTCTGGTGGAGAGCTTAGGGGAGGAGATGGATAGGCCAGCGCTAATGTGTTTAGCTTAGTCATCAGTCTGTAACGACACA
>JAXIVH010000018.1:6337478-6339978 GCA_036785325.1 Urophycis tenuis | reverse complement strand
ATTGATAGAGCAGAGTTCCATATTGCTTACTGCACACGCAGTCAATCCCCTGATTTCACATCAATCTGTTGCCGGGACCTCCAGACCGCCGCTCTCTGTAATGGGGCGGGCAGACCCAGACCAAGTGGGGCCGGTCCAGCACTGCCTGATGAGGAGGGCTGCTGCTGCTTGGCTTTTGCTTCTGAGGTAACATCTCAAGTAGTCACTCTGCTCCCATCAAAGCTGTGCTGGTTCACATGTAGCGTCTGTCTGTCTTGGTCTTTCTGTCTGTCTTTCTTTCTTTCTTTCAATTCTTTCCTTGGATGTTGTTTAATGAGGTCATTGATCAACAAACAGATCTGCATTTTCATTTAGTGGTTTGGTTTTTGCAATCTAGCGTTTCATGGATCAAATCACAGGACACATCAGCCACCTTCTCAATGACTAGCACAAACACACTTACATGTGAGCCCACGCAGCTGTGCGCTCGGCACACACACACACACACAATAATAAACACAAAGTCAGAGATATAAACACAGGTGAGACAGGCTTTTCTCTCTCTGCCACACACACACACACTGATGTGCACTCCCACCCACACTAGCACACCCACATATTTCACACACAGAGACACACAGACACACACCACGCACACACACACACAAGCACACATGCACGCACGCACGCACACACACACACACACACACACACACCACACACAACACACACACCACACACACACACACACTGAAGCAATTAGCTGTGGCCCTGTGGTCAAACAGTGGAGGAAGGAGATTTCTGGTGATTTCTGTGGAGGAAAAAGAGGACTCTTTTATCCGCCTCAGCTGCAGCAGACTTGTGTCATCATTTCATAACACAAATACACGTCTCTGCTTTTCAACACCATTCCCATGGAAAACATCCGCCACAGACAGAACCTCTGTCCCATTCCTCAACTGTCAGAAAAAAAAAAAGCCAACATGAAACCCAAAACAATGATGTACTCTTCCAGCTCCCCGCATCGCCGTGTCTCTGTGACCCGAGGCCAATCACAATTGACAACATTACAGCGTTGTTTTCGACAAGACAAGCCAACATCGGCTCTGCCTCTTCCCAACCACATGACACCAAACCTTTCCTTCAGTCGGGAGGACAACTGCAGTTTAAACTGTATGCTTGTATGCGCACATGTGTATTCATCCGGCATGGCTTTTCATATTGCTTGCTGAGTGATTATTTTATGCAGGAGACCCCTACTTGGTGGTAAATGTACTTGGATATGGTTGGTGGTGGTGGATATTGTGGTGGTGGTGGTGGTGGTGGTGGATATGGTGGTGGTGGTGGTGGTGGTGGTGGTGGTGGTGGTGTGGTGGTGGTGGTGGTGGTGGTGGTGGTATGGTGGATCTGGTGGTGGTGGTGGTGGTGGGTGGATATGGTGGTGGTGGTGGTGGTGGTGGTGGTGGTGGTGGATATGGTGGTGGTGGTGGTGGTGGTGGTGGTGGTGGATATGGTGGTGGTGGTGGTGGTGGTGGATATGGTGGTGGTGGTGGTGGTGGTGGTGGATATGGTGGTGGTGGTGGTGGTGGTGGTGGTGGGGGGTGATGGGTTGTAGTGGCTGTAGCTGCAGCTCAGTTGTGACTTGTTGTGTTGATCTGTAATGCGTCTCTATGAGTGTAACGTGTAACACACACACACAGTCCAGGGACTGTGTGTGTGTGTGTGTGTGTGTGTGTGTGTGGGTTGATGATGCAGGCCCAGGTAGCACCGCACGCGTCAGGGGAGCATGTTCCACACATCTATCTCCTGTGGTGGGACCACGGGGGAGAGGCTATTGGACTGCATGCAACAAAACCCTTTTTCTTACTTAGGCTTCCTAAGGGGAAACCAAAACTGCTGAGGGAGACAATAACAGAAGTGAAGAGAGAGAGAGAGAGAGATGAGAAGAAGAGAGAGAGAGAGAGAGCGAGAGAAGAGAGAGAGAGAAGAGAGAGAGAGAGAGAGTCATGAGAGAGAGAGAGAGGAGAGAGAGAGAGAGAGAAGAGAGAGAAGAGAGAGAGAGAGAGATGAGAGGAGAAGAGAGACCGAGACACAGAGAGAGAAAGAGTTGGGAAAGGATAATTCTTGACAGAATATTCCTTTTCCAGATGATACTGTCAGCTTTTTCCATAGATCATGGCCATGCTCAAACAACACGCACACACACACACACACACACACACACACACACACACACACACACACACACACACACACACATGCACACACACACACACACACACACACACGCACAGTCTCATAGGGAAAAAAAAGAGGATCCTAACATATGAGGGACACTACAAAGGACCATAAGAATTATGTGTGTCATCAGTGTGTGTTTCTGTATCTTTATGTTGGAAAAAGCCCTGCCGTCAGTTTGGTGGTTATTGTGTGAGCTAGTGTGGTTGTTTAGTCATGGCGTGACGGGGACTAAAAGGTGTTTCATCTAACGGTCATATGTTACCGTCAGGTCAAGGGAACA
>JAXIVH010000018.1:6298861-6337278 GCA_036785325.1 Urophycis tenuis | reverse complement strand
GAAACAAACCGCACCCCTTCTCAGTCACATGACTTTAGTCATCCATGATGGACACGCTTTCCTTTCTCTGATTGGTCATTTGCACGTACTTAACTCAAGGCAATGCCGCGGGTCTGTGTACAACTGTTGGTGATTTTCTGCTTGTTGGTGAAGTCACTCCCGATATCCTGCTTCCACGTCATCTTTCAGAACTCCAGTCATGACCTGATGTCAGAGGTTATAACGGACAGACGTGTGAAAGACCTTTTTTAAGTTTCTTTCTTTTCTTTCACTTTTTTAGTGTGCCGTGTCATTGTATTGCAACTTAAGTCTTTTACGAGTTTCAAAGTTTGTTTGTGATTGCCAACGTCAAATGACAAAATGTGAATTGGAATGACTTTCCTTTTTATTCTGAGTGTGGATGACTACGGAGGATTTGTATGTGTTTTAGTTTGTTCTTTTTTTTGCAGTCCTATGTCTAGATGTCAGGTACCTGATGTGATGATGTCACCAGGTACCTGATGTGATGATGTCACCAGGTACCTGATGTGATGATGTCACCAGGTACCTGATGTGATGATGTCACCAGGTACCTGATGTGATGATGTCACCAGGTACCTGATGTGATGATGTCACCAGGTACCTGATGTGATGATGTCACCAGGTACCTGATGTGATGATGTCACCAGGTACCTGATGTGATGATGTCACCAGGTACCTGATGTGATGATGTCACCAGGTACCTGATGTGATGATGTCACCAGGTACCTGATGTGATGATGTTACCAGGTACCGCCGTGTGTAACTGCACTGGAATCACTGATGAAAGCACTGAGCCAGACCCAGGAACCATATCTGGATGTTAACAAAACCTCATGAACTAACTTCACCTCAAAGCAACAGTGAGAACGCGCACTGTGCATTTCATGCTTCCATATCTTCATCTACAGCTGTGCAAACATCACGCAAACTCCACCGCCATCTTCTTCACTACGTCTCCGTTTAGGAAATGTCCTCGTTGTAATAGTAGTCTCGTACTTCTTTGTGAGTCTGTCAGGATTCTGTACAGAATGCTGTTTGTTTTAGTAAGCTTAACTCCTGCAATTTTATACCCTTACTCTTATGGTAGTGAACGATGCACTGAGCCAGAGGGAGGCGGTGGCTCGGAGGGAGGTAGGTTCCCAGGCTTGCCAATCAGAAAGGGTCTGAGACCTGCTGATGTTTACTCCCACCCCTATAGTGTTACCAACTGCCCTGAGCATCACCCTCCCACCCCCCCCCCCCCTCCCCCCCCCCCCCCCCCCCCCCCCCCCCCCCCCCCCCCCCCCCCCCTCTCCCTGTCCAGAAATATTCTTTCACACTTTAGATGCCGTTAACAGTTTAGCAGTAACCTGGGCATTAGATCCCTGTCCATATCAATAGCAATTGCTTGTATGGGCATAAGATAAGGTCAACAGTCAGAAATGCAGAAGCAATCCAAGTACATTTAAGAGAAATGTCTGTCCTGTACAAACCCTAGTTAAATCTAATGACATTCGGATCAATTCAGACCAGTGGCAAAGCAACGAAGAAATGCATCTTAACACGACTTCGGTGGTTGAACACGAGACGAGTTAGACCTACAGACAGACGGTATATGAAATAGCACAAACCTCCCAAGAGGGGGACAACACTGCTGCACAAAAACTAAAAATCATAGCTGGGATGTACAGTCGAAAGGGGCAATAATCGATTTTGGAGTAAGTGGTTTTTCTAATTGATGGTGTCTGTTCTGTGTCTATGTACTGTGTGTGTATGTATGTACACACCCTCCCACTGAGAAGAACAGGGTCATGTTCCTTGGGCGAGGCCTTCCCTGTGCACTACCATGTCTGCAGGTGAAGAATCCCAGCCCTGAGCTGGTAATTGTGTGCTCACTTAGCGATGAGTGTCGTCCTGAACAGTGTCTCCGTGTGTCCTACTTGGCCTGTGTCAGCTGTGAGACGGCTCAAGGACCATGTTAGCTAGAAACATCCAACATCTGTCATCGGATATGTTGAAATCACGAGAGCAAATCTCAAGTTCACTTCTCCATCATACAACTTGAACTGCACATGTGGAAGAGCCTGAAGAAACATCTCAAACAATTGAGAACGTACCAATTCGTAGGGAACTTTCTTTTGTTTTCTTCTCCATTTTAGTAATTTGCGCTTGAACTGCTGGCTATATCTAAAACCCAATGTTCCCAAGAAAGTGTAGTGATGACCAATACCAGCAGAGAGATTGTCATTTGAGAAACATGGTCACCAAATAGTAAGCAGTTCGCTGATGACGATAATACAGCATAGGCTGGAGATGCTCCAACGAATGGCCCTCAATTCTGGATTTGTCCTCTGGAAACGTGTGGTACTCCATAAAGTCTGTGTTAAGAGTGGTCTGTCTTTCTCGTGAGCAACATTGTGGGGCTCTTGGCCACAATGCAGCTCTGTCTCTCCTAGGCCAATCTTTGACTGTTACAAATTGTTTTGTCCTCTGTATATAGGTAACGCTCTTCATGTGTTTTTAGACGTTCTCTCTGTAAGTGACTGAAGCGCCATTGGACAATGTACTGTATGTGGGACAATTTATTGCTGTAACTGTGTTTGGGTGGTTGTGATTTTGAAGGTGTCATCATCCGAGGGGGGGAGGGTGGGGGGGAGGGGTGGGTTGATGTTTGTGACGTTTTGTGTCCATCTTGCAAAAGGAAGGGGGCGGGGGGTTGGGTTCAAAGATCAACTCTTATCACAACTGGTCTAAACCAAGAGTGTCTTCATCAAGGAAGCGGACAGGACAGGGTCTGTCCTCTTCCAACCAGGAACATTTTTTGCACCAAAGTCATCATCAAAGCGCAGCTTCTTCTTACTCCCAAGGTCATAATGGACCAACTCCACAGAACTCAAAAGGATTTTATTTCCTTTCCTTTTTTTTTTTTTTTTACATTAATTTCAGAGATGAGGAAATGGTCTTTATTTGCATGATTAAGTGTCGTCTTTTTATTGGCTTGTGTGTCCGGTAAAAGCATGACCATTGTGAACTCTCACTTACCGGTGTGTTTTTAAAAATGTTTAGGAAATTTCTCCATGAGATTTTTTTTTTTACTTACCTCTTTACATGAACATTCATTGACATTCATAATCATCTGTTTTTAGAAGATGTGGCACAAGGTAACGGTTTGAAGGACGCATGCAGTAATGCAACCTGCCGCCCTCCAGACTCGGTTATCCCTGCCGCGTCTCCGTAGAAACACCCAGGATGTCAACAGCAGCCATCACTTAGCTAGCTAGACATTGCAGTCTTGTAAAACCGCTCTCATTATTAAAGCGTTGATATTTTCAAGAAGTGTTTGACTTATTATTTGATGTAATAAGCGGCATCATGCACGGTTATGAAACTAGTAGTTTGTGGAAAAAATATAAAAAATGGAATACATGCATTTTTGGCATTATGTGGGTAGTGGGTTCAATTAAGTTTGTAGCAATTTCAGAAATATTTAGACAAGACCAGATTTATTTTAACAATTTAAATAAATGCTGAATATTTATATAGGCGATTTCTTCAATATGACGCTAGCATGGGGGTTAACGTCAGACAAGGTAGATAGATCAGAGTAGGCCTACTCAATTGTTCTAGATTTGGACCAATTGAAAACGCTAATCCCACCCCGGGGCATTTGGAGCCATCTGGATATGGATGTGTTACGATAGACCTGCTTGCGACTGGAAGCAGCACATTGGTTAGATTAAAAGGGGCAGAGCACCCATACTCTTTTTTTCATTGTCTTAAACGTGGCAATGTCTTGTAGTCAAGACAGTAATGCCATTTCTGTCACCTGCTCCAAACGCAGCTGACGTTCCCATCGTGTCTCCAGCAGCGGGGTGTTTGTGGAGCTCCAGGGTCCAGTTAATTCCATATACAATGACAAAATGCACCAAAAAAGGGAATACAAATATAAATAGGGATAACATGCTCTCCCTCAAGAACACTCAGCGCACATAATTTTTTAAATCTCTGTTCAAGTCAAGCTTAAAATGGGGGTGCAATTACCCTTCAAAGGACCCCTACTTTACCAACAGGTGCGTGTTTGATTAGAACATTACAAGTCACAGGACAGATTGTGAAACTGCTTGTAATGGCCAACCACAATCACCCCTGGTGGTAAAATAGGGCCGCCTTTTTTAACCTAGCAAAACAAAAATGATGTGCAAATGGATGTGGGAATGTATCTGTGTAATTGAGTACATCATAGAGTGAATCATCCCATTAAAACAGTTAACTCTGATTTGGGAGCAAGGGCAAGTATAGGCTACATTTCCTTATCACTGTTCTTTGCACATCAAAGTGGTAAATAGTTTATTTAAAAAGGCAGGGTTGGTTTTGGATGAAAAATAAATAAAACTTCCCCCAAAAAATATTTTCAAATGATTACATCGTGTAAACAAGGTATAGGATTTTCTTTGTAAAACAAACACAGAAAAGCTATGATTCAATTGAAAGTTATTTATTGATCATAAACATTTGAAAGAACATCGAACAAAATGAAATTCAAAACCAAACTAATCATTTTCATTGTCATTCATACAAGGTTAATGTGGCATTGAAAAAAACGACAAAAGAGGGGGAAGGGGGGGGGGGGGGGGGTTTGAGTGTTGAACCAGCAACCGATCCGGACCCAGTTCAAAATAGGTGTGTGGGGGAGATGGGGGGGCAGGGTTAACCAGTGTGCAAGGCACTTAACCCCAAAAAATGGCCCCTGATGGTACACAAATACAAAAGCTATAAAAACAACTACATCCCAGCTGCATGTACCATGTCAGCTGCTCTGGCTGTGAATGGCTGGCACTCCCCTGCCAATCAGACTCAGGATGTGCTGGCAACAACTTCTGTGCTTTGGCGCCAATTTAGGCCAAAGAACTTAACTCAGCAATCCATGTGTGTGTGTGTGTGCGAAATGTGTGTATTTCCGTGTCTTTTGTGCGGAAATGTATGACCACATCCATATCAATCAGAGAAGAATCAGGCTTTACATGAAAACCCCCTGGAAACAGACCCTCCATGAGGAGGTAAATACGAGTGGTGGGCAGGCTGTGTTCCTGGAACACAGCGTGGGTGAGTGGGAACCTACATCCCCGCGGCCCGGCTGTGTGCTGTGCATGTGTGTGTGTGCTTGTTGTCTTGCCTTGTCTTCAGAGGAGGAGGAGGAGGAGGAGGAGGTCGTCATCAGGAGCTGGCAGCGGGAGTGTGCGGGGCTGTGTGTGGGCTGAGTGTTTACCTTAAGAGAAGCAGTTTCAGTTCCTACAACGCTGTTGTTTTCCCCCGTCCCACGCTACAGGGTGCGTGTGGCGTGCGTCCATGGCTAGGGCTCAGTTAGGCCGCCTCCCCACTCTAGCTGCAATAATCAGCGAGAGGAAGAAGGTGGCTGGAGCAGCAGCAGCAACAACAAGGCATGCAACTTGAATGTTCACATGGAGCACGTGGAACAACAGGTGATACAACCTAGCAGAGCACTACTCACTCAAACAGCCAAAGAAGCTCTGTGTGTGTGTGTGTGTGTGTGTGTGTGTGTGTGTGTGTGTTGGGAGGGGGAGTCAGGTCTGCAGTTCCCTGGGTGGTGTGGGTTCATATTGAATACCTAAGACAGTGAAGCTGGGGGGTAGGGGTGGCACTTGGTCTGGGGACATGAGCACAGACATAATGTCCGTCTGAGCTTTAGTGGTGAACTCATCATTTCACACGTGGGCGAGGTGGACGAAGTAATACCAACAGCTGGTTCTCCACCACAAGTGGTGCGTCTCTCAGCACGGCAAATGAATGTCTCCTGGAATTGACTAGAGCCCAACGCCTCCAGCATACGCACACTCCAGCTACTCTCCTCGACACACAGATCGTATGCAGAGTGTACTAATCCTTACTGGTCCCTTATAGTTGCCTTCTATGGAAAATGTACATTAAAAAAAAAAAACTATGAAACACTCACACTTGCACGCGCACACACACACACACACACACACGCACACGCACACGCACACGCACACAAAGATCCATTACACACCTGCAAGACAGAAAAGTACAATAATCACATGGCCTACTTCAGCTCTCCGCCTAATTCTCAAAGATTGGCTGATAACAATTTGCTGTAGAGTTAAATTATTTTGTAACGCATGGTATATTCAAAATTGAAGCCACAAAAGCCAATTAAAGCTATGGTTTTCCAAAATACAAATCAATAAAATGTACCTCACCATCTCTAATTTCTATTATAAAACAATCTTCTGGATGTGGCCTGAATGTGGTTTTAAAAAGAAATATTCAGAGTCACTGCACATTCCAGCAGAGATACTCCTTTCAAGACTATCAACAATTAAATTGGTTACAAACGATTTTTCACTCAATTTGTCGCCACTCCACAACTTGACAGTCTGTCGACCTGATGTGAGATGTGAGACACCTCCATAGACACAGCGGTGTACGTCCACACAGAATGCTCTGATTGGCTTGTCAAACCTAACCTCGTTAGGCAGAGCTCCTGAGATTGAACAAGGACTATTTTAATAATGCAAGAGTTGGGTTTACAAAATATAATTTGAAAAATCCAGAAAAAAATGAACATTGTAACAACGTTTTCATTAACCTAATCGAAAAACAATATAGTTTCAAACCAACTGTGTCCCAGGTATCGTCCTCTCGTCTACACCAAATGGAGACATGGCTAGTAGGCAAGACGCTCTCGGATGGCCGACGATGGTAAGCTTCGAACAAAGGAGTTGCAACAAATGCCGCTCTGGTCAAAGTCACATTCTAGAAAGCTTGGTCCAATAGGGTATTCAACACAATGTTATGAAACTAGTCATGTACGTTCATGACTAGTTAAAGAGTTAAAGAGCAGTACAAAGTGGGATGACATGGTGACCTGAAAACTTCAAAAGATAACACCTCCAATGCAGCGTGCTTGACAAAAAAAACAAAGCTTGCTAGCTGGTCTAGTAGGTCAACAGAGAACCGAGCTGTGTTGAATCTACAGGTCTTGTTGATATTAAGAGCAGTAGAAAGGCACTCCTGTGGGGGACATTGAAGCAGACATGGTGGACCTCCAATCCCTTCCTCCATTCTGCTCTCTGCTAGCTAGTGCGGTCCCATCCATGACGTCAACGTTCTCCTCGGCCCTTCTGGAAACATGGGATTTGTACACAATTTGTTCCAACTCAATCTGAAAACAAAACGGCACCAGATGTCAGGATGTCTGTGTGGCCGCTCACTGACGAGCTGCCACGCTCGGCCTGTTTCGGTTTGAGTCCAGAAATCTACAAAAAAGCGACAGAACTACAATTTAGCACTACTGCCCCTCAAATCAAAGAGTGACTTGTGAATACCGTTGGTTCCTGAAACCATTGAAACCACCATTACAACCGCAGCCCTTACACACCACACGGCCCCTCGACGCTGGCCGGGACCACCCGACACAATCAACTAGTGTGAGACAACCGGAAGGACGGGTGAGGGCCGGGGCCATCACAGCACCTCCAAACCAGAACGCCTCCATCTCCTCAACTCTCTGCTTGCCAATTTCCCTTCTTCACATTCAGATCCTCAAGCACACACACACACACACACTGACATACAGCACACACCTGCCATGTGGTAGAGAAGGGAGGGGGTAGGGTGGGGGAGGGGGGGTTGGGGGTAGATTATCGGTAAGGGGGCTCTGGCGTGTGATGGTAAGGGTAATCGTGGCGCTGCCCGTGTGCGGGTGTCTGCTCATACGGTCTGGATGCAGAGTAGTTTCCCGCCGCTGGATAGGCTCCCGCCGCGCCGTAAGCGTCGTACGCTCCCGTGGCCGCGTAGCCGGCTGCCGTGGCGTCGTAGGCCCCGCCCCCCGGGACGTCGTAGGCCCCGCCCGCCGCGGCCTCGTAGGTGCCGGGCGGGCCGTAGGCCGCCGAGCTGGCGTCGTAGCTCACGGGGGCGCCGTAGGTGGTGGCCGAGCCGTAGCCGGTGCCGGGCGGCGCGGGGGTCTGGGCCGAGCCCGGGGGGGGATAGCCCGCTGCCGCCTGGCCGCCGCCCGGGGGGGCAGGGGGCGGCGGCGGGGGCGGGGGCGGGGGGTTGGTGTAGGCGTACTGGAGGTATTGGTACTGCTGCTGGTACTGCTGATACTGCTGGTACTGCTGCATCTGCTGGTAGTACTCGGCGTAACACCTGGCGTCGACAGAGGGAGGGCACAGCCAATGAGACAGCGCTCCACTGTAGGAACTGATTAAACCTGGCAACTCGGCCTCCACAACCTGATGCATTGGTTGGACCAGAGCCCGTCCTGTGCGGGACCCTGACGAGCGAGGGCCGGTGTGTACCTGGCGATGGGGTCTGCAGCTCCCTCGGCGGCGGCGGGCGTGGTGGTGGCGGTGGGGGGCTCGGGGCCCCCGGGGGGCGTGGGCAGCAGGGCGCGCCGCTTGGGCCGGACCTGCGCCAGGGAGCCCGGCACCGGGTCCGGTAGCAGCGGGGCCCGGTTCCCCCGGATGGGGCTGCGGTCCCGGTCGCTGGCCGTGGTGGCGCCCGCCTTCCTGCCCGCCTGCTGCTCCGCCAGAACCTGTCGGGTCGAAGCCGTCGGTTAGGAGGTTTTTTCACAGGGTGACCAGACCACATTGGCTCAAGATGTGTTGTGTGGAGTCAGTGGACCACTCGTCCATCTTTGACACGGACCTTCTGGCCCTGTTGAAAGAACTTGGCTCTCGCCGCCTCGAACAGCGCCGACGGGTCGGTGCTGGTCTGGGTCTCCACCTCCACGGCCGAGGTGTCGTGGTTGGCCACCTCCTCGTACACCTGGTCCGCCACCGAGCCGTACACCTGGCTGGCCAGGGCGCCGTAGATGGCCGGGTTCACCCCGTCCGCTGACTTGGTGCTGGTCAGGCCTTTGAGGGCGGTGTAGGTGGGATCGAATGACGTGGTGTTGTAGAACGAGTTGTGGACGCTCTGTTGAACCTGTGGCAGATTTTACCGGTTTAATACATTTAAAATGCATACCAATTTATAGCTTTACTTTATTATTCTACCAAAAAAAAAGATATATGTATAAAAAAACTGATCCCATGGTTTGAGAGGACGAGAGACACTGACTTGTATGGGCAGTCCAGCGGCAGCAGCTGCTGCAGCTGCCAAGATGGCCGCCTGGCTCTGGTGATGCTCTAGAGATGAGGCGGGTCTGGGCAGAAGGCCCTCTCTGGGACCACCTAAAGGGAAAAAACAAACAGATTGTGTCGTTATAAATCTCTTGGCTCTATTCAGTTGCCGCCCTTACTCTTAAGTGCTGAACTTAAAAAAAAACTGTCTCTTCTGGTTGCCCTGCGATCACATGGTCTCTCCTTCACACTCTGGCTAAAGTTTGAACAGCAATGTTGTGTAGCAGCCGACCATCTGACCGGCCTCCACAACCCCTAACTCCCATCCCTGTCTGCTATTAGAGAACATGTTTGTTGCCTCGGAATACTCACTTTCAAATCAGATTTAAAAACAATTCAGAGACTGGTCCCTCAAGGCATCAGAACGTAAACTTATCTTGAAACCCATTCTCATCATGCAAACCCTCCAGCAGCTGTGCCCTGACGTACCTCCTGCCATGCTTGCTGCCAAATTGGCGGCGTCCATTGAGGCGAGCTGGTTGATCAGGGGCTGGGCCTTGGAGAGCTCCACAGAGAGCTGCCGGCCCTTGTACATCGTCCCGTTGAGCCCCTCGATGGCCAGCAAGGCCTCCTCCTTCCGCTCCATGTGAACAAACGCGTAGCCAGCATTGGAGCACAGCCTTGCTGTAATACGTACAAGAACAGTTGGAACAAGCATTAGCGTTGACATAGATCAAGTTGACATAGATCAAGTTGACATATAGATCAAGATGTGAATCAAGTAAATAAATATTTATAAGTATAAATAAGTATTGTTTAATACAGTGGTTCTCAACTGGTCTGGCTTTGGGACCCACCATCACCCCTCAATGACAAGCCGCGACCCAAATCAAGGAAAATGTTCCACTTCTCAAATGTATTTAACATAACACTTCATTAACTGTACTATTAAACTGTTTAGTCACTTATTCAGGCAATAAAAAAATAGGAAAAAAAAAAATTGCCCGGACAAAGGCCCCTGACCCACCAGTTGAGAACCACTGGTTTATTACACCTTAATGATAGGTATCATGAATATTTCATCAGGGTTTTAGACCAACCACCAGTGCCGACATCACCAAGTGAAATATGGCACACACACCTCATTTTGTCTTCCAGAAATAGCAAGCTAAGCAGTTGTCCCTTTGATAAACACTACATGCATTGCTTGGCTGATCCAGAGAGAATCCCCTGACCTTTCACTTTGTCACAGTCCAGGACCCGGCCGAACGACTGGAACAGCCCATGCAGGTCATCGGCAGTGCAGGTTGAGCTCAGGTTCCCCACGAACACTTTGGTGGAATTTGGTGGGCGTGCCCGTGACTCCTCCACCACCAGGGGCCTGCCTCTGTACTCTTTCCCATCCAGGTGGCGTATAGCCCTGCCAGAGAAAGGACAAACACTGTGACCACCTAATGTATGTTAACTGATTTATAGCTCATGTAACTGAACATTGTGGTCTGGGGTTTAGGTTAAAATAAGCCAAGGCATCCTGTTAGATAGAATATGAATTGGTATAATACCTGTCTGCTGCGCCCTCGCCCTTTAACGTAATAAAGGCATACTGTCTCAAGAGAGAGCAGGTGTTGACCTCCCCGTGAGGAGAAAATAACTTATTGAGCTCTTCATGGGTTGCATCTAATGGAAGGTTTCCCACAAACAACTTGACGTTGTCACTCATCTCGATGTCCGGCTGACATCTGTAACGAAGCAAATCATAAGTGACCGGTTAGTTGGGTTTCTGAGTCCTTCTGGAAAAAACACTTCGGCCTATGGCGCGGTTTTTCTTCCAGATGCACCGATACACTCGGGCGTCAAACGGTGTGCAGGTGGTGCACGAAACCCCACCTGAAACTGTCCATGCATTCTATTAATTAATTACAAAGATGTACAAGACGTATCCTGTGAACGTCTGAGTCTGACGTTAGTTGGAATTGAATTAAATATTGAGTTAGCCCCAGCTAGCCGGATAGCTTAACTAGCGTGATATGTGGCACTCCAGGGCTACACGAGATAAAGGTTGAAACACCTCTGTTGAAACACCTCACGTCTCTCGATGTCGATGTTCACAGAAAAGCAAAGGTTTAATATTAGATCGTCAACACAGAACATTTCATTGCGTTAGGAATGAGGTAAGCATACAACAAGTCGCCTGCCATTTTTACGTTAGCGTTCAGATGCTAGGATAATGTTAGCATAATGGCTTTGCCAACGTTATTCAATACGGATGACTTATTTGATACACTGAAACGAACACATATGCCAGAAAAGTAGCTTTATCTTTAAGTTGAATTCGTAATTGACAATGAACGACACAATTAAACTATTATATTGAACCCTAAAAGAAACGTTGCTTACCAAACGCGGCGTAAGAGTGAATTTTCCACCTCATATCCGGTTCCGTTCCTCTATGAACCAGCACTGCGGGGCCAGAGGCCGCCTTAAGTTTACAATGTACAGGATGTTTAAATACACTGAATTGGAAAATAATTTAAATGAACAGAGATACTGCTATAAACTATGATAATTTATTTTATAATGAGGACTGCTGAATATAAATACACTATAATAAATGCACAGTTGTTATGAATAAAACATTATTCCATGATGGCGTTACCCATTATTAAACAATAACATATTACTATTAGGCTACTACTATGTGAGATTGGGTTTGAGGAAGGTTCGGTCGGGTGACGTATTTGAAAATCACATTCAGCCACCTCCCAAGGCCTACTCCCAGTCATCTATATAGAGAGTTATTACGAGTAAGACAATTGTGGCAATAACGACAATAATGGCACAAATGTAAGTATAAGTACACCATCAAAAAATAACATCATAAACGGGCAAGGGCTGTGGCCTGTGAAGTGGCCTATGAAACGGAATCCAGGTTACATCAGGTGGGAAGGAGGAGGGCTCTACAGAGGACAACGTAGACAGCTCTAGGTACGGGAGCACGCACCCACACGGGGGCCGAACTGATCGACAAAGTTACGTACATGTAAACCAAGGTTGATGGGAACGAACTGAACCTCATTAAGTTCGCTATTATGTGGTTTTGAATTTGTGTTGTACTGGCCCAGTAGTCAGAGATCGGAGGAGAGAGCGAGGTACGGTGTCAGTTTTCTTTACACTAATCGTATTAGATTGGAGTTATTTGTGATCATACGATTGAAAGCAGACTTGTCTAAACAACGATTATAAGTCTTAGTACACCCCTCAGTAACATTAGTTGAACTGCATACGTAGGCGAGAAACACGTACATGTTTGACAGGGATGGGCGCCTCTTGTGTGGATTTGGACTTGTCTCTGTAGGCTACAAAGAGAAGCTTAAATGCGTTTTGCTGAATAAGGATATTTTTTTAATGAAAAGTAAAACAATTATACTGCGTCGTCATTCATATATTGACGCGGTGAATGTGGTCGAAGCTATACACGTTGTAAGGGTTGCCTGATTCAACACTACTTTTAAAAGTTTATGATTTAACTTAGCCCACGAATTCGAGCTGCTGTCGTGAACCAAGTCTGAACTAGTTTCCTCCTGCTTCAGGCATGTTTTATTTCCACACAAACGTGTGCCTACGATTGTGCCCGTGCGCGCCTCTTTGCGTGCACATTTGCTTTAATGCTGAAGTGTCTCAATCACAGCTCAGGAAAACAACAACTAATGGCCACTGCCCTCTCCTTTCAACTGTGTGTTGCGTGTTGTGGTTAATGCGCACGCATGTGCGTGTGTGTGTGCGCGCGCGCGCGCGTGTGTGTGTGTGTGTGTGGGCGCGCGCGTGCACGCATGCCCAGATGGCGCAGGAGGATCCTCTGTATGACTTCCCCGAGCCAGCCCCGTCATCACACATCAGACGGGATGTACACCAAAGGGCGCAGGGCTCCCTGAAAAGTGTCAGCGTGCTGGACCGCCTGCTGCTCACCCTGTCTGTCTGGCTGCAGCTGTCCATCAACCCCGCTACCGCTTTACACATACTGCAAAGGGAACCGCCTGGGGTCAGCTTCACACTTGCACTCGCACGCACAAGAAATTCATATATAAAAATGCAATAAAAAAGGCTATAATTTTTTATTTATTTCTGCATCTCTTAATCCTGCAGTATGTATGTTTTCCCATTAGCAGTAGGCCTATACGTTATTATTTTTACATTTTACATTAGGCCTATATGATTTGATTCCTAAGAAACGTTCTAGTTCAGATACTATTTTTTATAGAGATGATAGCCACAGTACAAAAGTTACAATTGACTTGTGCAGTGTTTGTGTGTTTGTGTGTATCTGTGTGTGCCACACCACTACACACATATGTGTTGGTTTCCCGCAGGCATTTCTGGTGCGTAATTCTCGTACATCCAGGAGGAACGTGCTCTGTGTTCGTCTGACCGATGACAGCGTTCCTTCCTTTGTGCAGCAGTTTGGCATCCGAGAGCAACATTCCAGTAAGTCTCTTCTGAGGGACAGAAATGCAGAGAGATGTGCTGATGAATCTGAAGGGGACATCTTAAAATACAGTTCTAGCGGCATGACCTTTTTGCTAATTATTATTGTTAATCATTTTGTCAGTACCACCATAGGTTTGGACAGCAAACAAAACAAAAACGGTGTTTGTCAATTCCTATCATTATAACCCGACGTTTAAATTGGTACCATTACTCCCACAGCATTCTGCTTGGAGTCATCAGCCATTAGCTTCCCAGACCTTCCCAGGCTCATTGCCTTCTACTGCGTCAGCAGGTATTGTCTTCTGCTCTCTCTCTTCCATGGCATCTTCTGTCCTCTCTGAATGACATCTGTTATTTATGTCTCCTTCTCATTCCTCGTGTTCCTCATTCCTCTCTTGTTGCCATATATACTGTGTGTGTGTGTGTGTGTGTATGTGTGTGTGTGTGTGTGTGTATTTGTGTATATACAGTATATACTGTATGTATATATACACAACATAGTCCGTTGCTTTAAAACAATACTTTTAACCGTTTACTGAAGAACAGGGGAACAGTGTGTGTTCCTGGGAGCACTGAGAGTGATTATGATGTTTTATGTTCTGCCAGAGATGTCCTCCCATTCCCTCTGGAGCTACCTGAGGCCATCGCCAAGGCAACCTCCCACAAGCAGCTTGAGTCTATCTCGCATATGGGCATCGGTAGGTTGAAAACCTGCTGTATCTTCTGGATATATACATATTTGTATATATATATATATATATATATATATATATATATATATAGAGAGAGAGAGAGAGAGAGCGATAGCTATATATAACATGTTAGAATTAGTAGGAAGGGGCATCAACTTGCTCAAGTTGATGCCACTCAAAAACAGCAGCTGCAACAAAATGTGTTTCAACACAGTTGCTGTAAAAAGACTTAACTTCAGAGCTTCTAACATGCATTGAATGAAAAGAGATGACCGTAATAAAGCAGCCATGACCGTCTGTTGGGTAGAATTCTGGAGCTCCCAGCTGAACTACCGCGGTCCACGAGAGACTCCGAAAGCCAAGGACCACCAGCAGAAGGAGCCAGGAGCTACGGATGAACCTCCACAGATGCCTTCTCAGTTGCCCTCTACCGCGGCGTCAGATTCCCTCCCTCAACCTCATCCAGCCGATCAGACACGCCAGCCACCTCAAAGTCACACCGCGTCCGGCCAATCCGAGACCAGTCCCACCGTGTTCCAGAAGCTCTGTCCAATCACCACCCGCAGCCCCAGAGAGCTGAACTGCGGCTCTGGCGTGGGCGCCCTCTGCTTCGTCAACCCGCTCTTCATCCAGCCGCAGGGCGTCCTCCACCGGCGCCATCTCTTCAAGCGCAGCCTCAAGGTGCGTGTTTCCACGGAGACCACGAGCTCGCTCTCACCTCCTCTGGCTCCTCCCCCTCCCCCGCCACTCTTGCCAAAGACCAGGGGGAAATGTAAAGCCAAGCTCCGGATGGGGGCCCAGGACCCACAGCGCCTGCCTCAGTGTCAGGCCTCAGAGGAGCCCAGTGCCCGCCTTCCCGTCAGTTCAGCCAAACAGAGTAAGGGCGCTCAAGTACAACCCCAAGATGCCATGATGGAGGCCCAGCCAGGAGCTGCTGGGCCCGGGGGCCAAGAGGAGGACCAAACGGAGGAGCCGGCACCAGAGGAAGTGGCGCCGATCCCTGCTGGACCGGAGGCGGGCGACGTGGACGATGATGAGGTCCCCGCGGCGGAGGAGGGCCTCCCGGAGGAGTCTGACTACATGAAGCCGGCGCACGGCCCCAGCCAGGCCTCGGCCCCCGTCTCTCCCTACCTCTCCCCTGCTCCCTCGCCCATGGAGTCCCCCCCCTCATTGCTCAAGGTCTCCGTCTCCCCACAGAGCTCCCCCTCGCTCTCCCCCTACCAGTCCCCCAGCCCGTCTCCCATGCTCCCGTTGTCTCTGTCCCCCTTCTCCTCTCCCTACATCTCGCCCACGGTGGAGGACCCCTACCACGTGCCCTGTTCCACGCCCTTGGGTCAGAAGAACATTGCAGAGGGCGATCGGGAACTGGGAGATTGTGAGGAAAAAGAGAATGAGGACGAGGAAAGCCGCAAGGACCAAGGGGAGGAGGAGATGGGATTGCTTTTAGAACAGCTTTATGCGTCTAACCTCAAGGACCCAGAATGCTGCGAGTCCCTCAACAGCTCAGAAGGCGAGGAAGAAGAGAGCCTGTCACCATCGCCCCTCCCGCAGCCTGGCGTCTGTCCTCTTGCCTCCAGTGGTAACCCCCCCCTGAACGCATAATGGTACGCTCCAGCGTAGTGTGAGTGGAACACATCTTACTTTGTTTGGATGGACGTTTGGGTGTGGTCTTGGTGGTGTGTTTGAAAAGCTGTTTTTTAGGCATATGAGGTATCAGATAAAGCAGGAAGTCATACAAAGTTGAGGGCATTTTCTGTGACGTCATTATATATCTGGAGATGCACCACATGTTTCAAATCATGAGTATTACGTTCCTCATCAACCTGGATCAGTATTTTTATGAAAAGTTGAAAATATATCTTTTGTACTTAACCTTATCTTGTTGATTGTTGACTGATTAATGATTATTGTGGCTTGTGTCATAGGATAAGCTTGTTTTCTTTGAAAATTAAAGCCTCCAGATTTGATGGTGATCCTCATTTGAATTAGCCACATTAATAACCTCTTTATTCAGTTCCCATGGCATTGTTTCAACATATTAAGTGTTCTATTTTGTATGCACAATTAACTTTGTATCACTAGGTACCACATGTCACACACAACCTTTCCACCTAAGTGAATAAAAAAACCTCAACGCTCTTATTAAACCATGTTTTATTAATGCAGACGACACACGCGTGTGAACCGTTGGTTCAACCGTTGGTTTGTGGTCGCCTACCAGAGACAGCCAAACCAAATGAAACTCCTTCTCAGAATGCTCCACACAAGTTGCAGTGCTGTGTGTATACATCAACATTATTATTATTTTCAAATCAACGCTGGGATTTGATTTCACTGGCAGCAAGTTAACCATTAAACAACAAATAATACAAACCAAATTCAACCACGATGCTCATTAAGGTTAGTGGTCAATGGAGGTCCTTCGTTTGACTTGCATCGTGCGTTTAGCAGCCTGCTTTGGAGAACTGGCCATCGTGGAAGGCAGCGTCCTTGTAGGTCTGTGGTTGCATCTATGGCTTGTTCTGTGTCATGCAGTTCACTGGATACAGTGTATCATGAGTGTATTGTGACCGGTAACAGAGGACTGGTATGGTTTAAAGGAAAGGAGAAGGTTGGACCAGTGAGAGGGGAGTGTCTGCCACACGGTTGCTAGTGGCACCAGCAGGGAGAGTCCCGTTTACTGAGCTCCAGGAGGTCTGCCTCCAGCTGCTCAGCATCCTCTTGGAAGCGCTCGGTGAAGGAGCGGATCAGACCTGCCACGCTGCCCTCGTACTCCTCCAACTCCACGCCCTCGCCTGGAAAACACAAGGGTGCCGCTGTTGTTGTTACTACTCCCCCTGACGCGCAGCGGCTCCTTCACCAACGTTACACTTCATATACAGCACTTGTAGCCACGTAGCCACCGCTACATGGCTAAAGGCAGTGTCAGAGAGCACACCCTCTCATGTCTGCTCATTGAAAATCACTGGTGACCGGTCACTGTGAAAACCCTACAACACACGGCTGTCAACACCTGCCGTAGGAGGCTACCGTCCGAGAACAAGCCCACGAGAGACAGGAAGGGGGTTACGGGGCATCGGCCAGCATGACTGTAGATGCCGTGGTAGTACTCTGGTGGTACTCATAGAGTAACTGAGTGAATGAGGCAGTATATAAAACACTGGATGAGTGCTTCGTCAGCCCTAGGTCTGCGTACCGTTGACCCTGGTGTTGGCCTGGACAAACATTTTGCGGGCCTCCTTCCTCAGCAGCACCGTGTCTCGCAGACGCAGGAAGTTGTGAGCTCCGCTGTCCGTGACGGTGGAGTAGCCTTCGTAGAGGGCCCGGCCCCCAGCCACGTCGGCCGTGGCCTTCAGCACCTGCAGAACACACACACACACACACACGGTTTAGTGCTGCATGAACTTTCTTTCTGGACAATAAAGTACAAATGTTTAGTAACACCCTGTTGTACATACTCCAACAGCATGTTAACAATCAGTACGTTTACATGCAGCAAGAAATTCGAATTTCTGATCGGATCAGATAATGACATGCGTAAGACCGGAGCGTGGCTGACTCCGGACGCTATGTGGCGCTCTGCGCATGCGCAGAATGCAAAATCCGATTCAGATCCGATTGCTGAGTATACATGCCGTTAAAAGTCCGACTATGAACGAATTATCTAGGTGTTGTTATCCGATTTTGAGATGTCCGAAGTAGGTCCGAAGTAGGTCGGATTAAGGTGTTTACATGCACTTAAAAAGTACGAACGATGTCTTATACGTCTTATATATTAGAAATTCAAATTTCTTGCTGCATGTAAACGTACTGAGTGTTAAATGGCATCACGTTTGCAAAGATCCATCCATCCTAAAACAAACGGGCCGCCCCCCGTCTCTGGTGGGCCCGGTGGCGCGGGGGGCCGGGGGCGGGGGGACTCGTACCTGCAGTTTGCAGAGGAACCTCTGGATGGCGGCCTTGCCCACGGTGTGGACCTTGGTGCGGTCCAGCGTGATCCTGGCGTCGGGCCTGCCGTCCACGGCCGTCACCTCCTCCAGGCCCACCAGGCCCTCCCCCGCCTCCAGCAGCACCCGCAGGATCACAAAGCGGGCCTGCATGTGGGCCTGGGAACGGTCGCCCGGAAAGAGCAGAACTTTAGGGTCCAGACGTCGGAGACGTTGTTTCAGCAGTTTATTGTTGAAAACGAGAGTTCTGATCAGACTGCCTGGACGGCTGAACATGAAACGACACGCAGAACCACGTGACAGACACCTGAAAATAACACTCCACGTCTTTCTCCCAGCCAATAAGACTGAAGAGTATCGAACATGACGGTATACACATGTAAATAAAGACATACATTAGCAGCTGATTCTAGTGTGAGTAGAGGATGGTTAGGTGAGAGGCTACCTGTCTCCAGCTGCTGCTCTCTGCGGTGTAGAACTCCAGGGCCAGCAGGCCGGCTCGCACCATGTTCAGCCAGTTCACGTACACCACGTCCTCAGCATCCTGGCCCTCGTGGCCGAAGATACTGACAGACACACACACACACACACACAATCAGCATCTCCAACTGTATACTGACGTTGTAATATTACACTTCAATATATAGAAACCCAAGATGTGTACTAAAAATAACTTAAATTGTGTAACGTACATAAAACTAACAGAGCAGGATGTTTATTTAGCTAAATCTCAGATTTAGGTGTACTTGTGGGATACCAATAATGGTAAGTGATGGTGTTTTTGGTAAACATCAGGTCTGTTACTGTGCATAGTGTTTAACAGTGACAGTAGGCCGATGTGTTGGTCGATAGTGGCCTATCACAGGTATTTCAGTAATGACGTATATGTTTGCTGATATGAAAACTGAAGAAATGGTGTTGATTCATAAATGTAATTAGCCCTTCAGCTAACCTCTACTGTGGTGGTTGAACCACCGAGTGCTCTAACTGAGCACAGCCACGTAAACACTCCCCACACCAACAGGTTTACATCATGTTCTGAGTGAAGGGCAGCAGCTCCCCCAGACGTTGGGTCCTTCAGCTCATGATTTACACGGTTTAGTGCTGCGTGAACCTTCTTCACAGTCTCTGCAGTACCTGAGCACCTGCTTGTTGAGACAGAGGTAGAGGCCCACACACTCAGCACGGCATTCCTCATAAGACGAGGCGATGGTGGAGAACCTGCTATCCCACGTCTCACTGCCTCGGTACCAACTGGTCACCTGTAGCACGCACGCACACACACACAGACACGTACACACACACACACACACACACACACACACACACACACACACACACACACACACACACACACACACACACACACACACACACACACACACACACACACACACACACACACACACGTACGTACACGCACACGCGCACACACGCGCACACACACAAACACACACACACACACACACACACACACACACACACACACTATGGTGAATATCAGAAACGGCTTAATAATGATCATCTCATTTTCACCATCACCTAGAAACACACAGGCACACAAACATTATGGTGAATATCAGAAAGAGCTCAATAACGATCCTCCCGTTTTAACCATCACCTAGCAACACACAGACACACACACACACCTTCTCGCCGGTCTCCGGGTTGATCAGAGTATTCTGGTCAAAGTTGAATTTGCCCTGGTCGTCCTGTCAAGAAAGCCACATACATTTAGTCAATGGTAGAAGCTTTGAATGGTTTTATTTTCACCAATCATTTACATTATGATACCGGAGCCAAATCAAAAGAAAGTTAGCTTTATTTTATGTTAATAATTTGCAGTTAACGCATGGCAGGCACCCCGCTGGGTAATGAAGTGAAGAACCTGAGAGCTTCTATGGCGTGTGGCTCATTGGGGGTATATGGGACTGACCTGAACAAACAGCTTGCCACTGCCGTGACCCAGCAGCTCATGAAGCCCGACCTGCACCTCAAACGATGGCCCCTTCCACTTTATGTAAGCATCCTGCAACACACACACACACAGGGTTGGATGACATACATAGAGTCGGGAGTGCATGTTGTTGTAGAAACAGTGTATGAGCGCTTGCCTACCTTGTCCTCCTCTTCCAGGAAGGTAAGCTTCTCCTTTTGAGTAGCGTAGGCCACGGCCAGAACATTGCCTAGCGACACATTCTTGAAGCCCTCCGACTGCCTGATGTCATCATCTACACACACACACACAATCACACACACGATTAACAGTGTGTCTGCAGACATGGATATGTGAAAAACATGCCGTTTTTGCAGTGTTTCACATTAACGGCTTTGTTTAAAGTGATTGACAACTGAAATACTTAATTTTGTTCTAATTATATTAAAACAGACTTAGACTTTAAGAGGGCTACACTACACTAGACATTTTTTCGTTACAGATAAAAAATATTAGCTTTTCGCTCTGTGCCGCGTCACCACGCCCGGACCCTTCAGACCCTTCAGTCCCTTCAGACCCTCCAGACCCTCCACACCCTTCAGACCCTTCAGTCCCTGCAGACCCTGCAGACCCTCCAGACCCTGCAGACCCTCTAAACCCTGCAGACCCTCTAAACCCTCACGACCCTCTAAACCCTACAGACCCTTCAGTCCCTGCAGACCCTTCAGACCCTCCACACCCTCCAGACCCTCCAGACCCTCTAAACCCTGCAGACCCTCTAAACCCTCCAGACCCTCTAAACCCTGCAGACCCTCTAAACCCTCCACACCCTCTAAACCCTGCAGACCCTCCACCCGCGGGCCACCACACACGTACAGTTGGGGATGTTGATTCCGGCTGGGATGCCGCTGCCGGCGAAGGTGAGCACGTCCAGCGAGGTGAAGTCCGGCTTCAGGAAGGTGTCCTTCTCAAAGTCCCGGGGCCACGGCAGCTCGGGCAGCAGCACCTCCGCCGAGCTCACGAGCTTGGCAAAGCGCTCGCTCATGGCCTTGTTCACCACTGCCACAAAGCCTGGGGGGGGGGGGACAAGGTCAAGGGTCAAATGCAGACTCGGAAGGCAAACTAAAAGCATTGCTAGGTGCTTGGTCTCAAGTGGGGAAAGACAGCTAAATCAATAATAACAACAACAACAACAATCAACATTTAATGACCACATGAAAAAGGGAGGTTACCTTCAAACTCTCCTCTGGAGCCAAAGGGGTCCCTGTAGCTCTCTATGAACCCTATGTAGCTGAGAGGAGGAGGAGGAGGAGGGTTAGTGCACATGTAAAACGAGAGGAGAAAGATGGACACATTCAATGGAATAAATTACCATTATCCCACCATAATAAGCCCAGGTCGTGTTCATAAAAAGGGACAGACGTCGCCCCGAGCTTAACTTAACCAATGGAGATTACACAAACGTTGCACCAGCGTGATAAAGACTGCCACAGCGCTGTGGTTCAGGCGTGCCCACCTCTCGACGATGGGCCCCTTGTCTTTGATCCAGAAGCGCGAGCCCTCCTTGTGGGCGTCGATGGAGCCCAGGGTGAAGCTGCGCCGGTACTCCTCCAGCATCCGCTTCTGGTTCTCACTGGCGGCGTGGGCCTGTCAGGGGGGCAGGGGGGGCCGAGGGCCCAGACGCTCTTAGACCGAGGGCCACATGGGAGCAGAGGTTGACCCGGCCTTCGTCTGGTTCTTTGGGTGTGTGTGTGTGTGTGTGTGTACAACAATACCTTCTTGAATCGATAACGTTTGAGGAATGTGTGCATCGCTAAATCTTTGACTCTATCCAACACAGACATAAGGGTCCCCTTTCTTCTCTTGCCTCTCTTTACAGGGCATAGCTACGGCCAGCCAATCTGATCGAAGATACCGGCCTTCGCATTCTTCAACGCCAACACAACCCCGGATATGCACTTGCCGGTGGACAGATGGCAGCAGACCACATAGTTGAACCCAACACCCCCTCACCTGGGCCTTCTCGAGGTAGTGGCTGACTTTCTCCATCAGCTGGGCGTAGTCTCCCCTCTTCACTGTGAACTCTTTGTCTTCAAAGTTAAAGCTGCCACACTGCGTCTCCCCCTCTCCATCCACAGCACAGTCTGCACAGCCAAACAGTCAACCGCTTGTTTCAGGCCACACGTACAATTAACAATCAGTGTGCCTGAACAACATAGGCAGTACTGGTATCGATAAAAAAAAAAAAAAAAAAACGACAATATTAAAAACGACAATATCAATATTAAACGCCTTAAACATTTTGCCCCCCCCCCCCCCCCCCCCCCACCTCCACCCAACAGCAGAACAGAGAGTGGGACTGGCCCAAGAGAGGGAGATTAAACACTGGACCTGTCTGCACCGCCGAGGCCAGGCGCACCTCGTAGCACGTCTTCCCCTCGGTCTCCCTCTTGAACAGGCGTGTGTTGTAGGCAGACAGGTTCTACACACAACACACAGCAGGACACAGGGCAAAGCCCAGGGCTTCAACGTCAGCACGTAGTCTACAAACAGCTCAAAGAACACTGCACCAACCAATTATTGTTTCCAATTACTTTACACTGGGAAATCTGACATTATCTATAAGAAGGAACTGGGTGAAAGCTATTGTAGTCAACGTGGGATTGTGCCATTTGGAAGCCATTGCATTGGGGGAAGTTGGGTTGTAGAGAGCCGAAGGTGTGAACAGTGTGCAGGCAGCTCACCCGGGAGTCCAGGAACTTCTGGGCCAGCTCGGCGTCCTCCAGGCCACAGTTCCCTGAGAAGTAGGTGGTGATGCCCTGTGGATGCAAAACACATCAACACAGGTATTCACAACGTACAAGGAAATAACTACTACACGTCAACCAGTAGCTATGGCGGACTGTCCCAGTGCCCCACCTTGTTGCCAAGCCCAAGCTGTTTCTGTCTGTCTTCCAGGGAGAAGAGAGCAGAGGAGCAGCTATGGAACAGGGCCTCCATCTCACTGGGCTGATCTTTGAACGCCTGGCTGGCAAACACCAGGGCTTTCAGCTGGTCCTGGGGGGCACAGAGAGAGAAACGTACTCCATATGAGCATGGTCAGGACCTGAATAATGTGACCATTGGTAGCTGTACCCATCTCCACAATGAACAAAAACCTTTCCTTTGAGAAACAGCAAGTTATGGTGAGAAGCACTCTCACCTTTGGTAGGTTGGGAATGAACTTGGTGTCTCCGAAAGATTTGTAGTTTCCCATGTTTGCATACAGACCTGCTGCATATACCAGGAAGGCCTATACAGACACAACACACACAAACACACACACAAACTCTTCATGTTGGGAAAATTTGAGTGGACATAGAAGTTGAGGGCTATGAGGTGGGATGGCGATAGCCTGACGTCGCCAGGCGAATTTGCAGATGCTCATTAGTATGGAAATGCTCAGCTAACTTCTGATTTCACCAAGGGGCCAAAATTCCTCTAGAGGCAATTAGATAGACCTACTACCAACCGCAAGCAACGAAACATCTGTAAACAGCTGTGCAGTCACCGCATTAAGCCCACCCCGTGTCAGACACGGTTGTGATTAGCCCGACCCTGGCCAGGTCTGCTGGAAATCTGAACGGAGCATCGAATCTGAACGGAAGCGGGGCCCGAAGCGTACGCCAGAGCAAATAAAACATGAGCTGGCAGATGTGTACGGTTCTCAGGCTGGGGTGGAGATGAGGCCACCAGGAGAGGGAGAACCAGAGGGAGGAAGACGGGGGGGGGGGGGGGGGGGGGGGGGGTAGTGTGAAGGAGAATGATGATGCACCTGGTACTCCTCACTGGTGAGCCCAGCTGCCATGGCGACTGGCTCCAGTTGAGCAGCTGATTGTTTACGGAAGATCTTTTGCAGCAGCACAAAGATGTTAGCAGACTCTGGGGAGGTCTGCAGCAACACCACCAGGCCACCGTACCTACAAAGAGAAAGATCCAGCCATTACATCCTGACACCAGCTTTACATTTAATCTCACAAGTGGCATACCAATCACCCTTTTAACTAATCATACAGCATTTGAAACAAAGTATAGAAAGAATTTTCTAGTACGTAATATCTGTCTATATTACTTTTGCTCAACAGTGTAGACTTGGGCACGTATTCTGTGAACATTTCAATATAATGCTTGTGTTCCCATACCAGGCTGCCCGCGAGAGGTAGTGGGAATACATTTGTTCCCGTGGTGACAGCAAGCGGAACGCCTCCGCGCAGTCGAGAGCAGAGATACCGATGTCATTTGGTAGGTAATACTGGGAATCCACCATGTTGAACCTTGAATTTAATACTGGCGAAGAAGACCTGGAAACAGGACATGAATTGGAAAGTAGTTAAGAATTGCTTAGACAAATGGTGAGTACGTATGAGAAGGACTGTGGAGGATGTAGAAGAAAGCAGATCCCAAACTGTGGGATCTGTACAAGGTAAATAAGTCCAGGGTAATACAGAAAGTGAAACAATGAAACATGGGCAGGGAGAACATTTGTTAGGGTAACTAAGTGTGCTAATTTGAGTTTACGTCAAATAAAATGGCATTACTGGACCTGGATGCCATAGAAATCTGGGAAATGTATTTTGTAGGAGATCACTTAGTATTTGTACACCGACCATCACTTTTCTGACAGAGAAACGCTAGATTGAACTAGCCTCAATCAAACGTATCTAGAATATGAAGGCCAACGGCTCATTTCACCAGGAGTGAAATAACGCGTTGAAATTAGTTTTTGACTACACTGTTGCGTCGTACCCCCCACTTTTACATCTGAAGTAAACGTTAAACTTAGCAATGCTAGCTAATGCCCAGTAGCTGGTCACATATGTCCACAAAGGGGGCACGCTCAGTCTATCTGTGCTTTTTCTACAAACAACACTGTGTTTGTAGATGAGAACACACTCGTATATTTTCTATGCCAGAAGCAGAAGTTTGTATGAACGACATGTATTACTACCTGATTTACTCATACGGCTCGGGACGTCAAATTGCAGTCTCACGCTGTACACGGTACACTTCCTGTGTTCATTCACGCAAGACCCTTCTCTAAACCAATCACAAACCATATCATATACTCCCACGGAAAGAAAGCCAATCACCACATACATGTGCTCACCCTGTCCTTGGATCAACCTATATAACTAAAACGTCAACGAATAAGTGGAATAAGCTAACGTTATAGAAATATACACGATAAGAAAACATAATGTACGTATTCGAAGAATTACCATTTTCGCAGGAATATGGTACTACCTGACGAGGTGGCCGAGTGGTTAAGGCGATGGACTGCTAATCCATTGTGCTCTGCACGCGTGGGTTCGAATCCCATCCTCGTCGACAACGTTTTCCATTTTCGAAACCCCCGCAACATTATTTTTTTGTAAGTTTTTGTTAGTTATTTTTGTGACGAGACGTAAGAGGTTCTACTGGAGCACTGACATTGTGAACAAACTCAACTCGCACCAGCCCATGCGGTATCAGTAAAAATCTCGCGATGCGATAGAGCCAATCCTATGAAGGGAACATAGTACCATGGTACCACCTACTGTCTTCAAGGGAGCAGTGCACGTATGGTAACCAAGCGGCAACATTCCATGCTGAAAAATGAAGCCCATGCGGAAGTGCAAAAACTTGCAGTTCCTCGACTGGCCGCTTGAGGCTGGCTGCAGAAAGGAGTCAACTCCCATAGACATCATGTTAAAATGTCCAACTTTACAGCCAAAATAAACATGTTTACAGCCTGGTTCAAAAAACGGTTTTGGTGTCTTTCAGTAGTGTTCGAGTCCATGACAACTGTGAGGGGGGTGAATTTTTTTAGAATCCATTATTTTAATGCACAGAGAAGGATTTATTTTATGAATAATTAAGGGCGTGGTCAACTTGATTGGCAGCTGTCATCTGTCATCACGGCATGACCTTCACGGATTCGAGGCTTTGATTGGTCTGGCCGGAGGGAGGCGGGCTTAGAACACAGACTGAAATGTCCAAGATGGCGGCGCCCAGAAGCTCAATTTTAGGCTTCATCTCCGCTGTTAAGAATGTCTATGGGTGACGTCACGGAGGGTTTGTCCATATTTATATACAGTCTATGATGGTAACACTGCTGACGTACGTCAGCTGCTTGTCTCCTCTTGTAGCCTGCTACTTGCAGGCCCCCCCCCGCCCACATACACACACATATCACATGCCAACCCAACACCCGTTCAGACCTCCATGGGGCCATAGGCAAAATTCTGCTAAGGGGCCCTCTTAACTGAACAGTCACACCTGACACCCAGCCAGTGCTTCCAATCATCCCCCCTTTAAACATATTGCACTAGTGTCGCCACCTGTTAGTCTAATTCAAAATAAATACAGACAAAATCTGGATGGAAACCTCTTCTGGACTTGTCTTTGGGGTAAGAAAAATCCACTCCTGGCTTGAATGGATCTCTGCGCACTAACTCAGTCCGTTAAGACTGGGGGCCAGTCTGCTGGATCATTTGGTGGAGCAGAGACTGGTGCTTTAGGGTCTGAGCTAGCTTCTGATGCTTGCTGTGCACACGTGGTCGTGTGAATAGTGGCCGAGGCTGCCTGTTCTTCCCCTGTGTCTGTACTTGACAACGGTGGCTGTACTGTACTGAACTCTGTGCTGCTTGTTAGGAACTTAAGCATAGCACCTGTAAAATATAGATCAGGCTACGATTAATTCAGTTCCATCAAATTGACTGCACTTGTTTTACCTTCATA
Organism: Urophycis tenuis; assembly: GCA_036785325.1. Lineage (NCBI taxonomy): Eukaryota > Metazoa > Chordata > Actinopteri > Gadiformes > Phycidae > Urophycis > Urophycis tenuis. Next base: position 6,310,358 of record JAXIVH010000018.1, on the reverse strand, counting down.
TACTTAAAATGTAGGTGATTTAGATTATTATTTAGAATATTTAGCACCATTGTCATAATATTTCACAAGCTGTGTTTATTCACTAATATATCTGCATCTATATGTGCCTGTGGGCTAGCCAAGCAAACAAAATTCAATCTTAGTAAATATTTATCCATTACTTTCCATTTTGTATAAGTGCAGTTGTAACTACACTCAGAGCGATTATTACAGAAGCTAGCAAGACGCACACGGAGACCGTCCGTTGTTCACCCAGGGCTCACCGCCCTGTTATGTAGGTTAAACACGGACAAACCCCGTCCCTCCCACTCAACCACCCGGAGAGGTGAGTTACCTGACTGCTGTTCGCGCTGTTCATTTTCATGCACTTTCTTTTTTCGCTTTTCACTCCCGAGGGATAACTCCGCTTCATCCCGATGATGCCGTTGATGCACATGCGCACGTCAGGTTTTTTTTTTTTTCCCCACTGGCGGGGCCCCTGTGAGTTTGTGAGGCCCTACGCAACGTGCGTAGTGTGCGGGTGAACCGGTACTGCAACCCAATATTTATACAACTTTATTTTGTCTTAATTGAACCCTTTCAAAAACACAGCTCCTATTAGCAAAAAAAAAACAACAACACACGTCTCGTATGGATTTATTGGTTTTTATTGAAATCTAAAAACATAATCAGAGTGTATTTATTTACAAAGTTTGTGCAACGTAAAGTTGAAAGGAATGTGGTTGACCTCAGCTGCTGGCTTTCAGCCAACAGTTTATTCACTGGAAGTTTTACTTACTGCTCCTCCACCACTCAATTAGCCATGTGTGAGGGTATTGTGTGCAGGGTCTGCGTGTATGTATGTGTGTGTGTGTCTGTGTGTGTGTGTGTGTCTCTGTGTGTGTGTGTGAGTGCACATCTGTGTTTATTTATTCTCAGGGTTCATGCTTGGGGCTTGCCGTTGCTGGCGGTGACGGGCGGCGTGGCGGGGAGCACCCAGCGGTAGCAGTCCGAGAAGCTCTGACTCTTGTCCACGGCGCAGCTGGTGCAGTACACGATGCCCAGCGCCAGCATTACCACCAGGAACACACACAGGGGCACCAGCAGGGCCACCAGCAGCCAGCTCTTGTCCTGCTTCCGCTTGCCGGCGTTAGACTCCGCCTCCCCCGTGTCCTCCCCGGCCTGCGCCTCGCCGGACCCCCCCGCCCCGACCTTGGCCACGCCCCCGGGGCGCGACCCGGAGGGATCGGGCGCCTCCGCCCCCGCTCTGGCGTCCGGCCTCTCCCCCGTGTTGGCGGCGCCGGCCCGCGTCTCGCCCTCGTCCGGTCGGCCGTGGCGTGGCGTGGGAGGCGGGGCCGTGTGATGTGCGCCCGGGGAGCGGCCCTCCCATGGGTTCAGGTGGCCGTCGGCGCCGTGGGGAGGAGCCGCGTTCGGCGCGCTCTCCCCGGGGGGCTCCGTCAGCCAATCCGAACTGAAGTGGGGCTCGTGCTCAAAGTGGGGCTGCGGGGTGTGCGAGGTGAACCAGGGCCGCTCCCGCTCCGAGCCCGCCTCTCCGTCGGGGGGGTGGTAGGCCGTGGGGCGGGGCTCCCGGGCCACGTCGGCGGGGTCGGGGGTCAGAGTGGAGTACTCCTCGTCCTCGGGGAGAGAATCGCAGGTGACCCCGTCGGCGTGCAGGCTGTAGCCGTCCTGGCAGTAGCACACGAACCCCCCCACAAAGTTGAGGCAGTGCTGTTGGCACGGCGACTCCCCCGCCGCGCACTCGTCCACGTCCACGCACTCGCCGCCGTCGTCGCCGCCCTGCTGGTAGCCGCTGTCGCAGCTGCAGGCGTAGGAGCCCTCGCTGTTCTGGCAGCCGCCGGGGCAGCTGGCTTCGTCCAGGCACTCGTCCACGTCCACGCACTCGCCCTCGTCGTCGGGCCGGTACCCGGCGTAGCAGGCGCAGTGGAAGGTGCCCGGCGTGTTGACGCACTGCTGCAGGCAGGGCCGCTGCCGGCACTCGTCCACGTCGGCGCAGCCCCGCCCGTCCCGCCCCACCTGGTACCCCGGCGGGCAGGTGCAGCGGACGCCGCGCGCCGTCTCCACGCAGTCGTACTGGCAGCCCGCCTCCACGCACGCCGGGTCCACCCGGGGCGGGGCGCTGGTCTCGGGCCAAGGGTGCTGGTGGGTGGGCGTGGGGGTGGGCCCCGCGGCGCCGTCCGGGGTGCAGCCGTAGCCGTCCTGGTCCAGGGTGAAGCCCACCGAGCAGAAGCAGGTGTAGTCGTGCTCGGTGAGCTGGCAGTGGTGCTGGCAGCCGTGGTCCCCCTGGCACCAGTCCTGCTCCTGGTCCTCCTGGTCCTCCTGGTGCTGGGGCACGGTGGCGGCGTCGTCGTCGTCGTCGGAGGAGGAGGAGGAGGAGGAGCAGGGCACCAGCGGGGCCGACCAGCCCACGCCGCCGTCCTCCTGCTCCACGCACAGCGCCGTGCGCTCGGCGGGGTCGGCGGGGTCGGCGGGGCAGCGGGCCGCCGCCACCGAGCCGAAGGGGACGTGGGTGAGCAGGGTGCTGGTGAGGCGGAAGGGCGTGGTGTAGCGGGGGGCCTCGGAGCCCGGGCCGGCCTCCAGCGGCGAGCACATGCCCTTGAAGTGGTACTGGCAGACGTAGCCGTCCAGCGCCAGGCCGCACGCGCCGTCCAGCCAGCGGTAGTTGTCGGCGCTGCTGTCGGAGGTGTGCACGGTCAGGGCCACGCAGCGGGGCCCCAGACAGGCTCCCGGGGCCTCCTCACGCAGCCAGTTGGTGTATTTGCCTTCCTGGTCTCCTGTGAGTACAGTGACAGCGAGGTGAAAGGTCAACAGAGTTCTCTCTCGTCAACGTGAGTATGGATGCCTGCCTCTCTTGTCATACGCTCTCTTCTCTTTACAAGAGAATGACCGCCGCCGGTGCAAATCTAACGTGAGCTGACAGCTAATGATATCCACCGCATCGCAGCCCAGATGTTTACCAGATGGGGGAGTGACGCAATGTATAAACAACCAGTGGTCTTCATCGCAATGTTACTGTCCTGAACTTAAAAATAGACTGTAAAGTTTAAGGAGTTCAAGGAGACCCCCAGCCTTTCCTAATGGTAAACATATGTGCTGTATCGGGTTAGATGTGGTGAATGGTTCAATCCCATTGAGAGTGAGCAGTGTAATAAGGGGAGGTATTGCATTCCCCTGTCTCACTGTCTGGTCTGGGGTAGGGGGGTTAATGGGTATGCCATGCGGGGCTCCGAAGGCTGGCCTGACTCGGCCCACGTCTGGTGGAGAGCTTAGGGGAGGAGATGGATAGGCCAGCGCTAATGTGTTTAGCTTAGTCATCAGTCTGTAACGACACACACTGTTGACACCCCGTCGATGAACTGACGATGAGAACTATGTGACACATAAACATGGGGGATGAAAGTCAGTGAAGTCATGTCTGTAAAAAAGCTAAATGCACTCTTTAAAGTGATTCGGCAGATACATACTGCCCATAAATCTTACACATGGAGATTAGACGTAGAAAACGTAGATCTTAAACCCGCTGGCGAAACAACAGTGTGGTGTTACGTTTAATTGTCTCCCCGCTGGACGCACAGTGGAAACAGTGACTAAACCCTGCAACGTGTTCCTTCTGACGAATTGAGTCAAGCACTAAAGTAAAAGTCAGTAAGTAAGTTAGTAAAGTAAGGGCTGGGGGGGGGGGGAGATAAACATGAAAGCATGAGGTCACTCAAAGGGGTCAAAGATCACGATGGTCAATGTGGTGGAAGCGTTGCGAGGCTGTGAGCGTGGCGTGGGGGGGTGGTGGTGGGGGGGGGGGGGGGGGGGGGGGTTTCGTACCTGTGACCCAGACGAAGCCCCTGAGGGGCCGGGTGGCGGAGCACTGGCGCGGCCCGCGGTGCAGGCCCACCCACAGCCGCAGCCGCGCCCGGCCCCCCCGCGGCTCCACGCCGGCCAGCAGGCGGTGCACGCCGGCGGCGGCCCGCTCGCTGTGCAGCGTGGCCAGGGTGCCGCCGTGCTCCCGGCAGCTGCGGCCCGCCTCCCGGAAGGTCTTGCGCTGGACGAAGAGGGCGTAGCAGCCCCGCTCGGCGTGGCACAGCGCGTCTCGCTCCCCGGGCCGGGGGGCTTCCTCCTCCGCCGCCTGGCCGCCCGCCAGCCAGGGCCCGCAGACGCAGAGCAGCAGGAGCACCCAAGGGAGATGCATCGTGCGTTGAGTTCTCCCTCTCTCTCTCTCTCTCTCTCCGCTCTCCTCTCTCTGTCTCTTTTCTCTCTCTCTCTCTCTCTCTCTCTCTCTCTCTCTCTCTCTCTCTCTCCCCTCTCCTCTCTCTGTCTCTTTTCTCTCTCTCTCTCTCTCTCTCTCTCTCTCTCTCTCTCTCTCTCTCTTTTTTCTCTCTCTCTCCGCTCTCCTCTCTCTCTTTTCTCTCTCTCTCTCCCTTTCTCTCTATTCTCTCTCTCTCTCTCTCTCTCTCTCTCTCTCTCTCTCTCTCTCTCTCTCTCTCTCTATCTCTCTCTCTCTCCCTTCCGTTGAAGGACTAGAGGTCAGCCTAGAGTAACATCTAAGTTACCGCCGGCCCATCAGGTGTGACTCTGCTGGTCTCGATCTCAACCCCCCCCCCGCCGGAAAAGAAAAAGGCTTCAGTAGCACAACGTCTCAGAAGACCTCAAGCGGTCTGTCTGACCTTAAGAAGCAGCCTCTGCAAGTCAAGACTACAGCTCCAGCTGGGATACCTCCCCTTTATGGTGTCTACTTAGAGAATAAATACAAAGACATAAGAGAAAAAGATAGGTGGAAATATTTAAATCTAAGTAGTCAGTTTCGAACCTTATCAGTGACAGATGAATCCAGAAAGTAAACAGAGAGGAACAGACGTCCAGGGGGAAGTTATCAAACAAAAGCCAAAGCAGGTCCACGCGATCCGAGGGCCAGAACGTGAGTCCAGTAGAGTCCAGTGAGGTCCAGTTGAAGTGTCTCAGTGAGGTCCTCAAAAATAAAGCGTTTCTTTGTTGTGTCCTCCTCCAGACGACGGGTCTGGTGGAAGATGAAGGGCAGAACCACTAATGAAATAAATAAGCGGTGGTGGAGATGAGTGTCTGAGCGCTGCTGCGTCTGCAACGAGTCCCTCAGCCTCTGCAGCCCCGGCTCTCACTGTGAACCTGGGAGGGGAGAGAGAGGGGATTGGGGTGAAGGGGGCGGCAGGAGGGGGAAGGAGGGATGGATGGAGGAGCTGTGGGGTTGGGGGAGGCTACGTAGAGGAAAAAAGAATACTGTGTGTTTTTAGAAGAGGGGGCTGGGAGGAGAGAACTCAGTGTGGAGCGAGCGAAGGCCGAGCGAGGAGGCGTGAGGGTTTGGGGTGAGGGGAGAGGAAGGTGGTGGTTTTGGGGGAGTGCGGGTGGGGAAGGGGGGGGGGGGGGGGTGTTGGTGGCAGAACTGTTATGAAAACCATACGGATACGGCACCATTTTGTCCCCCCCCCATTTTGCCTATGCCTGCATGTGTGTGTGCACATACACACACACATACACACACACGCACACACACACGCACACGCACACGCACACGCACACGCACACACACAAACACATGTAGTGCATACTGCACAGTATCCACGGGAGTGGAAATTGTTTGTCAGCCTCAGTAAAAAGGAGACATTGTCTTCCCCTTCTCTTTTTTTGGCCCTTTCTCTTCCCCTTCTCTTTTGAGATTGTTTCTTTTTCTCCCTCTCTCACTCTTACTCTTCTGGTGTGAATACATTTCACGTGTTTGTCTGTGTATGCGAGGATTGATACCTGAGTTCCATTCATGAGTGCTGTTGTCCCTGATGGAACCCCCCCCCCCCCCCCCCCCCCTCACTGGGACAGCAAGTCCATTGTTGTCATCCAAAGTTAACATTTGAAGAAAGAATAAGAGTATTTGAACAATAAACAGGAGGATCCATTTTCTGTTTATTTATTTATTTGTGTGTGTGTGTGTGTGTGTGTGTGTGTGCGTGTGTGTGGTTGTGGGTGTGGGTGGGTGGGTGGTTGTTTGTTTGTGTGGGGAAGGATAGGATAATATGTTTTTGTGTTTGTGGCAAGCACATAGGTGTGTGTGTGTGTGTGTGTGTGTGTGTGTGTGTGTGTGTGGCAATAGGTGTGTCTGTGGGTGGGTGTGCGTATGTGAGGGGGGCTCCAACTCCAGGGCATCTGGAGGAGAGGAAACAGGAAATGCCAGAGGTGCATCAGCCTGACCCCTTCACTCAATGACAGAGTTAGGGGAGACTCAGTATGGCTCCCCTAATCACTGTAGAGACAATAGGGTGTGTGTGTGTGTGTGTGTGTGTGTGTGTGTGTGTGTGTGTGTGTGTGATCTCTGGACTAAGAAGACACCACAGGCCATTGCCTCTCTAGCCAGAGTCCATTTTGTAATAGGAAGATAAATAACATATCCTCACAATGAGTGTTGAGCCTTGAAGACCTGCTTGACTAAATGTACTTGTTATATATACTGGTTATAATGTCATGACATCATCAGACATCCTCTGTAGATTGTACAAAGGATTTGGTCTGAACATCTTCACCAAGGTGTGCATGGATGATATACAGCATATGCTAATATCTGTGTAAGACATTTGACCCAGAGGTTGTACTTTTAGAAGTATTTCTACCTAACGACTTACAGGCAAGGTTCTAGATTTCCCCTGGAAAAATTCGATTTTTTTCCTTTTCCATGTAACTATGCAGTGGGTAAGGCCAAAGCTTTATGAAATCTAGCCACTAGCTGCTGGTCTAGGGTGCGAACTCTTGTAGGAATGCTGTCCCTGAAATTTCAGGTTTTTCCTTCGGAAAAACAACAGTGCAAGAGCCCAGAAAACTCTGATCAGACTCAGAGTGAACCGAGTTGAGGAGGAGAACCGGCTTGTCAAAGGGAATCACTGCGGCGCGTGCTGTGAGAGTGTGTGACGTCTTCAACAGATCATTGATGCAACATCAGCTCCTAAACTGGATCATATGCCATAACTCGCTACAGATTTGGACAGATTATAAAACTCTTGTTTTATCTCCAGTACAGCTGGACAGTGGCTGCTGCCTCTGTGGTGACTGTGTCGAGTGACTGTCAACACAGCACTTAAGACACCGACTGAGGAGATGCGAGTGTTAGTCACTTCTTAATCCGATGAGTTGGAATGGCCGGCCACCGTCGTTTGTGCAGAAACCGCTGTGTTCTGTCACTGGCCCGCTGCAGATGCATTCGCTGGCCGCGCCGCGTTTGCTTTGGCCGAGGAAACATATACAGACTCACTAGTCCACGGCTTTTTCTAGTTATGCAACGACCGCTACCACGGCTGATCTGGTAGCCTGTGGTGTCACGCGCCAAATCAAGAGAGAGAGAGAGACAGAGAGACAGAGAGAGAGAGAGAGAGAGAGAGAGAGAGAGAGAGAGAGAGAGAGAGAGGGATTTTGTGTGTGTGAAAGACAGAGAAAGAGAGCGAGAGAGAGAGAAAGAGAGGGAGAGAGAGAGAGAGAGAGAGAGGGGGAAGAAGGGATTGAGTGTGAAGGAGAGATCCTGGATCCTAAGAACCAACAGAGCCGTTAGGTCCAAGAGGGATCGTTCTCCTCCACCCCCTTCTCTCAAACTCCAGTACCCCTCCTCCCTCTCCGTCTCACCCCCATGTCTCTGCAGTCGCCCCAGATACTCTCTCTCTCTCTCTTCTCTTGATCTCCCTATCTACCTCGTCTGCTGCTATCTCTAGTGCTCACTCCCCCAGAGCTCTACCTTTTGTTGTCTCTCTGAACCCTTCTCTACCCTCTCTCTCTCTCTCCCCCCTCCTCCCCCATGTCCCTGGTGCTCCTCTGGCAGCTTCCGTCTCAATTTGGTCTGAAGAATACAGAAGTCTCGGCTCCCTTTCTTCCCCGCCTCCCTCTCCCCCCCCCCAAAGCCTCGTTCCTCTCTCAACCTCCGAGACCCCGGTCTGTTTATCCCATCATTCTGTTCCGTCATAGGCCCCGCCCCCCATGGGGGGAGTGCAGTCGGCCACGCCCCCCCTGAGACACATTCCAGAAACGTAATTGATAGAGCAGAGTTCCATATTGCTTACTGCACACGCAGTCAATCCCCTGATTTCACATCAATCTGTTGCCGGGACCTCCAGACCGCCGCTCTCTGTAATGGGGCGGGCAGACACAGACCAAGTGGGGCCGGTCCAGCACTGCCTGATGAGGAGGCTGATGCCGCTTGGCTTTTGCTGAGGTAAACATCTCAGTAGTCACTCTGCTCCCATCAAGCTGTGCTGGTTCACATGTAACGTCTGTCTGTCTTTCTTTCTGTCTGCCTTTCTTTCTTTCTTTCTTTCAATTCTTTCCTTGGATGTTGTTTAATGAGGGTCATTGATCAACAAACAGATCTGCATTTTTCATTTAGTGGTTTGGTTTTTGTAATCTAGCGTTTCATGGATCAAATCACAGACACATCAGCCACCTTCTCAATGACTAGCACAAACACGCTTACATGTGAGCCCACGCGCGTGTGCGCGCGCACACACACACACACACACAATAATAAACACAAAGTCAGAGATATAAACACAGTGAGACAGGCTTTTCTCTCTCTGCCACACACACACACTGATGTGCACTCCCACCCACACTAGCACACCCACATATTCACACACAGAGACACACAGACACACACACGCACACACACACACAAGCACACATGCATGCACGCACGCACACACACACACACACACACACACTGAAGCAATTAGCTGTGGCCCTGTGGTCAAACAGTGGAGGAAGGAGATTTCTGGTGATTTCTGTGGAGGAAAAAGAGGACTCTTTTATCCGCCTCAGCTGCAGCAGACTTGTGTCATCATTTCATAACACAAATACACGTCTCTGCTTTTCAACACCATTCCCATGGAAAACATCCGCCCAGACAGACCTCTGTCCCATTCCTCACTGTCAGAAAAAAAAAGCCAACATGAAACCCAAAACAATGATGTACTCTTCCAGCTCCCCGCATCGCCGTGTCTCTGTGACCGAGGCCAATCAATTGACAACATTACAGCGTTGTTTTCGACAAGACAAGCCAACATCGGCTCTGCCTCTTCCAACCACATGACACCAAACCTTTCCTTCAGTCGGGAGGACAACTGCAGTTTAACTGTATGCTTGTATGCACACATGTGTATTCATCCAGCATGGCTTTTCATATTGCTGCTGAGTGATTATTTTATGCAGGAGACCCCTACTTGGTGGTAAATGTACTTGGATGTGGTGGTGGTGGTGGTGGTGGTGGTGGTGGTGGTGGTGGTGGATATGGTGGTGGTGGTGGTGGTGGTGGTGGTGGTGGTGGTGGTGGTGGATATGGTGGTGGTGGTGGTGGTGGTGGTGGTGGTGGTGGATATGGTGGTGGTGGTGGTGGTGGTGGTGGTGGTGGATATGGTGGTGGTGGTGGTGGTGGTGGTGGATATGGTGGTGGTGGTGGTGGTGGTGGTGGATATGGTGGTGGTGGTGGTGGTGGTGGTGGTGGTGGTGGTGGTGGGGGGTGATGGGTTGTAGTGGCTGTAGCTGCAGCTCAGTTGTGACTTGTTGTGTTGATCTGTAATGCGTCTCTATGGAGTGTAACGTGTAACACACACACAGTCCAGGGACTGTGTGTGTGTGGGTTGATGATGCAGGCCCAGGTAGCACCGCACGCGTCAGGGGAGCATGTTCCACACATCTATCTCCTGTGGTGGGACCACGGGGGAGAGGCTATTGGACTGCATGCAACAAAACCCTTTTTTCTTACTTAGGCTTCCTAAGGGGAAACCAAAACTGCTGAGGGAGACAATAACAGAAGTGAGAGAGAGAGAGAGAGAGAGAGAGAGAGAGAGAGAGAGAGAGAGAGAGAGAGAGAGAGAGAGAGAGAGAGAGAGAGAGAGAGAGAGAGAGAGAGAGAGAGAGAGAGAGAGACCGAGACACAGAGAGAGAAAGAGTTGGGAAAGGATAATTCTTGACAGAATATTCCTTTTCCAGATGATACTGTCAGCTTTTCCATAGATCATGGCCACGCTCAAACACACGCACACACACACACACACACACACACACACACACACACACAACACACACACACACACACACACACACACACACACACACACACACACAGTCTCATAGGGAAAAAAATAGACGATACTAACTATGAGGGACACTACAAAGGACCATAAGAATTATGTGTGTCATCAGTGTGTGTTTCTGTATCTTTATGTTGGAAAAAGCCCTGCCGTCAGTTTGGTGGTTATTGTGTGAGCTAGTGTGGTTGTTTAGTCATGGCGTGACGGGGACTAAAAGGTGTTTCATCTAACGGTCATATGTTACCGTCAGGTCAAGGGAACAGCACTGTGGATGCATACTTTATATTAATCTCATTTAGTCTGTTTCCCTCCGTAAGTCAATATATGGTTAGGCAAGCAGCCACTGTAACCTTGAATATAACCCTCAGTCCAACACACACACACACACACACACACACACAGACACGCACGCACACGCAAACACACACACACACACGCACGCACGCACGCACGCACGCACGCACGCACACACACACACACACACACACACACACACACACACACACAAATACATTAGACTCACTCATGCACACACACACGCACAGTCACACACACACACATGCACACACACTCACACACAAACACACATACCTTAGTCACCCTAGACTGACCTTTTTGTTCCAGTACTCCCCTCTATCCACATGCTCTCTTGCACTGTCTCACTGTCTCACTTTCTCTCTCTTTCTCTCTCGCTCTGTCTTGCTCTCTTCCAATACCCCTCTTTTTCTCTGGCGCCTCTCTCCTCTTTTACTTCCCTGCCTGCATCTTTTAAGTCAATTATGAAAACCAACCAGGGTTCAGGGTGGGTGAGGAGGTGGGTGAGGAGGTGGGGGGGGAGGTGGGTGAGGAGGTGGGTTCAGGGTGGGTGAGGAGGTGAGTGAGGAGGTGGGTTCAGGGTGGGTGAGGAGGTGGGTGAGGAGGTGGGTGAGGAGGTGGGTTCAGGGTGGGTGAGGAGGTGAGTGAGGAGGTGGGTGAGGAGGTGGGTTCAGGGTGGGTGAGGAGGTGGGTTCAGGGTGGGTGAGGAGGTGGGTTCAGGGTGGGTGAGGAGGTGGGTGAGGAGGTGGGTTCAGGGTGGGTGAGGAGGTGAGTGAGGAGGTGGGTGAGGAGGTGGGTGAGGAGGTGGGGGAGGAGGTGGGTGAGGAGGTGGGTTCAGGGTGGGTGAGGAGGTGGGTGAGGAGGTGGGTGAGGAGGTGGGTGAGGAGGTGGGTGAGGAGGTGGGTTCAGGGTGGGTGAGGAGGTGGGTGAGGAGATTGGTGGGGAGGTGGGGGAGGAGGTGGGTGAGGAGGTGGGTGAGGAGGGGACACAGAGTGCCTGGGGGTCCCTTCCTCAGGACCACAGCTGAGGACCCAGAGCGTCCGTGACCACAGGCCTCTGCGAGGGCCGCGGGGCCGAGGGATGGATGAAAGGCCTTGTAATGTAAG